>CM053783.1:364722955-365322955 GCA_028749045.1 Cupressus sempervirens | reverse complement strand
TAAGAGTTACCATCTCAACTCTTATCTTTGTTCTAGGTTCTAAAATTTGTTCCTACCTTAGCTCTCATTCATTCTGAAAATCATTATTAGCCTCAAAGAATACTTCATCATTCCTTGGTTTAGTAATAATAACATTCTCATCATCAGAATTGTAGTCAACTATTCTTTCCTGTATCCTAAATTTCTCATCAACTCTTACATTTTCACTTTCAACAATAGTCTTAGTTTTTAGATTATAACATCTATAAGCCTTTATTTTTGATGAATAACCAAGAAACATACCCTCATCACTTCTAGCATCAAATTTACCAACATCATCATCTCTTTTAATATAACATTTGCTACCAAAAAAATTGAAATACTTAATTGTAGGTGAGTGACCAAACCATACTTCATAAGGAGTCTTGTTGGGTCTTTCTTGATTTGCAATCTGTTCACAGTGTAGATTGTTGTATTTATAGCTTCTCTCTAAAATATCTTGGATACATAATTCTTAGCTAACATAGCTCTTGTTGCTTCTATCACTAGCATGCTTTTTTCTTTCTGCAATGTTATTTTGTTTAGGGGTTCTAGGAGCTAAAAGTTTCATTTTGATTCCATTAGCTTCACAAAAGATATTAAACTCATTTGAAGTAAAATCACTTCCTCTATTTGATCTTAAACATTTAATCTTCATACCTGATTCATTCTCAACTCTATTCTTGAATATCTTCAACTTTTCAAATGCCTCAAATTTTTCTTTAAGAAATGCAGCCCACATTATTCTAGAAAAGTCATCAACAATAATCATGAATTACCTTTCACCATAGAATCCTTTAGTCTTTGTAGGACCACTAAAATTTGTGTGTACAATCTCTAACTTTGTTGTAGTAGTAAACTTCTTGCTAGAAAAAGAGGTTCTAGTATGCTTTTCCAATATACACTCCTTGCAAATTGTGATAGTAGGCTTTACAATCTTAGGAAAATCTCTAACTAGAAACATACTACTAATTTTCACAATGTTGTCAAAGTTTATATGACAAAATCTCTTATGCCATAACCAACTGTCATTTACCTATGCAACCAAAAATGTCATTTTAGTGAGATTTAGATAAAATACATTAGCTATAGATCTAGTTCCTATTCCAATTACCTTTCCATATTTGTCTCTAATCATGCATGTCTTCTTTATGAATTATAACTAAGAACTTTTATCCACTAGTTGTCCAATACTCAAAATATTTTGTTTCAAACCATCAACAAAATAAACACCCTTAGTGTAAGTCTTACCATAAAGAGTTATAGATCCACTTCCTTTAACATGGAAAGCTACATTGTTTCCAACTTTGACAATGCCTCCATCATAACTTTTGAAGTTAAAAAATTGTTCATATCACTAGTCATATGATGTGGACAACCACTATCAATTATCAAATCAGATTTCTTTTCAACCTGTCAAACCAAAGCCATTTTCTTTGGACTTTCTTCTTTAATAGCTATAAATCCCATTCCATCATCACTAGCACTTATGTCTTGATCATCAAACCATCTTCTTCATTAGAATACATAATATATCTATCTCTTCTAGGTTTAACTTTCCTTTATATTTTTTCTCTCTTTTAGGAAACTTAGATGCATAATGACCAAACTTATTACAAGTCCAAAATTTAAAGATTTTCTTACCATCTTTTTCTCTTCTTACCAGAAGGGTTATTTCTTCTTCTATATTTCTGTCCTCATCAAATCTACTACTTCTAGCAAAATCTCCTCTAGGACTTGTGCTCCTTGATATATTAGGTCAAATGTTTAGGGCACTAAAAGCTATCTCTATTATAGACAATTCTCTAAACTATCTAAGCTCATTCTCAATTGCTTCTAATCTCCCAAGTAATGTTTCCTTGGTGAAATTTTTGGTACAAGAGATCAACAACTATATCATTTGAACTACTTGCTTAAATGGTGGCATTAAAATCTTCAATATCTTCCAAATCACCTCATCATCTTCCTTGGTTCCTCCTTGAGATCTAACACCTGCAATAATTTTTGATATTCTACCTACATATATTCTTATAGATTCATCTTCCATCATTTTAGCATCTTGAAATGCACAAATCCAACTTTGTAGCCTCGATTTCTTAGAATGTTCATCACCTTCAAAACTATTTTCCAAAGCTTTCTAAAACTTATGAGAAGTATCAAGTGTTTTTACCTGGTTGTACTCAATTTTAGAAAGTGTAGAAAATAGTGCTTCTATAGCTCTCATATCGCACATAAAAAGTTCTCTCTCATCCTTGGTAAAAGTTTCCAACACACTTTAAATAATAATTGTCTTTTCTAATTTTTTCAAGATCCAATATCTTGGACCCATACATAGTAGATGTGTTTTCTTCTTTTCCTTCCATCTATCCAAATTTGTTCCATCAAATTTTGAACTACCCTTTTTTAATGTGTTCACCGTGGATCTCTCGAAGTTGTTAAACTTTATCTTCAAGGACCTAATGCTCTAGTACCAATTGTTAGAAATAATAGTCCACAAAGATAACTCATAAGGTTTGGCAAATTAGTTATCCAATTAAAATATTTATCAAACTTAATTAATCTTAATCATCCAATAGAAGTAAAAAACAACCATAACAAGATGCACATACACAATAAAACCAGATTTGTTAACTAGGGAAACCCTTGATGAGAGGGAAAACCCTAGTGGGAATGATGTCCACAAAGATATACTAATATATATATTCCTTGTTAGAGGATGAACCCTGTTAGAAGTCTATAAACACATTTAGTACATAACAGTCCTTGTTAGGAGACTTTGAATCCCTATTAGAAGATTCCAACCCTGTTAGGAGTTGTGTCAACCCTCTTAAGACTTGTGGAAGATAAAAGGACCCACTATCCAAATTGCTTCTAGGGAAAGACCACTGAACTTCACTGTCCAACTAATCTCTCAACTATTCCTTGTAGAGTAGTTGTTTGTACTATACTTTAACCTCTTTCCTCTATCCTATCAACTAGACCAATCACTATTAGACCTTGTATACTAGATCATGAACCTTAAATCTAAATATCAAATCTCAGATCTCAGAACAAAATTTCAGCAATAAAGTTCTCTCCAACTTCGCTCTACTCTGCTTATCTTCTCATATCAACTTTTTTCTCTTCTATTTTTCTCTCTATGATTCTTGAAATCATTTTTTCATTAATACATAACAAAGAGACATGAATTCCTTTATATTGAATCCATAAAACAATTCCCTAAGCTAGCTATTACACCTTCTCAAATAATTATTATAGGACCTCATTAAGAACATGTTATACTTAGAGATAACATTAATCTATCGCCTTGTAATTTGAATAACTTTCCATACGTGTAATATTATGATGAGAAATATTAGCCATGTCATCTCCAACATGTCTTCTACATGCCTTTAACCTTGCTTCTTATAATAACAACTCTGCTAAGAGATATAACATGCTTTTGTAAACTCTATCTCAAAATAGTCTTCACCAAAACTTGTATAACTTCTTCCAAACTTAATATCTTATGCTTTTGAGATTAGCTTCATATAATAGACACTTAGTAGTATCTCACTTAAAAATTTCTTATTGAAAATTCTCAATGATCTATCTATATTAACTTCATCTTTACTATTGTTCTTCTATCAGATACCACAGAAAATTGCAATGTTGACATCAATAACAAACATAATCATGAAAGTAACATATCATCAAAATAATGTTCTAATCATATTTCTACAATACTCCCCCATAGAAGTATCATCAACATTAATTATTCTAGTAGGCATTACATATCTTTTGATTGCATGGAAATTTATATGGATGATTTTGTTGTATATGGTTCCACCTTTGAGGAGGTTCAGGCTAACATGGAAAAGGTTCTCAAAAGATGTCAATATTATAATATTTCATTAAATGGTGAAAAGTGGTATATGATGATGGAAGGACTTGTTTTGGGACATTAAATTTCTTCCTTGGGTATTCAATTTGATTTGGCTAAGATTAAACTAATTAGCACATTGTCAACTCCTAAAATGAAAAAATATTTTAAAAGATTCCTTGGGCAAGCTCATTAATACATGAGATTCATCAAAGACTTCAATCAAATTGAAGCTCTAATATATAATCTCTTGAAAAAGGATGTTGAGATTTCATGGAATTAAGAGTGCGATAAATTATTTAACCAATTAAATGAAGTGTTTACAACAACACTTGTGTTACATGGCTCTAATTGAAACCTACCATTCCATATCCATATCGATGCCTCTAATTATGCTATAGGAGTTGTCTTGGGGCATAAAGAAGGGGTTGTTGAACATGCAATCTATTATATCAGTAATAATTTTTAAGGAGTAGATTTTAATTATACTATCATTGAGAAAAAGCTACTTGTAGTGATCTAAGCACTTAACATATTCAAACACTATATAACTGGTTATGAAATATTTGTACATATAGATCACTCATCTTTCAAGCATTTGATGAATAAGTCTTTTATTTCTAGAATATTGTCTTGTTGGTTATTTCTCATGCAAGAATTTGATTTTGTCATAGTATAAAATCCAATGAAAGATAATGTAGTATCTAATTTTCTTTCATCCTTACATGTTCCAGAATATCCTTCAAGAATTTATGATATCTTTCTAAATGAACATATGTTCTCTATATCGGCATGAAACACATGGTATAGTGATATTGAAAATTACCTTACTACAAGAAATGCACGAGCTTATTTCTCTCCTAAGAAGAACAAATTAATAGAAGAGAAAAGTTTAAAATTTTCTTGGATTGTTATTTGTATGTTTTACATTAGACCTGATTAGGTGATGCACGTATGTATTAGGGAAGATAAAACATTTGACATCTTGCGAGCATGTCATGATGAGCCATGTGGAGGACACTTTGCAGCCAAGAGAATATCATTCAAAATTCTTACAATAGGTTACTAGTAACCCACTCTACATAATGATGCAACAAGGTATACTAAAATGTGTGGAAGATGCCAAATAAATGGAAGGCCTACTAGGTCTGTCGAAATGCCCATGTAGCCACAAGTAATTGTTACACCTTTTGAAAAATGGGGAATGCATTTTATTAGAACCATAGAACTTTCATCAAATGGAAAATCATACATTTTAGTTTGTAGTAATATTGTTAATAAATGGGGTAGAAGATAAACCGATAAAACATGCTAGGGACAACAATATTGCATAGTTTTTTTATGAAGCAATATTCACTAGATTTGGTGTCTCCAGGGAAATAGTAACTGATTAGAGTGCATAGTTTACTTCCAATTTGATCACTTCCCCCTTGAATTAATATACCATTAGACATGGTACATCTTTCCCTTATCATTCTCAAGACAATGGCCAAGAACAAATTACCAATAGGAAAATTGAATCCATTTTGACAAAAAATATAGCTATCCATAAAAAATATTGGGCATATTGTCTACTTGAGAAATTTTGGCTTATATAACAACATTAAAGACTACAACTAGCTTCACTCCCTTTGAGTTGTTCTATGATAAAAAAAAAAATTATGCCTATAACATTTGAACATAAAACACTAAGGATGATGCTAGAACTCAAAATTGTTCTCACTAAGGCACAACAAGAAAGAATCCTACAATTGAATCATCTAGATGAGCATAGAAAATCTGCCTTACACAATACTAAAGTTATCCAACAATTAAAAAGAACTATCATGATAATTTTATCAAGGATAAATATTTTCTTAATGTTGGTGATTGGGCACTACCTTATGGTTCATGTTATTAGAATACTTTGGGAAAGTTTCAAACATAATGGCTAGGGTCATATAAAATAATATGAGTCTTTGAAAATGGTATAGTACACCTCTCTATGGTTTATCTTGTCTATTTCAAATTATTGATGAATAGTCATAGGAAAAAGCTCTATCATATGCCACAAAGTAAGGAGTCCCTCTAGGAGTTTGAATTTGAAGAACCACATACTCCTCCTATAGCCATGGTATCTGGGTTTTCTACCTAGTTTGCCTCATCTCTTTGACTCCACTCAAAGGTACATAATAACCACCTTACTTTCTCTATAATAATTTCATTTCACCTTTTCTTTTTTTCTACTTTTTTGTCTCATCCTCACTTCAACATTAAAAGTATGGAGCAACAAATTTTTCATCAACCACATTGACATGTTAGCATTGCCTTCATAAATATAATTCATTTCTTTAATTTCATATTTAGTATTATTTTGTACATATCAATCTTTGGTCATGTTTTCATGGTGCGACACATACTCTATTTAAGTAGAAAGAGGGGTATTGTGTGATATTTTTATTAATTATGTACATAATATATTAGTTTTATATGTTAGTTTGATCTTGGTGTTATGATTAAAGGGCATGTCATATTTTTGAAGATATTTAATTTCATGAGATGATATGGCAATTTACTCATATGAGATCATATAAAAGAATTCATTTATTAAATGGTAGGACATGAGTAAGTTAAAGTTTAATAATTATATTAAATGAACTAAAGACAATTTTCTTTTTATAAACCAATTCTATTTTCTTTGTTTCACAACTTATTTTAAGTGAAAAATTAGAAACCTCCATTCTATAGTATCTCCTAAGACTTACAACATGGGACAATGAATTAGAATTTCAATTTCTAAATTCTCTTTAGAGTGAAGTGTAGTGGAGACATAATTGCAAAAGTCTCTAGTCTTTCATAGGAAGGGAAAATTTGTTTAAAAGATTTGGAACCAAGATTATCCAAGGCCCAATTTACCCTACATATAGATAGGTAGCTAGAAGTTGATAGAAAGCAAGGTATGAAAATAATATCTTTGCAAAAACCCTATGACCAATGTTCCCTTTACATCATGCACTTTATCACTTGTGAGGGTAGGCATCAATGGTTTCATGGTGTACATTTTAAGCTTCTCAATCATCTTTGTAATGAGAATAGGCTAGTGAATCTCCTATATTTCCTCTTCAGTTTGTTGAAAAAGAGACCAGTTTCTTTATAGGAGGGTAAGCCCATCTCTAAGTCTAATCACTATTTGATTAAGTTACTAGTTTAAAGGGATTTAATGAAAAACTCAACTATTTCATGGGATGATTTATTATTAATGAGTGAATATCCACCTAATCTAATAGGGCCTACATGTCAAGGAGTAGGGAGAAGGGTTTCTATAGCAACAAGTATTGTAAGAATAGTAGAATATTTTGAACCATCACCCTATGGCTCTTCTAGAAACCCTAGGCTATATAAAATTAAGAAGGTTGAGAAATACCCATTTATATTTTCCTTTAGGAATGGTAAGGAAAAACATTCTGATAAAAACCTTACCACTCCTCAACAAATTGGTGTTACAACCAGGTCTTCTGCAAGAAGAGTTGGGAAAGAAGTAGCCCAAGAACCAATAGAGGAAAACATAGAGAAACCAAAGGAATAAAGGGATTTAGAGTATATTAATGTCACCTCCTCACCTCATATTAAGAGGAAGCAAGTTCAAAAACACTTGCAACATGTATTGAAGGAGAGTCCTCAAGGAAGATAGAATTATCAAAAATCTTGTTTGAAACACCTATGAGGAGAAGTGAATGGATATCTAGAAACCCTAGCACAATTGATACCCTTATTTATAATATTTTTCATATTTTTATTCCTAAAGTTGGAAGAGAAATTCCTAAATTTGATAAACAAACAAGGTTATCATGAGGGAATTTAGAAAATATTCAACATAATGACCAACATGATTCAGGTAAGTTTCAAGTAGATGAAGATGTTGTTAACATTGAAGATGATAGTAGTAATGATTAATTCCACTCCACACAATTTTTTGTTTCATAGGAAAGGAAAGGTTTCCCATGTTGTGTATGAATATTTTGAAGATGAGTGGGGAGTTTTGAATAATGAAACTATTTTTGTTTCTAGTAATGAACAAGAAGAATTCCCTATAGCAACAAATGATAATCCTTAATATTACTGAAGATTATTCTTTATTCCATGTAAATATTATTGATAAAGTTATGGATAAAATGGTTAATTAAGGGTTTACCAAAGTATCACAATAAATGAAGGTAGAAAATCCTCCACAACATCCTATAAATAATAACTCTAAAAAACCACTAGTCTTAGGGATAAAAAATGTAGCTGCTGAGCTTGAAAAGGATGAACCACAAAATGCTACAGGATCTATATGGATTGATATGGACAATCAAGGCCCAATACCTCCTTTAAATCTCTCTACACCATTAGCAGTAGGATTGATCTTATACCAACATGTTTTGATGGAAAAAATCATGTGGTTGGAAGAGAGAAAGAAGCTTCAACATATTGTAAAAAATTAGCAAGGGGAATTATTAGACAAAGAGGATCATGTCACAATTATCAAGATAAGGTCACTCAAATCACCACATGACTAACTAAGTTATTACAATGTAGGCCTCTAGTGTGGGTATACACTTTGTTCCTTCAAGAAAAAATGTTGAATTTTAAAATGACAAGAATTGTCTAGGGTCTTAGTCCATCTTTAAATACACCATATGAATTTTTTAGATGTATTCCAACATTATCCTTCATCAATTAAATTTTATTTATTATATTTTCATAATCTAATAGTCCTAGATGATTGGGATTGGAATCCCTTGATATATGTAGGAGACATTCAACTAAGAACATTTATCTCCTAGATCTAGAATGAAATTAGCAGCAAAAATCAAGTCATGTCATACCAAGAAGAGGAAATGATAGGACCTTTGTTTCTTATGCCTAAAGAAAGGGATCCAAAGACTTAATACTATGATTGGGTAAAGATATCATATAGAAAAATAGGAAAGAAACAGATTAGGCCACTTAGAAAATATGCATGTATAGAGTTTGAAGAATTATAGGAAAGAGAGCTACAAGAAGAAAAAAAATCTATTGTTTGAAGGTGGATAAGACTTCCCCATAATTTATTGATATAAGAGCCACATTTACCTCAAAATTTTACCATGGCAAGTAGATGAACTCTGGGCTCCATAGTGTGTACTATTGGGAAGGTCCAAAAATAGTTATTGGATTGCACTCAAATTTTATCCCCCTTTGCTTATGCATCCACTCTTAGGTGTCCATGAAGATGTAGATGGATGTGATATGGTTGTTGAAGTATATATATACGAGCATCTAAGGGACTCTAAGAGATACAAAGGAGGACCTGGATAGAGCATAGAAATCAATTTCAAAATAAGAGCTTGGGTCAAAAATCACATACTTGTTGGAGGACCAACGATACCTTAAGTTTGGGGGATTGATGGGGCTATAAAATAGTATAGTTTTATGGGTTTTATAGTTATTTGGAATGGTGTTTTCCTTTAAGTTAAGAACACTTTTTATCATGTGTTATGTATAAACCTATAATTACTATGCTTTTCTATGGTTATTGAAGACATAATATGATTTCATAAATATAATGCAGCAACGACAAATTATGTTTAATAAATGATATGATGTGTGTACATATTTGTAGATATATTACTTTTTTCCTTAAAAAATTTATGGGGTGGGTTCCTATGGCCATATATTGTAAGGATTGGTCTATTTGTACATTTAATGTTATCTATAAGTTATTGAGATGAATTTTTTTTGGTATTTGGCATGTGTACTAATCTCTTGTAGGAATAAATCAAAAGAACTAGAAGAAGCATGATCAAGAAAAGTAATGAAAAATTGATGCAACATCCCTGTACAAATGGTTTAGTACAAGATCAGGTTAATGCAACCATAAACCACTCATGTGCAAATCCTAAGTTATGGTATGCTACATTTGATGAAGACTTGTTCAATCCAAAAGAACATGTTCTATGTTAACATATTTCATTAATGATGTTGCTAAATCCTTGTTTTTGAAGGACCCTAGATTAGGAAAGTTGGTTTTTCTTAGATGTTATAACTAATTTATTCATTCAAACTTCTAGAGTTAGTTCATAAGTAAACAATGTTCAATATGTAGGATGTTATTTTCAGTTTGTACTTTTGATGGTCCAATAGAAATAAAAAATGACATTGATAATTCTTGGTAATTTATCTTGCATTTATATTCACTCTCTCATTAAATGGAGCCCACTTAGTGAGTGAATCTAATTAGTAGGAGTAGTGTTTCATTTTTATTAGAATATATAGAACTTTTTTCTCCTATAGCTATTGGTAATACAGTAATTGGTTGTTCTTGCAACAAAAGAAAATAGTGTAGAATCCTAATTTATTTTAATTCTTGCATGTTTTATATTAAGGTAAAAATAGGTTTTGAAGGGAGCCAAAACCCTTTAACAAAAGAAAAAGATCAACATTAAGTACTACCAGGTTTTACAAGGACCTAAAACCTAGAGTATAGTAAAAAACACAAAAAACCAAGTTTTACAAGGACCTAAAACTGCAAGTTTAAACCAAACACACCCAAGTATTACAAGGAACTAGAATCTAAAGTTTAAACAAAAGTTGGAAAAATAAAAAAATAGAACTAGAAACTAGCATGCCAGCAACCACAACCAGCACCTACAACAACTCTTTAATGATCTTCTCCACCTCCTTACCTACTTCTGTAGTACTTTGGATTATATAAATCATGGTAGAATCGAAAACCTCAGGAGCTTCAGTAATATTTTTCCTCATACTCTACCTCATTCCCTTGCTAGGTCCTCCTGGACTCCTCACCCCAACTATATCTGGAGACATAATCTCCTAATTTCTTTTCTTGGTTAGACTGGCTATCGTGGCACACACACTAGAAGTAAGTTGCTCCATTCTCTACTCACTATCATTAATTAGTTGATAGAGTTATAGCTCATATTAATTAAGTTTGTTAGGGATGTTCCAACTTTTTTTTTCTAGGTGAGCTCTCATAGCATGTTCATGGTCCAACACTTTTTGAATAACCCCAACATTTTCTTAAGCACCATGATCTCATTGTAGAGCCAAGAGTCTCCTTGCAGGGACACCTCTGCATTTAGCTTAGCAGTATGAAGGAAAGATAGCTTCACATGGTGAGTCTCATCCTTACACCCTCCATTAGTCTTAATCATAGTGTCAATGGTAGTGTCCATATTTTCTATATTGACCTAGATGTCAATATTTGTGTCTTTCTTCTCGTTAAGCTCCTCTTTATTCTCCTTACTTAGGCTATGCTCTTTCATGAAAAGGAACTTACCCTCATTATTATTTTTTGTGTCCATGTCCATTTTATCCTCGTTGGAATTCCTTTTGGGAGGGGAAAGGTAAACACTTTGTTTCTCCTCATCATCCCCTAAAGCTTCAGACCCTATATTAGACTCAATTTTACTATCTTTACTATCCTTCACATGATCCTTACCAATTGACATGCGCTTGCTCCCAGAATAACCTTCTAGGTTTGAGTTGAGGTCACCCATTTTAGTTTTATTTTCATCCTTGGTAGAATTCTTAGAATTTGTCACTTCCTCTACATTTTTCTCTTTAATCTACCATTTGTTACCCTTTTTGGTACTCTTACTGTCACTAGTGCCTTCCTCACTTTTAACCTTTTTCTTTGAGTGAGGTTCATTACCAAATACTTTCTGCTTCTTCTCCACAATTGGAGAGGATTTAATAGCCTTTATTTTATGGTACTTTTCAATAAGTAATATCAAGCCTTCATGAAGCACAGGATGTGACTACATCTTCCTATGGGCTCGGAGACTTTGAATCAAAGAGTACTACAAATAAAAAGGGAAGGAGATTCTATCTTTATACCTCATTCTTGCATGTTATAATTATCTACTTAAGTTTAGTATTTACTTTTTTTCTTACTTTAGAATTTCAACTCTTATAGATTAGTAATGGAAAATAGGAAGGTTTAGAGCATATACTTTGCATATGACATTTCAAATTGACATCTCTAGTTAATAAATTAAGTGAGTAAAATGGAGTATTTGGTTTCTACCTAAGGATGGCCAATCCATAAGTGAAAAGTGTAAGATCCAGTTTCTTGATCAATTAATTGACCAAGAAATACCAAGAAAAAACAATCTAGAAAAAATGATTTTACTGGCATAGCGAGGATTATGATATATTGCATGAGTAATTGAATACAAAATATGCCTAGAAGAACATCATAACACAAAAATCAAGGAAGAACCATCCAAGCCACTATCATAGAACACAATAGATTAACCAAAAATATATGCCATTATTTCTAAATAAAGGTAACCACCTACAACAGATGATACCACACTAAACTACATAAGATAGATTTACTATGTTTACCACCCAAATCACAACTAACTAGTATAATCAGCTGGTACATATTTTGACATCAATGACAATTGTGCCAACATCAGCATTTTCTCAATAATTTCCCCATTTTCCATCAATGGGAAAACACCCAAAAACCTAAAAAATAGAAAAAAAAATATCAATATAATAGAAACTCCAAAAAATTCCCTCTAGATCAAATATCTACATTTTTAAGTTTAGGTTTTCTTCCTCATTTTCTCCCCCTTTTTCCAAAAATGAAAAAGAGTCAAACATGATCAGATCAAAATAAAAAATTTAACTTGGAAAATATATTTGTACCTTTCCTTTATACTTGGAATACTCTACTTCCAATCTGACACAACTAAACTCATCTAAGCACAAAAATTATCATGAAGAACCAATGAATCAAAATAATATGATGAGTATGGAGACTAATATTTGCATTGATAATTACCTACATCATACATAATTCTTGAAAGATTCTCTAATTAGACCTTAACTATGTCCTTTAACAAAACAAAAAAGTTTTCACTAAGTCATCCCTCTACCTTTGAGGAAACAAATTTCCAACTACAATTTTCTTCTATGCATCTAAATCCTTAAAGATGTCATTTTATAAATGTAAATTTGATTCAAAATCAATACTTTCAATCTTGCTTCTTAAATTATCAATATATGCAGACCTTTGGGGACAATAACAAAACACATAAGACAACTCCTTTAGACATTCTCTTGTCTCATGGGTACATTTTAATAACCTTTGTTTAGAATTATTACACTTTCAATTAATAGCATCTTTTAACCTACAACCCTCTTAACACTCATGTAATGTCTTCTCAAAAATTCTCGACAAGTCAACTACTAAAAAAATAGAAATAGTAAAAATAACAATATCTCTACCAAGAAAGTGATCTAACAGATCAATTTCAATTTCAATCTTTCCCACAAAAGAGAAAGATACTAATATCACCTATTATGTTAAGCTAACCATCTTCATACATTGTCAAATTAATATTTGAAATAATACACCAAGATTTAAATAGTGACATGTCATCATTTTTTAACCTTCTCATCTTCTTCTTCGTCTTCTAATAAAGTAATTATTTCTTTTTAAACTTTGCACTAATTTTTCTTTCTTATGTTCTATAGAGGAACCACCAAACACAATCTCTAGTTCCCTTTTTCTAGAGGGGAAACCCTCCTTAATGAGCCAATGGGTAATCCCCTAGACATATTCTCACCAAAATAAAAACTCCTTTGTAGAGGAAAAAAATAGTTTTTGCATATATCCATACCATTCTAGAAAATCTCCAAATGCATGTAAATCTATTTTTGATAGGGATGTTAGGAAACTAATCCATGTTCTCTCTACCAAGTACATATCTTAGAAAGTAAAGCACTAGGAACATAACCAGAGACCCAAATTGGATTGTTATGTCTATATACTAATATAGAGACCCATTGTAAATTTTGGACCAGCTTGTTATCTTGTATAAGTTGGGAAAATATTTTCTCACTTAGTGAGTGGTGACTAGAAGTTATATCTCTGTACTAAAATAATTGTGAAGTTGAGGGTATTTTGAAGGTTGCAACCATTAGAATGTAGACTTGAAGAAGTCATCTCAAGCCCTTGGCAATAGTTGTAAAGAAAATGTGTGATGTTATGCAAGAGTTGTTAAATCAAGACAAGATTCAAATCTGTTGTTGTTCACAACATTGAAGTGGTTTGCAAGAATCACATTTAAGTTATTTTCCACTCTCTTGAGATTTCTTTTATAGGAAAATAAGTTATACAAAAGGTTTCTCCATCAAGTGATATTTTCAGTACTAAGTAGGAGAAGTGTTTAATGCATCTCAACATATTCTATGAAAGATAGGTTTAAAAAATGTATTCACATCTTGACGTATGTTAGAGATTAAGTTGGTAGATGAGTTTTCAAATCTATTGCAAGCTATACATTTTGAAAGTTATTTTGGTGAGTTGTAAGTTTGCAAGAGATGGCAGATTTCTTTTCACCTAGTATGGATTCCATTGACCAAAATCATAGATCTATCTCTTCCAAGAGGTACATGCCATTATGTTTTGATGGAATTCATGGTTTCCCAAACACTATGCCATATGATCTTAGTAAAAAAATTCCTAAGTGTTGTGGGAACCATTTGGATTCAACTAATCAGCATATTTAGATGTTCAATGATTTGATTGGTAATTTTGAGATTGCTCATGAAGATGTGCATATGAAGTTGTTTGTTCAAACTTTAGAAGGTGATGTTAGAAATTGGTTCTCCATTCTAACATCATGTTCTATTTCACCTCGGGATGGGTTAAATTCAAACTTCATGAAGCCATTTGGGGAAAGGGTAAACATCTCTGATTCTTTTGAGAAGTTTTTAAAAATTCAAATCAGGAATGGTGAACTTATTCTTGCTTTCAATATCAGATTTACAAGAACCTTGAATGAGATTCCTGATAAATGTAGACTAGATGATCAAGTGTGTCTAGTAGTTTATCTGGACACATTTGATAAGAAAACGAGTTATCAGTTGAGGGATAAGGAGCCCAAGACTTTGTATTAGGCATTCATGAGAAAAATAGAGATTGAAAACAATGAAAGGTATGGACTAACTAGGAGTCATTTCTCTAAGGGTGTTTACCTAGATGATGAAGTCAAAAATAAAGAATAGTATCACGTTGAAAATTTGAATATAGACCAATGTATATGTTCCCCTACTATTGTAGATAATCTTATTAAAAATTTAGAATCATAAACATGTGAATTTGAAGTTGAAGTCTCTTTGTTTAAAAGGAGAGATGATCTTGTTCTTGCTGAACAGAGTGCACGTGTTTGTAGTATTTCAGCAATAGATGTTAAGGTTGATTCACTTGATAAGTTATATATGCAAGATTTAATTTCAGTTTTTGCTTCTCCTATTGATGATTTTATTTGTGTTGAGAATGTAATTAATCATGAAGTTTCAAGGCATTCATCTCAGTTTTATGTGGGTGAAGAGGCTGAAATTTTTGTTTCAAGTGATATGAACAATGTTGTTGATCTGATGCATGATGAAGATACATCATATGAAGAAGATGATGAGAGTGGTTACTCGAATCAAAGTAAGGACAATGATATTACATGTTCACCTTCATACAAGTTTGATGTAGATTGGGAAGAAGAGAGCAATGAGGATAGTAAGTATCCTTATCCAAGTAAAGGTATAGCTTCTTCTTCTATATTTGAAAATGAAAGTGAAATTCCATCTTTGAGTTGTATAAACCAGCATGTAGTTGAAAGTTTTGGAGAGGAATTGTGTACAAAATATGAGGATAAAGAAATTATTTACAAAGATGAACTACCTAGTTGTGTAGATGAATGACATGGGTGGTTTTTAGCTATAATCATAAGCTTATAAGTAATTTTATAGTTATTGCAACAATACCTAGTAATAAAATAAGAGATGATTGGTGGGCAAGTCACTTGAGTCATCTCAGTGAAGACAATGTGAGTAATATTGATTTATATTTTGCATGCTTAGTTGATGATGATGATGATTCTATTTTTTCCTCTTCACATGCTAAAATTTTTCATGACAATGATGTTGGAAATGATTTCAAGGTTTTCACTAATCCATTGTATGGTGAAGAGTTTTATGTTGATCGGTACATCGCTTGTTGTAATGTTTACAAGGGAGCTCTACATGGAATTATCAATCTACTTTTTGAAGAGCAAATGGAATGTTTAGATTTGGTTGAGGCCAAGCTTGATGGTGATACATTGTCTTATTGTTGTTAGAGATTAGATTTTTCTTCTTCTAAGTGTGACAGTGATTATAATGATGATATTGCATTTTGTGATGATGATGGTGAGGTTTTGGATGAAGTTGTTATTGAAAATCTACCTGCACCTTGCAAGGAATTTTATGATGAATGCTCTAATATGATTGATCCATTTTCTAATTGTGAAGAATCATTGGAGAGCCTTAGATTAGTTATAGTCATTGACATAGATGATAGTTGTGAGTATAAATCTGATTACTCATTTGAATACCAATTGGCTATACATAAAGATACACATTTTCAAGGTGTGTCTAATCTTTTTCCCCAAGTTGAGTATGAATCTCTCACTTTCAAAATTGGTAGCATGCATAATTAATTTGTTGAAGAAAGTTATTAGTTTGATCCTGATATATTTGAGAATGTTGACCCTTGTTTTCATAGTGAGCATTATGTTAAGGATGTTTCTAGTATGCACTATGAAAGTTAGGAAGGTTATTTTGTTTTTTTGACTATGCTAACTGAGAATTCTGATGTGTTCCATGAAACTGATGGAAAAGTTTTTTCCAGTTTACCTTAGAGAGATGTGAATGAGAATCAAGTGTTTAATATAGGTAATAAGTTTTGATAAGTTTGGGTGGCCTGGGGGCCACCATCTTGTACATTTAGAATAGATTTTCCTGTTTTCAATAATTTGTTTGGAGAAAGTTTTTGGGAGTGGTCTTCTTCCTCCAAAGATCTGAATCCTTGTCATTCCTACAAGGGGCATGCATCCCCAGATAGTGCCACTAATGGAACTCAAAATTGCATTCCCATTTAAGTACCTTTCCAAACTTCTAAGTCACTTTGAGCCCTATAAATGCATTTTGATGCTTATGTACCCGACTATCACATTAAGACCTAAGAGGTTTTCTATGTTTTTAACACCTTGTATTCAAAATATATATGCATTATATAATGATAAATTTACATTCTAAATCATTCTATGAAGTTCCATTTTGTGTTCAATTCTACATTTTTGCATAAGTGTCAAATAGTGATAGGAGGCCTAGTTTGCATTTGAATATCTTGCATTTGGTTGTGTTTCATGACTTTCCAATTTGGGAGTATTTATTATGCATATCAGTGAACCTATATTTTAATTTTCATGTCATTTCAATATGTTTTGACTAGGTTTTGAATCCCTCAAAGTTGGTTACTTATCTTTGTCATGCTGATGCATATTTCTCATAAATCTAAGAAACCCTGTTTGAATGATTATAACTTTGAACTAGTTGACCATACTAATAAAATTCCGTTTGCATTACATTCTAGAGGTTAGAAACTTTCTACATTTTGAATTTGACCCTATGAGGAATCCATTTGATTAGTTTTCAAATGTGATTCTAAATGCAATTTATAACTTTTTACTGATGTCATAAAATGCAGATTGATTAGTACCCTAGTTTGGGATGTTGTAATTCCAAATCTATAGTTGATGAGATAAAATGGTTTGTACCACTACATTCTACTCTAAAAATGCTTCAAGTATGCTAGTTTTTAAACCTTGACGAATCCATCTACACACTTTCTCACAACCATTCCATTTGCAAAAAATACTTTTCTATTGATGTTTCCAATCCTGCAATTCTAAGTACCTAACTTCATGTGCTCACCAAATGCATCTTATTATTCATCATGAGCCCAAATCATAGATCTATTTTCTCCTCATGGAATGAACTATTTCTCTAGTTTTTGAGCCCTCAAGCATCTATTTTCCCCATTTTTGAAACCAAAACCAAACACACTTTCTAGTTCTCTAAATTGTTTATCTATAGGCAGTTTCGACTAGGCAACTTTGAACATTAATATCTTTTGACCTAGGTGTTGTCATGAGATGATATCTAGTAGGGTGCAAGAATAAGGAATAAAGTATCAGTATGTTAGCTTTTTGATCCTAGCTATCTATTTATCTCAATATCTAAAACCAACCTATAGGCTTTCTTGTTAGCAAATCATAGTTTGTAGATAAGTTAAAAATTGAGTTTTTAAATGGTAATTCAATGGTCAAATTTGATTTCAAATAGATTAGGGAGGCTGATAAGTGATTTTCAGGGGTTACGTATTTCAGTTCATAATTTTTTTTAGCTAGACCCACTTTGGGGTCCAACTAATTTCTTCAAGTTGATAGGAGTTGGCTAAGTTTGAAGTGATTTTAAAGTTGTTTTAAATGATTCTAATTATTAAAATATTTTGACATTGGTGCATGGAATTCTTTTTTTGAAAGAAATTTTTTTACTTCTCTGATCTAGGTGGTGATTGACCAATGAATTTCTTATGACTGCAAAGGATGCCAAAGAAATTGCATATGGCAGTGACTATGAATCACAAGCATAAAGATGAGGTATGTTATAATAAAGGAAGAATTTTGTAAAATATGATATACCATATAATGAATGGGAGACAAAGCACTCGAAGGAGTAGAGCTCCAAGGTGTAAGACTGACCATAATGGAGGTTCGACAGAGGAGATTTGCAGAATAGGCATGACAGAACAAATGAACTATCTCTTGATGCCCTTCATCATATAAGTTGGAATCTTATGAGCTCTCCACATACTTGGCCATGGTGTAGATGTTGGTGTTCCACATCTAAAACTTGTTGAGGCTCTTATGAATATAGATGTTGAGGTTGATGAATATGGGGAGTGTCACATCTACATTATTACTCAACATCTCCAATGAGAAATTGTAACATGGGGAGTTTGGATTCCAAACCCACCAAGGCTCATTCTTGAAATGGTTTTAAGATTTTTGAATCTTATGTGGTGGATGCATTGAGTAAGGGGTTCTCTTCAAATCCTTGGCAATTCATGGGAAGGAGATTGTAGTCCATGTTGAAGGTGGATGCCAACAATCTGGGTAAGAGGAACCATTTGAGGAAAGAGCATGTCCATAGTAGCATGAAAAGTAAAACGCCAAAATTAATGGTAGAGGCCTTATCTCCCTCTCCAGAAAGGAGACACCAAAAAAATAGCTAACACCTCACAAAAAATGTACAAGGAATAAGCACCCACATCCCATGTCAAGGAAGTTGGAGTAGTTCACGGTAGTTGCAACATCCACAATGGGTAGGGGCCATCAATTTTGATTGAGGTGGTTGTCTCCACCATTGTAAATGCTCACTCTCTAGCTACACAGAACAGAGCACTCCCATAGCTAAGAGTTGTAAGATCTCCCATAGTAAGGTAGGAGTAGGGAAATCCATAGTAGAAGGGCATTTGGAGAGGTTATCCCATATGCATCTGAGGGTAAAATGTTGCTAACATTTAAAAATATAGGCATTCAAATGTTGTTATGTCTTCAGAGACATCTTTTCAAAAGACAAGCATAGGCTTATATAGAGGAACCCACTATGTGGGGCTAGCAGGAGGCAAGGTGAGAAAAATTTTGACCAAAGAAATGCATGATTACAAAGATGCCATGTGGTGCATAGTGGAGGTCTATCATGAGAACATAATGGGAAGACTGAAGCCTTATGATGTTACTAGATTTCAAATCATCGGGAGGCTACTGTTGATGTGTTATGATCTTATGATATTTTGAATCATCAAGAAAGGTAAGTTTGACATTTATAAAGCTACAAAAAAATCATATGGTCGCAAGATAAAACAAAGAAGGCCATAATAATACAATGGGATCGTATAGTCAAGGAATAAATAAAAGGTTGAGGAGATGTTTTGTAGGATCAGATGTATGAAATTATAAAGGCAGGATGTTATGGGAGGGCATGATTTGTAAAGATTTGAATTTCAATGTTGTCTAATGTAAAGTAGGGCCCACCTATAAGTTTGATAAACTAAAAATTGACAAGTGGTGATTAGTGACTGGAGGAAAGTATAAGAAATGAAAATAATTTTTTCAAATTTAGATATCCTAATCTAAATACACATCTAGAGTTAAAGTTGAAATTTGATTAAAATCTGAGATATTATATAGTTTTTAACTATATAGATATTTTCATTTTTCATTTTTATTGCTCTCTCATGGCTCGAGGCCTGAAATTCAAATTAGTCTCAAAAGCACAATTTTTATTAGAAACATGCAATGAATGTACCGTTGGAATCAGCAAGAGATAAACTATCCATTTTTGCAGTTGGCTTTTACACATCTTTTCACCAGAAACAGCTATAGGAGGATTTGTAATTTCAGGGATCCTTAGTGATAAAGTCCATATTAGTTTGAAATGAAATCAAATAAGATCAGATTTTCATCATATTAGTTTTCACTAACCACTTTAAAGATGAATTGAATATGTTAAAGAATGTAGTTGCAAGTAACAAGTTTTGCCGATAGTATAATTGAGTTTCACAACAAAAGTAGATCATGACAAACCAAGATTAGATTTGAAGCTCCAACACATATTATGATGTGCATCTGATATTTCTCCAAAGGATATTTTGCTGATTACTTTAGGGGATATATCAAATACTTCTATAACAACATTTATGGTTTTGATTGTTGATAGATGAAGAAGATCAGTTTCAACAACATCAGAATGAAGATAATTTTAGTATGACACATGTTAGTATCAGATTATAGATCTAGAAGCTTTTTCTCCTCTATATATTCTTCTTCTTTGGTCTTTGTAAGGGGTTCCAGGGTTGGAGAATTTCTTGAATACTACAATACCACTCTTAGTATTTCCTTTGTTATGAACAATAGTCGTGTAGTATTCTTCTAAGCATTAGCTAATGCAATCATTCATTTTGTATTTTCTAAAGTTTTGACGTATAAATAATGTATTGATTTCAAGGAACAAATATAGATTTTTCATTTACAATTGAATTCTGAACTTTATCTCCTTTTCTATGTGTTTTGTAGTTCTGTGTGAGATATGCCCAAAGTGCATATCATACATTTGCATCTTGTATTGAAGTTGTATGTTGTTGTGTGTCATGCTATTGGGTCAAGAACCTAAGTAATTTGCTTGATATGTCATTAAAAAAACTACAAGGGTCATAGGAGGATTTGATAATTATGAACTTTATTTGAATATTGATGTCTATGTGCAAGCCAAATAGATAGATTAGATGTTTGGATAAATGAGAATACTTTAGGTGTCCATGTGTATGTTAAGATTTAGTTGATGCCCAATGGATAAGGGACTAGTCATCTTAGAGGTTACATGTTTTTGTTGTTGCATACTTGGGTTATGCTGATGATTCAATTATTAATCAAATATCTTTTCCCTTTATGTTTAAGAGTTAAAAGAGTTTCCCTCACATGTTTTATCAGGTTCATGTGCTCTATTATTAGCTATTTCACGTCCATGAATGTTTCCATAAACATAGAAGATTCAGGGGTTTTATCTATTATTTAGATTTAGTTGTATGCCTTTACACTGGTACCATATGAAGAATCTAAGGTCCACCCACCTAGGTTTTGCAGAGCTTGAAGAAGGAGTGTTAAATAGACTTATAGTTGCCCTTGTGTCTAAATAGGTGCATTGATGATGGGAGTTAGCTACCCCTAGGTGTAAATGTTATTGCATGAGGTTATTCAAAAGCTATTAATTCAAAAGCCAACATAAACAACACCAATTGGATAGAACCAAATATGGTCTTCTTATTATCATTGAAAATGTAGAATTTCAAAAATTTTAAATACAATATGCAAACCCACATTGGTGCCTTCCTTACAATAATTTACAATACAAAGTTGCGAACTATCACCCAGAGTTGTCCTAGATAATTTACATGCATTCCTTAATTAAATAGGAATTTTTATGCCACCAAAAAAGTTTTTAGACATCAAAACCTAACCCTTGAGACCAACTAACTCTAAAATTATATATAGAGTCATCCTGATACACCTTTTACAATTATTTTAGAAATTTTTGTTAGCCCAACTTTGGAAGGTTGTAACTTTTGAATTATTTCTCTTATTGGCTATTAAAACCAGTTTTTGGAATCCTCAACTTCTAATCTACAAGGCCCAACTTGCATAAGCTCCAGTCAACCCCACTTGAATCCAATCTAGGGCCTCAAAGTTCACCAACAATGAGCCTAAAGTTTTAATATCAAATTGGTAAACCAAAATTCTACAATAAATCCATGAATATTCATGATATGGTATTGAGGCTCAATTGGTAGGTTGATATATCCAAGATGAGCATCCACATATGAAATTAGGACATTCTAAGCTCATGTGACTAACTTACTAAGTAGCAAGCCTCTAGAAACAATAAATCTATAGTGAGACAACCCTTATTTAAGAAATGAAAATGAAATATTTTTGGTTGATGCAAGATTGCTCTTATACACCTAGGATGCTCTTGCATCAGATTTGAGAAGTGACCCTATCATATCTTAAGTGTTTAGAGGAAAACCAAGATGGTTAACTTCCTCCCTCACTAGCCATGATGAATCTTCTACTTGCCTCCCTTTCCATTTGACTAGGTACTCTTCATAATTTTTTCCTTGTACTTTTGCCATTATCCAATATCTCTTCAATCTCCTTTGTAGCCAAACTAGTTTTTAGAATACTCCACTACATTTTTGCAACTTCATCTCCATCACCTCCTTCATAATACTCTCTCAAATCTGAAATACTCAATTTATTAGGATACTCCACTTCATAGGCATTTTCAGAATCATGCCTTTGCACTATCTTGCATAGTCCAAACTTCGTAATTTTTAGTTTATTATATGTACCCACTAGAAAACACTCATTTCTCAAATGAACCATGACTTCATCTCTAATATGAAATTCCTTATACCTCTTTTAGAAATATGCCTTATCTTTAGACTATGTATTTATCTTAATAATGTGCTTCTTTGCCTCCTCATGGATGTTCTTCAAATATTCAGCAAAATCTTCTACTTCAGTACTACTTAATTTTTTTTTATCCAATTGACTCAATTCAGAGGCGTTTTTGGGACCTCTCTCATATACAATATGGAATGGTGATTTACCTATTGAGAAAATTACTACATAAAAATTCTTCATGCGGTAAAATTGGATCCCATCCCTTTGGCTTATTTTCAACTTAGCATCTTAGCAAATTCCCCAAACTCATATTGACCACCTTTTTTTGTCCATTAGTCTATGGATGATGTGATGAACTGAACTTTGAGTTTGTCTTCAATTTCTTCCACAATGTATGGTAGAAATACCCAATGAGCTTAGTATTTGAGTTTGAAACTATATTCTTTGGAACACCATGTAGTCTCACCACTTCTTTGAAAAATATCTCTACCACATTAATAGTGTCACTAGTCTTCTTGCAGGAAATGAAATGTACCATTTTTGAAAATATATGAACCACAAAAAATATGGAATCATGCCCTCTTTGCATCATTGGTAAACCAAGAATTAAATCCATGCAGATATCCTCCCATGGCTTCTTTGGTATATATAATGGCTTATACAACCTAGTATTATGCTTCACTCCTTTTTCCATCTGACATACTCTGTAACTTCACACAAAATTTTTCACATCTTGTTACAACTATGACCAGTAATAATTCTTAACAACTAAAGAAATGGTATTATCTCCCCCAAAATGTCCAACCAATCCTCCACTATGCTTCTCCTTGATGAGATTCACCCTCATAAAACTTCTGGGGATGCACAAGTCACTTCCTTTAAATAGCATACCATCTTAAATTATGAAATCCACCCACTTTGTCTTGTCAAGTGTAACAAGTTTTGTACAATCTTTCCAAGCTTGGCCAAAATCAGTGTCCTTTGCATACAAGTTCTTAATTTCCTTGAACCCAACCATCTCAATTTGCATTTTGTTAGAAAAATGTATCTTCTACTAAGAGCATTTGTAACTCTATTAGACATTCCACTGCTATGTTTCCAAAAAGAATGTATAATTTTGCAAAAATTCCCCCTTAAAGTTCCTTTGGTTCAATTTTCCTTGACTATTCAAATATTGCAAATCCTGATGATCATTATGCAAATAAAGCTCCTTAGGAAGAAGATAATGTCTCTAATTCTTTAACAATTGAACTATAGCATAAGATTACTAATCATAAACAAAATATTTCATTTTATCATCATTTAATTTCTCCCTAAAATAACCAACAGGTCTACCTTTTTGGCTCAAAATAGCTCCTATTGCAGTACCACTAGTATCACAATCTACTTGAAATACCTTATTAAAATTATGAAATGCTAAAATAAGTTACTCTGTAACTTTCTATTTTAACATATTAAAAATCTTATCTTCACCTAAAATCCACTTAAATTCTTTCCTATCTCATCTCATTATTTCAGCCAAAGGTCTAGAAATACTATTGAAACCTCTAATAGACTTTCTATAAAAACTAGCTAGTCCATGGAAAGTGTTAAAGTTTGTAGCTGCAATAGAGATCTTCATCTCTCAAAATATGGATGGTTTTACAGTTATTATCATCTTCAGCTAAAAAGGTCACTTAAGTTTAATTTTTAATATTACATTTAATTGGCATGTTTCATTCACATGCATTGAGGTATGAATATCTAAAGAGTTTTAAGTAATTATAGAAGTTATGGGAATCTCAAGAGACCTTTGGTTATAATGTGAAGAGTCTCTCCCATTGTTATATATTTGCATCAAGCAAAGGATATTATACACTTGAAGTTTATTATCAATAAAAGAGATATTTTGTTGGTGTGGTCAAGTTTTTCCCTTCATTATAGAATGGTTTTCCCATGATAAATATTTTGTGTCCTTTGCATATTGTTTATGTTCTTTTATTGTTGTTTATCTATATTTATGTGTTAGGAAATTAACATGGCATTAAACCTAGGTTTAATAAAAGTGATAAAGGAGTTCTATCTAAAATGGTTGCAATGGAGGAATTTTAGAATCAATGTTATTTGGTGGTTTTGCATTTTTCCAGAGTTGGAGAATGAATTAAGAATCTTTGGCATTTGGCAACCATTATCTTTCTCCAACCTTTTAAATGGATATGCTCCTAGGAATCTCATCAATTTGAGCAACTATAGAGGCTCCCAGTTAGATTGACATTTGTAGCTATTAGAATATAGAAAAGCTACTTGAGAAAATTGTATTTATTGCAAACAAGTCTAGGTGCAAATGTCTAAATAATCTGGAAGTAAAAACCTAAAGGCAATTAAAAGATATATATTTTTTGATAATTCTTTATGAGATTTTTTTAATGCTATTCTTAGAGTTGATATTCTAATATTGATCAATCAGTCCCTTTGAGGGATTAATTGCTATTGTAATTATATTGATCATTTTCGTGATTTTTTGTTGATTTTTCTTTCACGATGTTTTTTTTACTTTTGTTTGATTAAATCATGACCTCAAGTGTCCAAGCCAGAGATTAGAGAATCAACTTCCAAGGAGGGAACATGTGGTGAATTCATGGTGGTGAATCATAGCAAGATCTAGAATGTCAAAATCCATGCTTTTCTATTTTAGAGAGCATTGGGGAATTGATCATGACTATGGAGTATCTATCTATTCATCTTCAAATGGTGATATCATGTATTACAACCTATGAAATTATTTTTCATGTTTCCTCCATGTCAAACTAGTAGCTAGACGGTGTTATCAAGGAGGGATCTATTTGAGCAAAGACATGATGGTTGCATTAATAGAGAGGTTGTTGAAAAAGTCACTAGCAATGATCACATGCAATCTCACTCTATAACCAGATAGATCAGTAATTTTTATTTGACATCATTCCTCCCTATTTTTTATGTCATTTTCATCACTCATCATATCAAATTTTTAGTATTTTTATTTACTATATTTCGGAGAAGTGGTCTAGGTAAAATTCATCAAGAAAATTGGATGATTCTTGTAACTAGCATCTCTTTCCTTTACTTGGACTTCTTTGGTGATGCCTATGTGGCATTCAAGTTGGAAAACCTTTGCTTTTTTATTATTTTCCAATCCATCAACAACTTTTCTCCTCATTTTCAAGATCAGTGGTAACCAAAAGAAGTTGAATCATTTGTGCTCTACCATTATAATGAATGTTACCTTGTTCTTCAATGCGTGAACACTTACCATGAGCCATTTTTCAATACTCCATAGTTTAACATACTTCTTACATTTTCATTGATGAAATATCTACTTTCATGAAGAGAAAATGCTGAATAATGTTTTTTTTTCTCTCTTAAGACACTAGTTTGGTAGCGATTGCACGAGTATATTTTAGAGATGTCAAGAGCTCTGAGAACTTTTTAGCTATCAAGTTGCACCAAAAATCTTGCATCAAAACTAGAAATGTCGAGTAATGATGAAGAGTATTGTGTATTCTACAAAAAGTCATAGAAAATTTGGTTTTTGTGAAGAGTATTTTGAATTTTATGGCAAGTATGAGTTTTCATAACTTTTTGGAGTTCATTACATAGTGTGCAGATATATGTATATGCTCTAATGGGACAAAATGGTTTGAATTGAGAAACAAGATCAGATAATTTTTATTTATTTATGTGTGTGATATTTTATGCATTATTATTATACCCTTGAGTATAGATCATAATTTTTAATATGTTAGTGAGAATAATGTTAGCATATGTTTCTCTTATGATAGGGTGTTTCTATTGAGAAGCAATGGGAAGATTACATGCAAAGTTATGCAAATTGTGCTTTAGAGAGAGATTAGATACCAAAATGTAATTCAAAGGGAGATTTTGAGCTTGAGAGGGAGATTTTAGCTTCAAAGGGAGGCTTCATAATTAAGAGGAGGTGCTTATGGAATCCTCATCAATCTCATAGATGCTTGTGGTATTTATAAAATTTGAGACTTAAATGGAATCAAGTCTTAATTTGTTATTACCTATTTTATTCTTGTGTGAATAAATGAGATTGTACGATTAGCTATGATAACTCTTTCACTATGCAATAGTGAACATCATGTTGAGAAAGTCCATGATGTCATCACATTGAGAGAGTCCATGAACATCATATTGAGAGATTCTGTTATGGGAGTTAGATTTGAGGGATTCTATGATAGTTCACATTAAGAGAGTTTGTGATTAAAGACTTAGATGTGAGTCTTACAAATATTTTCATGTTGAGTGCTTCCATGAATATGAGTAATTGTTATAGGTTTTCATGTTGAGTGATTCCATAAATATGAGTAATTTTTATAGGTTTTCATATTGAGTGATTCCATGAATACGACTTATTGTTATAGGTGTTCATGTTGAGTAACTCCATAAATTATGTTTTGAATTTTTATGATCACAATTTATCATTGACATTTTTTTTGTTGCATTTTTGTGTAACTATTTAGCTAAAAGATCTCTCTGTTGCTAAGAGGGAGTGTTAAAGTTTGTAGTTGTGATAGAGATCTTCATCTTTCAAAATCTAGACGTTTTATAGTTATTTGTCATCTTCAATTAAAAAGGTCACTTAAGTTTAATTTGTAATATTACATGTAATTGAAATGTGTCATTCACATGCATTAAGGCATGAATATCTGAAGAGTTTTAATTAATTATAGGAGTTATGAGAATTGCAAGAGACCTTCTGTTATAATGTAAAGAGTCTCTGCTATTGTTATATATTTGCATCAATCAAAGGATATTGTACACTTGAAGTTTATTATCAATAAGAGAGATATTTTGTTGGTGTGGTTGGGTTTTTCCCTTCATTCTAGAAGAGTTTTCCTAGGATAAATATTTTGTGTCCTTTTTATATTTTTTATGTTCTTTTATTGTTGTTTATTTATATTTATGGGTTATAGATTTAGTAAAAAGATCTTACCTCAGTCTCACTCCTTGGAGTAGGCCATTCAAGGATAGTCTTCACTTTCTCAAGGTCCATTTTTAGACCTTCTACTCATACTAAAAATGCCAAGAACACCAAATCCTTCTTCACAAAACTAAACTTCTTTAGATTTATCAGCATTTTTCTTCCCTCTACTTTATGACACTACAACATTTGGGGTCAAACTGCAACTATAATTTTTGATCGCAGTCTAATTTCTAGTGATTTTCAAAAAAAAATTGGCAATTTTCTATGACACCATTGCAATACTGGCGTAACTGTCATAATTGTGACACCTTTGTAAGTATATATATATATATATATATATATATATATATATATATATATATAGAAAAAACAACATAAATCATTCCCCATTTGTTTTGATTATGGAGAGTTGCACACGAAAGAAGGTGGAAAATTTTGAATGAGGGTGGAGAGCTCTAAATGTCATCATGCCCTTGTTTAGTGCATTTCATTCTAGTGATATATCTTAGAATTTTTTTCTCATGCCCTTTCTTTGTAATTTCATTGTTGTGATCTCAGCATTTTTTTATCATGTCTTTTCTCTACAATTTGGTTGGCATGCCCTTATGATCTCTACATTTCATTTTTGTGCCCTTGCTCTTCGATTTTTTTCTATGATTTGGTTTTCGTGCCCTTGTCATCTCTATTTTTTTTGACATACCCTTGCTCTATAATTTTGGTCTTGTTCCCTTGCTCTATGATTTTTTTTCATGTTGTTTCCTTGCTCTGCAATTTCATTGTCATGTTGTGCCCTTGCTCTATGATTTCATTGCCATGCCCTAGCTCTATGATTTTATTAAAGGGTATGTAATTTTGGTTTCTTTTCCTTCTAAATAGTTATCCCTTTATATCTCCTTCTAAACATGTACATTTAAAGATATTTTTTAAGTTCCATATTACATCTTAGCTACACAATAGAAAAATTGATCCAGCTGCATACATATTCTAGAATCCAAATAATAATAAAATAAAACTCACTCAACCCATGCTAAGTGACTTACCTCAAGATCCTCCACAAAAATAATGCAAACCAGGAAAAATAGGTAGAGTTCGCAAGAAAATTTACAAAAACATATCATAAAAAATCTTTTTAGAAAGAAACTAGCCATAACTAGTTAAATGGATCTAGTTGTTGCCAGCTAGGTTGATTACAAATTCTTGTAGAACTATCATTATATTAGGTATAATAAAATGAACAATCACATGTTCCTAGCTAGAAAGATTAGATATAGTTTTCCAAGGTGATAAAATTACATATGCAATGAATTGAAGAATAACTTTAGTGAAGAATTGAGTGTAAGGAGTTGAAGAAGCAAGTTCTTCTTCTGTGTAAATTCCATAATCATGAGGCTCATTCCCTTCTAGAAGCCTCTTCCATAATGAAATTACCTCTAAACCATGCAAAAGATGTTGAAGTGGTTCCCAACCTTCAAACACTCTTATAATCATTTTATACTTGGGATCATTGCAAGGAGACTGTGCCAATACTTGAAACACTCTTATAAGCATTTGATATTTGGACTATAAATTCTCAAAGATACTTGCAAGTGATTATAATGTCATAGTACCTACCACAAAAATTTCCTAGATTCTATCTAGTGGCTCCCATAATATCCTCTGTTTCTAGTTGTTTTTTCTATTGTTCAGTCTCTTTCTAAAGCCAATCCTTCTCATTCTCTTTCTAAAGATGCTCCTTCTCCTTTGCTCTCCTGCCTTAAATTTTGATTAAAAAACTTTTGAATATGCCTCTACCTTATCTAAAATCAACTTCACATTGTGTTTTAACTTTGGCATAGGTGTTTGATCATCAATAGCTTTCATTTCAATATTCAAGTTTTCAAGATTGGTCAACACCTTCACTTGCGGGCTTCTCATGTCAAGCACTTTTTGTATTTTTTCAACACCATGTTCTTTCTTCTAAACTAATAGTACTTCAAGTTCATTTTCTTGTAAAACATTAATTTTTTTAAACAATTGCAAATCTTAGAAATTGCATTATTGTTTCCATGTATGTATGTATGTATGTATGTATGTATAAAGAGAGATCTTGTGGATTATGGATTATGGATTATATAAAAAGAAAGAAAAGAAAACATGAAATTAACCATTCTCCATTTTTTTTTTTACTATGGAGAGATGCACATGAAAGAGGGTGGAAAGCTCCAAATGAGGGTGGAGAGCTCTAAATGTTGGTAGAGATCAGTTTAGATCTAGGATTTTTTTGGTCATTCCCTTGTGATCTTCATGCCATTGCTCTATGATTTTCATCAAGGGGATAAGAGGTACCTATGTAAATTTAATTTTCTTTTCCTTCTAAACATGTATCTCTTGTTCATATATAATAGCTTTGGTCAAATTCAAGAATAACTAGTTATGATAATTGTATGCATATGTGTATGTAAGTCAGTTCACTATGTGGTTTACTTTACATGCATACATACACACTTGCATATTACTTGTGCCAAATTAAATTAATCATTCATGTCTTCAATTCACACAAGAAATTATCCTCACATTCAATCAAATTTATTCATACCAAACTATGCATGTAGAAATCTGTACTTATAGATTGTATTATCTCTTGGTGATTGAGTAAAGATCTCGTGCATAATATCATCCAAGTAATGATCATATGCATTCACATTAAGTCATAATAGGATCAAGTAGATGATCCATTTATGTTACATCATACTTGTTTTATTGAACATTTTTTTAGCATAATCATTAATACTAGAATTATTGGTTATAGCTAGTACTCTTGTTTATTTTATTTTATTATACACATTTAAGACTATTAGTTTTCTTAAAATTATATTGTATATTTATTATCACTAAAACACAAATATATATCTTTGATAGTTATCTTTTTTAATTTCAAGATCTTCATATTTAAAGTGAAGAGTTTCCACTACTAGAAAATGGAATAGCCAAAATGTGGAGCCACATAGGTCATGGTTTTTGCCACCAGATTATATTTTTATTATATTTTTGTTGTTCAATAATATTATAGGTGAATGTTATTTTGATTTTTAATATATTTAATAATTTTTCTTTTGTCATTTGAGGTGACTTTCTATTATCAGATAGATACATCTATCATAAAGATGGACATGCCAACTATGATTATTTCACTTTCAAAGTTGACTCCCTTATCAAATTAATGGAACTACTTGCATTTGACACCTTGATATTCTACAACTTTCTTGATTAGTCATTCACACAACCATCTTCATCCTACCCCACCATAGCATGCAAGCTTTGTTTGAGGTTTATATCTTAGTCCCACCACTTTAGAAGACCAAGTCCAGTGATATGTATCTAGAAAATTGATGATATAGAAATTCAATATGGAAGAGGATATATTGGCATCACAAATGAATCATCTCATATACATAAACAACATCAAATTCTCTCTCCTCTAAAGACCCAATACATGGAGACATTATCATCATGAGTAGACTCACTCTCCTTAGATGAATTCAATCAAAACTATTCATACCAAACTATTTATGTAGAAATTTGTACTTACAAATTATATTATCTCTTAGTGATTGAGTAAAGATCATATGCAAGTGTGTATGTAGAAAGGTGATAAAATTACATATGCAAATGTATGTATGTATGTATGTTTGTATATATTATTGACCTTAGATTGGTTTTGACAATTGAGTGTCAACACACTTAAGACATTCACTAAGTTCATGCAGAAACTAGTAATGCATGTTGAGTTGCAATGAGTGCCAAGTAGATAGACCATGCCAAGTGATTTAAGCACTGAGCAAGATAGTTGATGCTAAGCAGTTCAAGTGCTAAGCCAAAAATAGAATTATAGTATGTGTCGAGCATCAGTAACATCAAGTATTGAGTAACACATATTGGACATAGTTGTTTGTGATAGAACAAAAAACTATGTAAACCATTTTTTTATTGACTTATGGATAGATCTCAAGCTTTTAAAGATAAGGACAAATCTATTTGAATCCCCTATGTAACCAGATGCAACCAATCAAAAAATAGGAAGAGTTAAGAAGAAAAATGGATGAATCTTAGCCATAGATTCGTACTTAACCCTAAGCTACCAAAGTCTTTATAAGGAATATGATGCCCCCACATTTCATATGATCAAGAGAGCAGTGATAGAAGGAAGATATCAAGGGGTGAATGGCTGAATTGTTCAAAGATCATTTAAGGTAACTTAGTAGTGTGAAAGAATTGTAGAATCAATTTATAGAACAAAGGATCAAGGACATAAAATTGTTATATCATATCAGAGAGGATCAAGAAGGATAGAATTGTGATCTAAAAATTAGCAAGATAAAGTTGTAAGTTGTATCAGATCAAAAGCTCTACTATTAATTTCTAACAACTATATCAATTAGAGTAAAATCCTTTGGACTAAGGTTGGTTAACAATCATTATCAAATCCTTTAGTAGGGTGACTTTCCAAGTGAATGTTCTAAAGTCATTTAACCAAGCACACTTCTAACAAGGTGTTAAAATCCTCTAACAAGGTGGTACTTAATAGTCCTTGTAAGCCTATAATGGGGTAGGCCTTTCATAGGGTAGATCATGTTTCATGGTCAACCTATTGTAACCTTAATTGGCTACACTTTACTACTATAGGTTTTTGGGTGTCATCCCCACCCCAATTTTACCTTCTCATTTGGACATTTTTTGAGTGATCATATCAAGTGTCAAGTGTGTATATGTGCTTACATGTTTTAGATGCATTTGGTTTATATTTTATTTTAGTTTATATATGCATCTAATGAATGGCGAAAGTTTTAATTGTTGAAGTTCTCAGAAGGATAAGCTTTATAGCTTAGAGAAAAGATCTTGAAATGGAAGTCTACAAACTGGGAAAGATTATTAAGAACCAAGGAATTGAGATCCAGCTCATTCTGCATTCACTGGACAAGGCTAGAGAGGAGTTAAGGAAATCTATAAAGAGAAGGAAAGAGATATTCATTGTAGAGAATGACACACAATACAAAGATATTGATACCACCAAGTTATTTACAAATGGAGACTCAAATGAATTTGATGCAGTAATTGTATATCTAATGGAAAAGAATAGAGTACAAGTTGTGGAGATTAGAAATCTCAAGATTGAGCAAGAATCCCAAGGCATGATGCTACGTGAGGTAACTAAGCAAAAGAAGAGAGCTATAGAAGACAAGGTCATGATTGAAAAAGAAAAGAGAACTCTAACAAACAAACTGAAAGAGAAGTCAATTGAGCTTACTAGAATCTCAAACATGCAATTGGATACCCTAAGCTAGATGATGAATTCTCACCATGAGTTGAATGTCAAAGACATTGAGATAATTGCATTGAAGTTATAGAATGAACAACTACAAAATGACCTAAGAATAGAAACAGAGATTGCTAAAAGTTTCAACAAACCAAATAAAGCCATCAAGTACTTTGAGAAATTGCTAAAATCCCCTAGATCTAACAATGATACACCAAGATTAGGCTACACAAGAACTAAAGAAGGAGAATCATCCAAAACTACTGAAGAAAGGAATGAAAAAGGTAAGAACTCCAAACCCACTTGTCATTATTGTGGTAAGAAAGGACATACTACTAATATGCATAAGAGCAAGAATGCAAATCAACATGAAAAACCTAAGAACATGGGTCACTATCACAAGTGCAAAAAGAAAAATCATCAGGCACATGAATGTAAAACCAGAACCATGCATGCATCAAGATTTGAAGGTTACTGCTAAAATTGTCAGAAATATGAACATAGAGCCTTTAAATGCAGATCCAAATCCATGTGGTCACCAAACAAGTCAGAAAAAGTAAGAAGTCATGGACACTTTTTAAATTGGGATTATAACACAAGACAAAGTTGTCATTATTGTCAAGAGTATGGATATATTCCTAAGAATTGTATTAGAACACACTTTAGTGGTAACTATAATAGATGGTTGAGTCAAACCACATGCTTTAAATGTTTGAAGACTAGAAATATTAGCAAGCATTGTCCAACAAGGTCAAAGGCACCTAATTGTGATTTCAACAAAGGAAAAGGTAAGGAAAATGTTAAACACACCAGAGGAGAGATGAACAAGACATGGAAAAAGAGAGATAGATGTATTACATCAAATGGAGGGATCACTTCACCTAATTGTTAAAGTGGTCACACCTCATCAAACTAAGAAAAAAGAGGTATGTGCGACTGATACTCAAAGTATTATATCTTACATTAGTTCTAAAAGAAAATAACACTGAAAAGGATAGATTAGCATGAATAAAGATGCAAGATGTTTTTAAGGTTAAATCTTCAAATTCTCATGTTGTTGTCGAGCATGAAAACATTTTAGTAGATGTCGAGTAAAATACTAGTGAGTGTTGAGCTACCAGTCAAAGTTAGTTAGAGCCAAATCCGTAGTAGCTACCAAGTGAGGGAAATCTCTATAGATGCCGAGTGGAATATAAATCACATAGATGCAGAGTTTATAGTTGTACAAGAATTATGCATTAAATGCAAAATTTTGAAGGGTATATGATTAATTTTCACCCATTTTTTTGTCATTATGAATTCAAGTGAGAGAAAGTAGAGATAAAGGCATCTCAAGAATCTAATCAAAGATTTTGTAAAAGTTCACAACGACGATTCCACTCTAGTTCATCAAATTTCCAAGGTATTCTTCATTATCCAAGTTATGTAGTTTGAAATATGTTAAACCCTAGTTTGATGAAATGGATTCTAGCTCAAAGAATGTGAAGGAAAAAGAGGTTTTTGATGTCCAACTAGTCAGTAATGAGGTCAAACAACCAAATTCTAAGACTATCCTAGACATTTCTTATAAACAAGACCCATCAGGTGAATTATCCATGATTGTACCTAAGGTCATAATGGTTAAAGATGTTATAAAATGTTACAACTACAAGGTAGGAGGTATAGGTGATATGGAAATAAGGAAAGCCTATGATAGGTTTTATGAAAATGGCATTTTGAAGGAAGAATTTAGGATTTTTGAGAGGAAAGGGTTTGACTCGTGCCCTAGACTTCCCCACGATGTTCAAAATAGAATGGATCAAGATAGTGTTCAATAGAATGCTGTTGAAATTTGATTGAAAAGATCATTGTTGAGAAAATGAGATTAATGAAGAAGAATGTTTTCAATCATTGTTTTGTCACTAATGTCAAACCTACTATTTGCTAGAAAGACAATTGCTTATAAGATCCAATTACTATCACTTAATTGATTGATGAAGAGGATCTAATCAATAAGATGTAACAATAAAACCTAGAGGAAAGGTTGAGTTATGATTATGCAATGAAGTACAAGGATCAGTTAAGACAATGGTGAAATGATGTATTGATAATCTACTTGAAGGTACAAAGGTTGGGTACACTTAGAAACTTTAGAAGAACAAGTTATAACAAAATTGTCTGCAAAGCTTGACTAAATTTAATAGTGGGTATCGAGCAAAGTTAGTTCATGCTGAGAAAAAAATTAGTTGGTGCTGAGAAAAAGAAAATTTTAGTGTGTGCTGAGTGAAGTAGTTCGTGCTAAGCAAGTTTAGGTGTTGAGCCAAAAAAAATGTAATAGGTGTCAAGCATCAGTAAAATGTAGTTGATGCTGAGTGAAAATGCAATAGGTACCAAGCTATGCAGTATGTGTTGAGCATCAGAAGGATGATAGTGCCAAGTTGCTACATTATTTGAAAAGTTAAATATTCACTATATATGAGCTGATAGGTTTGTTATCTTGAATTTTGTAAACTAGGTGGAAGATAAGGATGATGAGATGGTGGTATAGAATTTGAGGTTAACTTTTTTTAGGCAATTCCAAGTGGATTCTACATGAAGTTTCTAGAAGAATAAAGATAAGGGGTAGATACATTGTATCTTACCTAATCCATGCAAACCCTAATTTGGACAAAGGAAAATATAGTGGGAAAAGTATTCCAAATTCCTACTGAAGGAGTTATAGGTCATGAAGCAAAGTATCAAGAAGTGTGTGGTGTCAAGGAGAAGACATTAAGAAGGAAGAACAAAGTACAAAGACTCTGCTTCATTAGGTGACCATAGGAATGACTGCATTGGCATAACAAGCAAGAAGGCTTAAGAGGATAGAAGCTTGAGAAGTGAACAAGATGTCAACATTGTAGAGACTGAAAGCCAAAAAAAATTGAGATCTAAAATCTGCAAGACATGTTGTAAGTTGTATCAAATCAAAAGCCCTTATTGATTATTCTCTAGCAATTGTCAAGGAAAAATCCTTTGGACTAAGGTTCCTTTAACAGTCATTAGAAAATCCTTTAATAGTGTGGCATTCCAAGTGAATCGCCTAAAGTCCTCTAACCGGGCTCACTTCTAATAAGGTGATTGAAATCCCTTAACCGGGTCACACTTAACAATGTGTATTGTAACCTTTAACAAGGTTGGCCTTTCATAGGGAATCACTTTAGAACAGTGAGAAAGTAGTAGTGTATTATTGGTGGTTTTTCCCAAATTGGGTTTCCATGTCAATCACTATGTTATGTGTGTTGATCTTTCATGACTTATTGTTGCATGTTGATTTATCAGTAACCTACAAGTTTAAATAGTTAGCTTGGATGCATGAATAGATTAATGGGTTCACTATGATGAGAAAAAAATAAAATTATTGAGACATCTAGACCTTGAATAACTAATTCAACCCCACTCTTAGTTATTCTAAAGAATATCTAACAATTGGTATTAGAGCCATCTGCTAATTGAACTAGTTTGAAGGTAGTAGAAGCATACAGATTGAGACATCTAAGAGAGAAGTTCCTAAGCTCAACAGAGACAACTTCACTACATGGAAAAGTATAATGAAGCTACACCTTGGAGGAATAGGCAACCATGCACAAACCTCAATTATAGTGGAACATGTTGATCCAGCTAGTGTACCCACTACTGAAGATATGAAGAAAAAGAAGGAGCATAATCAGGAAATGTTGGAGATTGCCTCTATCCTCAATTATGCAAAATTTGATAACATCAAGGGATGTGACACTACATTCAAGGTCTGGGATGCCCTATCAACTATCTATGGAGGAGATAGAAATTTCAAAAGAGCCAAAGCAAAGAGTCTTAGATGTAAATTTGATGACATGAGAATGGAAGAAGGTGAGAATGTTGCTCAATATGTTTCTAGAATAAAAGAGGTTGTAAGTGTAATAAGGAGTACTACTAGTCATTTAGATGATGAAACTATTCTTAGCAAAGTCTTAAGAACTTTACTACCTATCTATGCTATTAGAGTCTCACCTATCCAAGAATTGAGGTGTATTCTAGAAAACAAATTAACTCTTGAAGGTTTAGTAGGAAGACTCACTACATTTGAGTTATTCAATTTTGACAACTATAAGCTAGAAAGTCTTGAATCTTCTATCAAGGCCAAGTTATTTCTGAAATATTTTGAAGAGAAGAAATAGAGGAAGAAGAGAAGAATAAAACATGTGTCTAGTGATAGTAGCATTGATGAAAAAGATGTCAATCAATTAGAAGCATTATTGGCAAGAAGATTTCGTAGAGGAAAGGGAAAATTTAAAGGTGAGCTACCTATCATTTGTTTTAATTGTAATGAAGTTGGACATATTGCTACTAGGTGTCCAGAAAAGAGGAATTGCAAAGGAAATGACAAATACAAAGGTAGAAGAAATGATGACAACAAAGAGTATAAAGATAAAGGCAAAAAGTGCTACATTATAGAAGAAGATGATTTAGATAAAAATGATGATGGGGTGGTCTATGTTGAAATGAAAGATGAGTCAAATGAAGATGAGGCAGTTGCACTTGTAACCTATGTGAACACTAATCACAAATGGATCATTGATAGTGGATGCTCACATCACATGATAGGAGAAAAAAGTAAGTTTGTCACTTTAACTCATTATGATGGAAATAGTGTTAGATTTGGAAATGATGCTCCATGTCTAATAAAAGGCAAAGGTTCGATTAAGCTTACAAAAAATGTTTCATGGGACAATGCATATTATGTTGAAGGATTAAACTACAACTTGTTGAGTGTGTCATAGCTAAGCAATGTAGGTTGTAAAGTAGAGTTTGGAAATAAAACTGCCAAGATATATGACACAAATGGAAATTTGATAGGAAAAGGATACCAAATTAGAAGCAATTTATTTTATCTATACATAGAGGATGTTGCCTAATTTATTGTAAAATTTGATGATGTGTGGTTATGGCATAAAAGGCTATGTCATGTCAACTTTGATATCTTGATTAGTATCAGTAATATGAAAAAAATTAGAGGTTTTCCTAAACTGAAAAATCTTGACAATGTAATGTGCAAACAATGTTAGCTAGGAAAGATGACCAAGTCAAGTTTCAAAAGTAAAACCTATACTTCTAAATAAGTATTAGAGATTGTTCATACTAACTTGTGTGGACCTATATAAGTACAAAGTTACAAAGGAGATAGATATATAATGTTGTTTGTAGATGACTACTCTAGGATGATCACTGTCATGTTTTTAAAGAAAAAGTTTGATGCCTTTCAAATGTTTATGTTGTATTTGGCAAGCATTGAAAAAGAAATAGGAAAGAGTCTAAAATGTTTAAAATTAGATAGAGGAGGAGAATTCACATTAAGAGAATTTGAGATGTTCTACAATGATAGAGGAATTAAAAGAAAAAATTTTGCACTAAGAACCCCTCCACAGAATGGAATTGCTAAAAGAAGAAATAAATCAGTGATGGATTGTGCCAGAACATTCATGATGTAGAAGAATGTTGCTCTAAAGTATTGGAGAGAAGTTGTAAGTAAAACTGTTTATACCCTAAACCAAGTGAAAATCAAGAAAGGTACAAATGCAACAACTTTGAATTATGGTATGGTCACTCACCCAATGTGAGACATTTCAAAGTATTTGGTAGAAAATGTTATATTCTTAAGGATACTAGAAATGGTAAATTTGATGTAAAAAGTGATGAAGGCATATTCGTAGGTTACTCCATAAGAAGTAAAGCATATAAGTGTTTAAATACTAATACTTATAAAATTGTGGAAAGTGCAAGTGTAAACTTTGATGAATACATAGAAGTTCATGATGATGAACCCATCAAAGAACCAAAAGAATATAAATCATTTCTATACTTCTACAAGGGAATGCCTATTGAAGAAGATGTTTTCAATAAAGTGGAGATCCACAACAAGTTTTAGTAACTACCAAGTCACAGCCAGTGAATAATGAACAAAACTTAGGAGCCGAGTTGTATTTAGATGCCGAGTTGTTGAATGAAGAAAATATACAATCTAATTCTGAAGTTAGTACACATGACAAAGAAGTATTTGAAATAAATATGCATAGTGACTCTAAAGCTGAAAGACCAAATGTGGAAACAAGGACAGAACCAAGACTATCCAAGTATGTCAAAAGATACCACCCTACTGAAAAAATCATTGGAAATAAGGATACCAGACAAATGACAAGGAATAGACTAAGGAATGAATCATGCTTGCTGAGTCGCATAGAACCCAAAATAGTGAGAGATGCACTAGAAGATGATGATTGTTATAAGGCAATGGAAGAGGAAATTGAGTAGATAGAAAAGAATAAAACTTGGAGTTTAGTTCCAAGACTAGCTGAAAAAAATGTGATTGGTACCAAGTGGGTATTTAGCAACAAGCTAGATGAAAATGGTGAGATCACAAGAAACAAAAATAGATTATTTTGTGAAGGATATGCACAAGAAGAAGGAATAGATTATGGGGAAACATTTTGCCCTATTGCAAAGATGGAAGGAGTCAGAACACTACCTGCATATGCTACCTATGAAGGATACAAAGTCTACCAGATGGATGTCAAGTCTACATAGAATAGCCAGAAGGATTTTTGGATGACAACAACAAGGATATGGTATGTAAATTACACAAAGCTCTGTATGGTCTAAAACAAGTGCTAAGAGCATGGTATGAAAGACTTCACAAGTATCTTGTAAAGATTGGATTTGAGAGAACTGGTGATAACAACAATTTGTACATCAAAATAGAAAAAGGTAAAGACATACTATTATCTAAAATCTTTGTTGATGACATAATATTTGGAGGAAAAGATACTCTATGCAAGGATTTTGCTAATCAGATGAAGCATGAATTTGAGATATCAATGTTTAGTGAAATCAATTTCTTTATTGGTCTAGAAGTTTATCAACTGAGGTATGGCATATTTGTTACCCTGTCAAAGTACATCAAAGAAATACTAAAAATATCTGGGCTGGAAGATTTAAAACTAGCAACTACATCCATGATAACTGGACATAAGTTATCAAAGAATGATGAATTATCTGAAGTGAATCAAATGTTATATAGGTCAATGAGTGGTAAGTTATAGTATATTGTACACAATAGACCTGATATTGCATTGTCTGTTGGAATAGTCACAAGATTTTTTGCAAATCCAAGAGAAAATCATCTTATGGTAGTAAAAATAATATTGAGGTACTTAAAAGGAATAGAGGACTTTGGCTTATACTGTAAGAGGAATGAAAAGTTAAAATAAAGAGCCTACACTGATGCTGATTGGGGAGGAAATATAGATAATAGGAATAGCACCAGTGGAGAAGCACTCTTTTTAGGTAGAAGACTAGTTACTTGGACTAGCAAAAAGCAAAGTTGTACCTCACAATCCACAGCTAAAGCCAAATATGTTGTTGTTGCCATAAACTGCACTAATATTGTATGGATTAAGCATGTACTAAAAGGTATGAAGGAAGAGATAACTGAACCTATAATACTTTATTGTGACAATACCAGTGCCATCAACATATCAAAGAATCTAGTGATGCATGCCAAGACAAAGCACATAACATTCAAGTATCATTATGTAAGGGAGCTAGTTGAAGAGAAGGAGGTGAAGATGGAATATGTCAACTCAAACGAACAAATTGCTAACATCTTCACAAAACCATTACCTAAGGATGCCTTTGAATATCTTTGAGGTAAGTTAGGGGTAATACCCCTATCCAAGGCTATTTAAATAATAGAAAGACTACCTTGAATCAAATAGGTTGATTGATGAATGACATAAAATGATGCAGAGATTCAAATTTTAGGTTTTTGCTTGAAGAAATTAAAGTGCTGAAACTCCAAATCAGTCACAAGCAAGGTGATAGAGAGATAAAGTGGAGTTACTGCAAATGCCATATTTGCATGTTAAGATGCTAAAATTTTTGTGTCTTTGGAATTGTTGTCAAAGAGGGAGAAATAGCAGAAACTGATCAAATCTATAGGATCAAAGAAAGAGTTAGAGGGAGAAATAGCAGAAAAGATAGAGAAGGAGAAATAGTAGCTAAGAGGGAGCTATAAGAGAAGAAATTTAGAGGGAGGTTAGAAGATACTAATAAAAGAAACAATTCTAAATACAAGATTTCTTTTTGGCATTTTCCTTACTATTTTAACCTAGTCAACTTTGATTACATAAAATGTTTTAGGTGACTTGATTGATTAGTTTGGTTTTCCATCAATGCCAAAGAGGGAGATTGTTGAAATCTTATTGAAATGATCATTGTCAAGAAAGGGAGATTAATGAAGAAGAATTTTTTTAATCATTGTTTTTTCATTGATGTCAAACTTTCTATTTGTTGGAAAGAAAAATTGCTTATAAGATCCAAGTACTATCACTTAGTTGATTGATGAAGAGCATTTAATCAATAAGATATAACAACAACACCTAGAGGAAAGGTTGAGTTATGATTATGGAATGAAGTACAAGGATCAGTTAAGACAATGGTGAAATGATGTATTGATAATCTACTTGATGGTACAGAGGTTGGGTACACTTAGAAATTTTAGAAGAACAAGTGGTACAAAAACTATCTGCAAAGCTTGACTAAATTCAATAGTGGGTATCAAGCAAAGTTAGTTATTGCTAAGCAAGAAATTAGTTGGTGCCAAGCAAAAGAAAATTTTAGTGTGTGTCAAGTGAAGTAGTTGGTGCCGAGCAAGTTTAGGTGCCAAGCCAAAAAAAATGTAATAGTTGCCAAGCATCAGAAAAATGTTGTTGATGCTAAGTGAAAATGCAATAGGTGCCAAACTATGTAGTATGTGTTGAACATCAAAAGGATGATAGTGCTGAGTTGTTACATTATTTGAATAGTCAAATATTTTCTAGATCTAAGGCAATAAGTTTGTTATCTTGAATTTTGTGAACCAGATGGAAGATAATGATGATGAGCTGGTGGTACAAAATTTGAGGTTAACCATTTTTAGGTGATTCCAAGTAGATTCTACATGAAGTTTCTAGAAGAAAAAAGATAAGGGGTAGATACATTGTATCTTACCTAATCATTTCAAACCCTAATTTGGATGAAGGAAAATAAAGCAAAAAAAGTATTCCAAATTCCTACGTAAGGAGTTACAAGTCATGAAGCAAAGTGTCAAGAAGTGTGTGGTGTCAATGAAAAGGAAGAACATGGTATAGAGACTCTACTTCATCAAGTGACCATAAGAATGACTGCACTAGCACAACAAGCAAGTGTTAGGACTAAACCATAGACAGAAATAACAATTACATACAAATATAAATAATATCAAAAAATAATAGATCACATAGAAAAGAACACAAGACACCAAGATCTAATGTGGTTCACCCAATCCCTAGGCTATGTCCACCAAACAACAAGTCTGATATTATTATGATCTAGTGATTACAACCTGATTACAATCTATAATCCCTTACAACTCAATACCACCACAATAACCAATTTTTGCATCACAAAAATAAAACAATCCCTAACTTGAAGCCCTTTTATAGAAGTATTTTTATTACTTTAGAGTTATAATTAATAATTACATGTTGGCCCAAAATCTTGATAAAATAGGGCCCAAATTTATTTTTTTCAAGGCGATGCCCCGAGCCCCAAAGAATTTATGAAGTATGTAACAATCTCCCACTTGGGGATTGATTAGGCTCCACTCTAAAAAACAATCTCCCACTTGGAGACTAATTCTGTAGCTATGGTGCTACTTCATGGGGCTCCCACTAGATCAAACCATCCCAGACTCTATTGTTCTTGTATTTATGTTTAGTCTATAAGACCAACTAAAGTTGAAGAGGAGTTCAACTTATCCCTTTTTACTACCTTTGCAAAAATATTTTTTGGATTGTCATCTGCATGTATCTTGTCCAACTTTAATTTTCCATCCTCCAAAACTAACTGAATGAAATGGTACCACAACTGTATGTGTTTGGTCTTTGAATGCAGAGCTGAATTCTTTGCAAGATTAATGGAATTCTAACTATTTGTAAACAAATAATTATCCTTCTGAGGATGTCTGAATTCTTCCAAGAAGAACTAAAGTCATATCATCACCTTGGTTGCCTCTGTAGTAGCTACATAATCTACCTCTGTAGTGGATAAATCATTAACCTTCTGTAACCTAGAAACCCAGCTCACGGTTGCCCCACCAATAGTAAAGACATAACCTATAGTAACCTGCCTAGTATCAATATTCCCTACCAAATTTGAGTCAACATATCCCTATAAATAAGTAGTAGAGCCCCCAAAGTGTAAACACTTATTGGATGTTCCTCTAAAATATCTGAGAATCCACTTGACTGCATTCCAATGCTCAATTCCTAGATGACTCATATACCTACTAACAACTCCCACTGCATGTGCAATATCTAGCCTTGTACATACCATAGCATACATCAAGCTTCCTATAGCTGAAGCATTGATGCAGGAGCATCTAGTGGTGTAAGGGCAATCCTATATCACCCAAAAAAAAATTCTTAGGGATAGTTTCTGTTTAATGTATTTTTAATTTCTAGATACCCATTTGGGTCAAATAAAGGTTCCAACTCTCATAGTTCCACTATTAGTTTACTGGGTTAGAGTTTTTAAGCACCTTGGGATACGTGTAAATGAAGATAATGAATATTTTGTAATAGAGACAAAATTATGATGAGTTAGAGGGTGTAATTTGGAGGGATGATTATACTTGTAATTTAAAATGCTCTAGAAAAAGAATTAGGTCAAAAGGCTTTACAGTTAGAAAGTTATTATAGTTTTAATTTTATTGGAGACCTCCTAAGAGCACTTCAAAGTTAGATTTGGGGCACTAAATAGCCTCGTATGGGGCCAAAAATGGGGAATGAGTGAAGCTTGTCCATAAGGCTATAGAGCACTTCGAGAGCTTTCTGGAAATGTAAATGATTCATCAATCGGAGTCCCGGTTCAAAAGTTATGCCTCCTGAAAGTTGGACCAACATTTATAGATTCTTCTAATTTTACACCAACATCTAACATGACTTCTAGAACCTTCTAATTTGGTGATGAATGCCAACTAGTATGTTCTAGAATGTATTCCTAACCCTAAATGAATTGGGGTCTATTTAAGAACATTTCTACCATTGTAAAGGCAGTTCTTAGTGGAGTTAGAGAGAGGGTATTGTATGGAGGATTTCTTTCTCCAGAATCATACTATTATAAGCCCATTTGAAATTTTCATTGATAATAATATTTCCCTTTTCCTGTGTGTTCATTCTAGTCTTTGATTGTGTCTCCATCAAGCATAGGGTACCTTGGACATCTTATCCTATTCTTCTTGTGTCTTGCGAGACACCTCCTTAGTCAAATTTAAATGATTAGGTAAATAACATTCTCCATAGAGAAACATTGCTACTACAAGGGAACCATTTGTAACCTTCCAATTTTTATCATTAAAAGTAACTACACAATCCTCATCACCAATTTTCCCTACTGAAATTAAATTCCTACTCAAACTTGGAACATGTCTTACCTCATGTAGTAGCCAATGATTCCCATTCTAAAACTTAATCTTAACTTTTCCCTTTCCAACAATCTGATAGGGTTAATTATACCCCAATTAAAAAAACCCAAAATCCCCTTGGAGATAGTCAATGGAATAACCTCTATGAGGTGTAGCATGAAATGAAGCACCAGAATCTAAAACCCATGAATCATCAACACTTTCTAAAGACATAAGCAAAGCATCCTCTTTAGATTTGTTACTTACCACATTTTCCTCCTTCTCTCCATCTATTTTATCTCCTTCATTTTTCTTTTGATTCCAACAATCTTTCTTTTTATGCCCTAGTTTCCCACAATACTAGTAGTTGTTTGGTCCTCTCAATTGAGACCTCCTCCCCTTTAACTTTCCTCTTGATTTCCCATGATTTCTAGAATTATTTCCTCTTTCTTTTTTCTATCTCAACTTTGCACATTCAAAACACTTCTTGATGTAGATCTACCTTAGGTTTTCCTATGAGTTTTCTCACTCAAAATAACACCAATCACATCATCATATTTTAGGTTACTAGATCCAGGAACAAAATTACTCACAGCCATTACCAAACCATTTCAACTTTCAGGAAAAGAACACAAAATCAAGAGAGATCTAATTTATTCATCAAAATTGATACCCACAGAAGATAATTGACTAGTAATAGTATTAAACTCATTTTAATGATTTGCAATAGATCCACCTTTTGCCATTTTTATATTAAATAAACACTTCATGAGAAATAACTTATTTGAAGTAGAGGGCCTTTCATCAACTCTTCTGTTGTCTTTGCTTTTGTAATATTAAATGCCAATGATGGTGCCAAGCATAATTGAATACTTCCAAGTATCTTTTTGTCTAAAAGATTGTATTTGTCATTTGACATAGACCCTTGATTCTTGGCTTTGCTTTCCAACAGCTTCTATAAATCCTTTTGATAAAGATAGTCTTCCATTTGCATCTTCTATAATTCAAAGTTTTTCCCATTAAACCTATCAACCCTCAGCTTACTCTTATCTTCCATTGCTCCCACTTGACCATGAGACTCCCACTCAACCATGAGACTTTCCTATAGAGGATAACTAAAAAACAACCTTGCTTTGATACCACTTGTTAGGATTAAACCATAGATAGAAATAACAATTACATGCAAATATAAATAATATCACAAAATAATAGATCACACAGAAAAGAACACAAGACACCAAGATTTAATGTGGTTCACCCAATCCCTAGGCTACGTCCACCAAACAACAAGTCTAATATTATTATGATCTAGTGATTATAACCTAATTACAATTTGTAATCCCTTACAATTCAATACCACTACAAGAACCAATTTTTGCATCACAACAATAAAATAATCCCTAACCTTAAGCCCTTTTATACAAGTATTTTTACTTCTTTAGGGTTATAATTAATAATTACATGTCAGCCCAAAATCCTGATAAAATAGGGCCCAAATTTTTTTTCAGGGTGATGCCCTAAGCCCCAAAGAATTTATGAAGTATGTACAACACTTTTCTAATTAGTCACCACAATCTAATAGCAAGAAAAATTAAGGAGAAAGAAGCTTGAGGAGTGAACAAGTTGTCAAAGTTGTAGAGACTAAAAGCCAAGTAGAATTGAGAATAGAATTGAGATCTAAAACCTGTAAGACATGTTGTAAGTTGTATCAAATCAAAAGCCCTTATTGATTATTCTCTAGTAATTGTATCAGTCAGGGAAAAATAATTTGGACTAAGGTTGATTTAACAGTCATTAGAAAATCCTTTAATAGGGTGGCATTCCAAGTGAATGGCCTAAAGTCCTCTAACTAGGCTCACTTCTAATAGGGTGATTGAAATCCCTTAACTAGGTCACACTTAATAGTGTATGTTGTAACCTTTAATAGGGTTAGCCTTTCATAGGGCATCACTTTAGAAGGGTGAGAAAGTAGTAGCGTGTTACTAGTGGATTTTTCCAAATTGGGTTTCCATGTAAATCATTGTATTATGTGTGTTCATCTTTCATGTCTTATTGCTGCATGTTGATTTATCAGTAACTTGCAAGTTTCAATAGTTAGCTTGGATGCATGAATAGATTAATGAGTTCACTATGCTGAGAAAAAAAAAGGTTTTATTGGGACATCTTCACCTTGAATAACTTATTCACCTCCCCTCTCAGTTATTCTAAAGAATATCTAACAAATACACGATGGATGTTTGTGGTTGCAGCGTGGACCAATCAAAATCTCAAAAAGAATTGTTCATAGGGTAACTAGATATCCAACCCTAGATTGGACCAAGAACCTATGAAGTGACTTCAAGGAGGTTATTGAAAAAAACATAGGAGCAAAATAGAACAAACATGGAATGACAATTGATACCATCATAGACCCACAGCTTGAATTTATAATTAGGGTTATTTCTCATTAGTTCTATCAATCAAGTAGATTGAACAATGTGCCCTGCATTACAGTTGATGTTGGCTATAAAATTGTTAAGAAAGATCACACTTATGATCTTGTAGAGCTTCAATTACAAAAAGTAATGGAAAATCTTAGAGCAGCTAGGAAGACAAAGAGTGCTTAGTGCAAATTTGGATAAATTCTAATTTGCATATTTTTCTATGTATAGAATGAAATCCCATATTTTGGTTAAATAAGTTGGAAAATAAATAGATTAGTGGCTATACAGATCAATTAGTATATTGAGAAGATGAGTGAGAAGTTTGAAATAGTTATGACTAGCTATTTTGAAGACTTCAAGAAGTCTATGAAGTAGAGGATGAGGACACCTATCTCTTTAGTTGAACAATACTATAATGATATATGATTTCTTGTAGATATTGATTATACATACATACAGGCTGCTACACCTAGGGTAAGATGGCTAAGACCCTTAGGATATGAGATTAATGTTGATGAAGCCTCAACTACCATGATTGCACTACTTGTAGAGGAGATTGATAAAAGTGCCAAGATATTTCATAACTATGATGTTATGAAATCCAAAGTTGAGATGGAGTTAAAAAAATCCTCCACACTAAAGAAGAAAGAAAAATTGATGAAGAAATTAAAGGCCAAATTTGGTGAAGGTGTAGGTGAAGAGGAAGAAGAATATGATGAAGAGGATGAAGAGGAAGATCAAGCCAAAGAACCTCTTGCATTGATCCAAGGCATGGGTGAGGACAAGGAAGAAGAAGAAGGTGTTGAGGAAGAGGAAACAAAAGAAGCACTGGTACATTTTGAGTGAAAGGAAAGAAAGTCTAAGGCACAAGTTGTAGCAAAAACAAAGGCAAAGAAGACTAGTAAGCCTAGCCCAACAAAGCCAATAGCACCAACAACTAGGCCAAGCACTGAAATTTCCCTTTTATAATTTTGTATGATATTTCCAACCTCAAATCAGATCTTTAAGATCAAACAACCAATCTATCAAAAATCCACCAATTTCTCAATAAACCCCAAATCGGGTATGCCGAAAATAGTGCCAAAACCTTCACAGCTTCACATATTATTAGTAAATATGAAAGTGGACATTTTTACAGAAATTTCAGCAGCATAATGGCCTAAAAAATGACATTTCTAGATCTATATAGCATTTACACAACAGCTCCCAAATGTAGGACAAAAACCATGCTCATCGGGCTCTTGAAATTAGCACAAAAATGCCCAAAAACACCACAAAAAAACTAATAATCTATCTCAAAAGTTTAACCATGTCCCAATACATATATTCAGCTTTATTTTAACATCCTAAAGTCTGAAATACAGCAGCAACCCAAACTGATATGAAATACTCAACCTAAAACACCAAACTCTTACAAAAAATACACCCGAAAACTCGCAAATCTGCACTGTTCAGCACAAAGGCAAACTCTGCATGAGCATGCACATGGAATGGCTTCAAACTCCCATCCTTAGCCTTCCTAGAAACTTGCAAAATCCCATTCTTGGGTCTCCCTGGAAACTTGCAAACTCCCATTCTTGGGTCTCCTTCTCCATAGGTTTGGCAGCCTCTGAAGAATAACAAAGAAATGAGCAAAATCAAGTTCTGGAATGAGCCCAGAATGCCTCCAAACCCCTTAAAAGAGGGCATAACCCTAACTCACGTCCAAGAGGGGTTAATAAAACATATTTTAATAATAATTTTCATTTATTAGTCCATTCACTTCCAAAGATTATCCCCTTTTTCTCAAACTTCACCTTTTTGGGCCTGCCTGCCTTAGCAAAGATTATTATTTTTAATTATTTGAAAAGGGGACATGAAAAATCCTCACCTCCCAAATATTTTTTGTCCTCAAGAAATGGTTGAAAAATAAACCAATCAATCCACCTGGATCCCAAATGTAGTCATTAACTATATTATTGTCAATTAACACAAGCTCCTGCAATATCCTCTGCAATATAACCAAGAGGAATCTGTAATCAAACTGACAATTACTGCTCAACCACACTCCAAAGTCACAACTTCCACAGTCATAAACCCACAAGACACAAACTCTTAAAACATCAAAACCCAAGTAAAGTGGACAAATCAAACTACCAACATAGTAAATACCATCAACGCATCCCACTGGCCTATACGGAATGTACAATCCAACTCTGCAACAATGGTGAACACTCTCAAATGAAACTGTACCAAGTATGGAGAATCCACACACTGTACAACTCCTATAGTCAACAGAACTATGTAGATCATCGACCATTATCTCATAACCATAACTCCCATGCACTCCTGATGGTGAAAAGCCATCATAAGATAAACAGCAAGAAATGGAACCCAAACCAAATTTTCCTACCATCAACTCCTCAACACAAGGATCAAATGCTAACTAATGTACATACCCTACAATATAATGTTGATTAAAAAAACCAACCTCAGTTAGCAGCTCACCATGAACAAGTGATACAACCCACTGTGACTGATCACTAGCTAAGTTAGGAGTTGTCATAGCCAAAGGAGTAGAATCAGTAACAACAACTGCTGAAGCATCACTCCCAAACTCTTGCTCTAAGTCATGTATTATCAAGCTGTCAACTGCAAAACCTATCACCATGTCATGCCCATCACAACTCTCATCTTGAGGCATCAAACGGTCCTATAACTGATGATAAGCACCAGGAACTAAAGTACATCTTTGTAGCATCATCTCATCAAAATGGTCATCAAAGGTAGATTGATGAGCATACCTCATAGTGTAATGTCGATAGAATGCACCAATATCAATCAGTGGCTCAGACTACAATCCAGATGTAACTAACTACAATTGATCACTAACCAAGTTGGAACTGACTACTACCTCTAAAGGCATCACCAAGGGAGTAGTATTACTAGCAAGAACCATGCCAGCTGTTAGCTCACCAACATCACACATGGTCTTTGATACAACATCTCTAGTCTTTGTGCCATTAGTACTAGAGGTCACCACCATGTCAGGCATACCACAACAATCTGCTCCAGCACCCAACTCAACTAAACTTGACTCTAGTGGAGATGAACTTGATATGCCAATGTTAGTATAAAGGATGGATGCATCCCCATCTCCACTATCTTTGACAATCTCGACCATGGACATCTTCGGATCATCAGGCACCACCACTTGTGACTGTACAGAATCTGGTAAATACTGTAGTTGCTCTAACTCCATTGTCACCTTAGCCAAATGAAATTATGACTCCTTGAAAGCCAACTGTGTACTCTCAAGAATCTCAAAAGTCACCTCAAGCTGCTAAGTAAGCTCACTCACCTCATCTTCCTTGGCCAACAATGCATCGTATTCTATACTACCCCACTCCATAAGATAATCTCTATCACTATCAATTGCATATAATCCTATCTCAAAATTTGGATAGCCTCCCATAAAGAGTGGAACTCTATCAAGGAAAGATAACTGCCTCCCTGCTCATCACTAGTAAGAGAACCCCATCCATAAACTAATAACAATTGACGAGCATCATCAAAATGCTGGCAAGTGATAGCAATGTCTCGGTCACTAATTATTAACAGATTAGACACATGATGGCACTAGCTTGACTATCTCCTACAAACCTCCTCTAATGCACTATCTGAAGGAGTATCCTCAAAGTTACTAGTCTCTAGAGTATTACCCTCCATATCCTGTGAATTAACTCTAAAGCTCATATCAACATACGGAGTATCAAAAACCATAGCACTACTGTCCAACTCCTCTATACCCAAGGAAACTAAGTCTTCAAAATTTCTCACTGCATCCTCCTAGATGTCATCAATGCCAATATGATCCTAGGACTCATCTGTACACACTACTAAATATGAAAGATCATCAACACATTCTAGCAAGTATGGTCGACTGGATATATGAACAAAGCCCAACTCCAATGTATAAAAACTAATACCAACATCAGATAAGCTCCTGGTACAAGAAAAGACAACACCATGCAATCTGCTAATCAAATCCATGATAGCACCCAAACAATCATTGCTACCAAAAAGTGTTAAATATTTATAGTCAACTGAATCCCAAATGCCAATATAACAATCTTGAGTCCATATCTGTAAACTAGAATCAGCTGGTAACTCAAGAAAAATCCTCACTTGAGTAATATGACCAATACCAACTAACTCCACATACCTGTCATGATGAGATAATGTAGTCACAATACTATCTTCACTCACCTTCAGCTAGCAAGATAAATCATGTGAAGTACTACTAACCTCAACCTCATGTGACGAAGCATCTAACTATGCCTGGTACTCTCTCTCAGTAAAGTCATGAATGCTCAATGTCTGCTCATCTCCACCAGGTATCTCACCATCATGCACAACAACATCCTCATAATCATCATCCTTGAGGTCAAATCTATCTATCACTCTTTGACTAAAATCATCAAATGTAGTTACCCGATCATGACCTTGAGTAGTCATTCCATGATGCCACCAATCATAGGCTACATCTTCCAAGCGTAGACTTGCAATTTGAACAATATCAGTCTCCTTCATGGGGTTAAGTGTAAAGAAGGTCTGTAATTTTTGTAGCCATGCTCTAGCTGAAATTTTATTTGTTCCATCAAAAGTAGGTGCTATAAACTTGCTTATTTTATTTTTGAGCTCTCTTCCACTTATGTCATGCTCCCTTCTGTACTCTTTCTTGGGCATCAAAGTGTTCATCATATCCACATATTCTCTAAAAAGAACCAAACTACGAAAGTCATCATCTAAGCCATTTTAAGTAGCTCTTAATGTAATCAAGTTACCTATAACCTCTTCCACAGGATTAATGGCTGGATTTGGTACTGGTGGCTCATCTGCAGGCAAAAAAATAGTTTTGGTTGATTTAGATGGTGTGAATTTCAGATTTCTTGACTCCTCTGAAGTGCTCCCTTTCTCATTAATAGATGCAACTCCTTGTAATTTTTCTGTCAATATTCGCAAAGCCTCTTTAGTTTCTGCCAAACTATCCACTGTTTGCTTCTGAGTATTTTGGATGTCTTGGAAGAATTTTTTTGCCATCTCATCTAGATTAGCCATAAATTTTTCCTTCCTTGGATTTTATACTGTTACTTTCAACTGGAGGTTTGATCAAAATTTCTTTATTCTTTTCTCATTGTAAATATCTCTTTTCTCTTTCACTTAGTTGCATGCAACCATAAATTTTGACATGCAGCTAATTAGAAGCAACATGCAACCACCAAATTCACCAAAAACTAACATGCGAATGATTAGAAGTAGAATGCAACCATAAATTTTGACATCCAGCTGATTGGAAGCAACATGCAACCATAAATTATGACATGCAAGATTTGGGTAGTTATCAAAACTGACGTGCAAGATCTGGGTAGTTGTCAAAACTAGCATGCAAGATCTGGGTAGTTGTCAAAATTGACATGCAAGATCTGGGTAGTTGTCAAAACTGACATGCAAGATTTGGGTAGTGTCAAAACTAACATGCAAGATCTAGGTAGTTGTCAAAACTGACATGCAAGATCTGGGTAGTTGTCAAAACTGACATGCAAGATATGGGTAGTTGTCAAAATTGATATGCAAACTTCTACAAACCCTTAGGCTAGCAGGATCATGGCTCTGATACCACTGAAATGTCCCTTTTCTGATTTTTTATGATATTTCCAACCTCAAATCAGATCTTTAAGATCAAACAACCAATCTTTCAAAGATCCACCAATTTCTCAATAAACCCTAAATCAGGTATGCCGGAAATAGTGCCAAAACCTTCACAGCTTCACATATTATTAGTAAATCTGAAAGTGGACATTTTTACAAAAATTTCAGCAGCATAATGGCCTACAAAATGAAATTTCTAGATCTATATAGCATTTACACAACAGTTCCCAAATGTAGGACAAAAACCATGCTCATCGGGCTCTTGAAATTAGCACAAAAATGCTCAGAAACACCACAAAAACACTAATAATCTATCTCAAAAGTTTAATCACATCCCAATACATATATTCAGCTTTATTTTAACATCCTAAAGTCTAAAATACAGCAGCAACCCAAACTGATATGAAATACTCAACCTGAAACACCAAACTCTTACAAAAAATACACCCAAAAACTCACAAATCTGCACTGTTCAGCACAAAGGCAAACTCTGCATGAGCATGCACATGGAATGGCTTAAAAATTCCATCCTTAGCCTTCCTAGAAACCTGCAAACTCCCATTCTTGGGTCTCCCTAGAAACCTACAAACTCCTGTTCTAGGGTCTCCTTCTCCACAAGTTTGGCAACCTCTAAAGAATAACAAATAAATGAGCAAAATCAAGTTCTGGAATGAGCCCAAAATGCCTCCAAACCCCTTAAAAGAGGGCATAACCCTAACTCATTTCCAAGAGGGGTTAATAAAACATATTTTAATAATAATTTTCATTTATTAGTCCATTCACTTCCAAAGATTATCCCCTTTTGCTCAAACTTCACCTTTTTGGGCCTATCTGCCTTAGCAAAGATTATTATTTTTAATTATTTGAAAAGGGGACATGACAAGCACAAGGGACACTAAATTAAAGGCTAAGGAAAAAGACAAAGAGAAGAGAAAGGCTATTGAACAAAAGGGCCCAATGTAGAAGAAAAAATGAAGAAAATACATTGCACAACTAGAGATTGATGATGAGAGGAAAAAATTTGAAGATACAAGTCAATTTAGAGTGGTAAGTCATACACCACAATTTGGTCTTGAAAACATCTATGAGAATGTTAGAAATAATGTAGATTTGACAGGTCTAAAAATATTAATTTTGGAAAACTTGGTAGAGAAGAACAAAATTTGATTGAAGAGTCAATATATGCAATGATGCCTAAATTCAAGAACACTCCACTTGAATTAGATAATACTATGCCAAAGGAATTGTATACTATTGTTGAAAATAAGTGGCATTACTATTTAAACCTAGAGAAAGAAACTAGAGAATCCACATTAGCTCAGGTAATGCCAGAGCTGACAAAAGGATAGATTGTCAAAGCAAATAAGAAATATGGTGGATAGTTTGTACCAAAATACAAAGCATTCAATATTCTTCAAAATAACATTGAAGATGTCATGAAGAAATCCACTCAAATGTGGAAATTGATCTATGGATTGACAACTGTCAAAGAAGGAGAGGAAGATCCCATTGAAGGCAGAAATAATAGAGATGAAGATGAGGACAATAAGGAAGAAATAGAAAAGGATAATACCTATTGTGGAGGAGACACAAAAGAAAACAAAAGACATGGCTACAACTAAAGAGTAGTAGGAAGAAAAAAGTGTACAAGACAACCAAATGCCAAGTATGAACCCTCCACATGACACAAGTATAATTTTAGAAACTATAAATGTTAAGGATGTCTTTGATGTCTCTACTCAGAACATCAATACTTTAACTATAGAAGACCTAAAGAAAATTCTTGACCAATCCACAGTACAAGCCAAATTGTGTGAAAATCTAGTATTGGTGAGCATTGATGAACTTCAAAAAGAAATAGCTAACATTACAAGGGATAAGGTGAATACACAAGAACTGCCTTCTACCATCCCTTTACCTACTAGTTCTCAACCTTTATTACAAACATCAATAAACACATCTACAAAGGTTGACACAACTGTTAGAATTGATATAGTTGAACAAAGATAGATTGCAATAGAAGAGAAAGAAACAAAAAATGATCAGCCTAATGCACAAACACAAGGTGCAAGTTAGATCATTATCATTGATCAAAGTAGATCTGAAGAAAGTAAGGACACACTAAAAGAGAAGGAGCAAGAGGCCATTCAAGCATTGGTAACTCCACCAATGTCTAACACTCCTACAAAAGTCCTTCAGAAGCCAACCACTGAAGTTGTACCACTATAGATCCTAGCACTAGGCTTAAGTTCCTCCAAGGTTGCTAAGGTAATTCACTATGGAGATGTAACTCTAGATGAAGAAATAGTGATACCTAAGTATGATTATGCAACCATGAAATTAGAACAAATAGGCATTGTGCAACAAGCCTTAGAAAAGAAGAAAAATAGGAAATACTTAGGAAGGAGTATAGACAGAGGTAGGCACTGCAAGAAATTAAAGACATCTTCTTAGATGCATTTAGCTTTCCAACACCTAAAGAATCAAAGCGACTATTAGAATAGTTATTAGAAATTATGGAATAGGTGAACAATGAAGACCAAGACACTAATGCCAAACTTATGAAATGATTAGAAAGAAAGTTTCAAGGGAAAGTAAATGAGAAGATATCTGGTGACATAGTACTGATGCAAGTTGAATTGGAAACAAATATTGAGAAAGTGAAGAAGGTACTTGAGAATATATTCTCATTGTACACCAAATTGTGTGATCCCACACTCTTCACTCAAGAAACAAGCCATAGAATTCTGAGCCTAGAGAGGAATTTAAAAGTCTTAGGTATGCAACTACCTCAAAATCCAACTCAAAGTGAGAAACATTTTCACACATTGCTTTAGTCATAGAGTCAACTAGCTATGTTAATAGTAGAAGAGGATAATATAAGAGTCAAGTTGACCAATATCCAAGCCTCCCTTACCCCCCATATAGAGATACTCCATAAAGAACTAGGATTTGTAGAAGCTTTGATGAAGGAATATCGTAGTCTTTCTACATTAGATGGATTGGTTTACCTTGTAGCACAAGTGGCTATCCAAATAAAGTCATTGGATGTTGCATGTGACAACTGGGATGCTACTCTAAAAATAATAATGGAAGTCCACAATACCTTTTTGGACAAATAAACAATTAGTGTATAGACCCTTTAACATAAGTGTCAAAAAGGGGGAGATAAAGAAAAAGGGGAAATAAAGAAAAGGGGTAGAGAAATCAAAGAGTAAAAGGGGAGATAACCAAAGGGGGAGAGTAAGATAGCAACAAGAGAATAATGAAACGGGGAGAAAATAGAATAAAAAAAGGAAGCTCATAATAGAAAAAGAACATAAAAAGAGCATATTAGAAAAAGAGTATCAACAGGAGACAAATCTAGTTAGAATGGCTCATTAACACAAGGGGAGTTACAAAATTTTGACGTATATAGTCTATTATAGAATTTTGAAAATTTTGAAGTTTTGTAGATAAGTCAAATTGTAAATATGTTATACTTGAGAAGATTGGATTTGTTATATACAAGTTAAGTGTTTTTGACACTCATGTTAAAGGGGGATATTATTGATCTCAGATTGGTTTTGACAATTGAGTGTCAACACACTTAAGACATTCACTAAGTTCATGATGAATTAGTAATGCATGCCGAGTATAATATGTAAATACAAGACCATGCCAAGTTCCAATGAGTACCAAGTCACTCATATGGAGTCACTCAAGTGCCAAGAAAGACAATTAATGCTCAGTACTTCAAGTGTTGAGCTAGAAACATAATTATAGTATGTGTCGAGCATCAGTAACAACAAGTACTGAGTAACACATATTGGACATAGTTGTTTGTGATGCCACAAACAACTATATAAACCATTTTTATTCTAACTTATGGATAGATCTCAAGATTTTAAAGATAAGGATGAATCTATTTGAATTCCCTATGTAGTCACATGCAGCAATTAGAAAATAGGGAGAGTTAAGCGGCAAAATGGATGAATCTCAATTGTAGATTCATACCTAACCCTAAGCCACCAAAGTATTTATAAGGAAGATGATTCCCCAACATTTCATACAATCAAGAGAGCAGTGATAGAAGGAAGATATCAAGGGGTGAATGACTGAATTGTTCAGAGAGCATTCAAGGTGACTTAGTAGTGTGAAATAATTGTAGAATTAGTCTATAGAATAGAGGATCAAGGACAAAATTTTTTTATATTAGATTAGAGAGGATCAAGAAGGATACAATTGTGATCTAAAATTAGTAGGACAAAGTTGTAAGTTGTATTAGATCAAAAGCTCTACTGTTACTTTCTAACAATTGTATTAGTTAGAGTAAAATCCTTTGGACTAAGGTTGATTTAACAATCATTATCAAATCCTTTAGTAGGGTTACATTCCAAGTGAATGTTATAAAATCCTTTAACTAGGCATACTTCTAATAAGGTGTTAAAATCCTCTAACAAGGTGGGATTTAATAGTCCTTGTAAGCCTTTAACAGGGTAGGCCTTTTATAGGGAAAATCATGTTTCATGGTCAACCTATTGTAACCTTAATTGGCTACACTTTATTTCTATAGGAGTAAAGATTTGTGGGTATCATCCCCACCCTAGTTTTACCTTCTCATTTGGAGGGTTTTTGGGTAATCATATTAGGTATCAAGTGTGTATGTGTGCTTATATGTTTTAGATGCATTTGCTTTATATTTTATTTTACTTTACATATGCATCTAATGAATGGTGAATGTTTTAATTGCTGAATTTTGAATTTCTAATGTACCCCCCCTAGAAGTATATGTTTCTCATTTGTAATTCCAACATATATGTATCTTTGTATCTTTTTGTTGTACCCTTGTGATCTCTGTATGTGTGTGTGTGTGTGTGTGTGTGTGTAAGTATATACATATATACATATGTATATATGTATATATGTGTGTGTCTATGTGTGCATGTGTGTATCTATACATATACATATACATAAAGAAAAGCTTCTCTAATCACTTGCTGGAGGAAATATGAAGAGATACATGTTTAGAAGGAAAAGAAAAGAACATTTACATAGGTACGTCTTCTCCCCTTGAAGAAAATTGCAAGGAAAGCACTACTAGATTTGGGCCCAGATGCCACAAATTGCACCACTATCGCAAATTGTTGTAGCAATTTGACCCCAAATGTTGTAGTGCTGAAAAGAGCATAGTGATCACAAGGGCATGACAATGAAATCTCCACCAACGTTCAGAGCTCTCCACCCTTTTTTGGAGCTCTTTACCCTCTTTCACATGTAGCTCTCCACAATCAAAACAAATGGGGAATGATTTATGTCATGTTTTTTTAAATATCTAAAATCAACTTCATATTGTGTTGTAACTCTACCATAGGTGTTTGATCCTTGATACTTTCATTTCAGCATTTCAACATTCAAATTTACAAGTTTCCTCTTCATTATATAGTCCTTTCCACCCTACAAACCACTTTGTTACTTCATTGAAATAAGGACTTGAACAAAGCCAATGATAAAACAAAGCCCATATTAGAGAATCTAGATAATAAAATAATAAAACTCAATCAACCCATGCTAAGTGACTTAGCTCAGGATCTTGCACAAAAATAATGCAAACTAGGAAAAATGGGCAAGAAAGTTTAGAAAAACATATCATAGTAGATATTTTTAGAAAGAAATGTGCCATAACCTAGATAAATTGGTCTAGTTGTTGGTTAGCTAGGTTGATTAAAAATTCTTGTAGAACTATCATCAGATTAGGTACAATAAAATGAACAATTAGCTAGCAGGATCAAATATAGTTTTAAATTGCATATGCATATGTATGTATGTATGTATGTATATGTATTTATGTATATACATATATATACATATGTATATGTATATTTATGTGTGTATATGTATATATGTATATAAATAGAGAGATCTTGGCATGACAGAAAAATAATAAAACTCACTCAATAGGTAGCATGGCCATCGATATTTTCACAAGCTTTTAAACATAACTATGTAAGGAGTGAGTTAGGATGTATATAGGTTAACCTTATATTAATTGTAAACTACAAAATAAAGGTTGCACCAAGGTATTATAGTATTGTATTTATAGAAAATCCTCTGATTCACCCAAGTGGGTGTATGATGGTGAAGAGTTGTATTAGGTGAGTAAATCTCACTAGTGGTTATAGGGATACATATACATCAAAACAATTAGAAACTAGAACTACACATTCATTAGAGTGAGTAGTTCAAGGGTCTTGATCCTATAGATATAGGTATATAGGTAGCCTAGTAGGTGGAGTATGCCTCCAATGTGTAGACACCTTGGAAATTTCTCTTTTTCTAGACTCACAGCCCAAGAATAATTTTTCAAAACACATACTAACTAGTTGGAGGTTGAGAAAAAAAATGTAAGAACGATTGTGCCAAAAAGATTTTAAAAAAAAATTGGTGCACGATAATAATATTTTTACCCTCTTTTTGGCATAATTATTCTTACATTTTATGAATTTTGGTGAGAACAAAATTCCAAACTAATCAAGTAGGCTATCCAAAATTAAATCATAATTGGTTGAGGCATTTTTATATACCTTATTTTACATGTTATTTAATGTTATGTATTTATGTGCTACTATTGATGAATGTTAAAGGATGAACTAATGTTAGATGTCATGGATGCTCATAATTGTTTTTTTTACTTCATATGATAATGAATGACTGCTATATTTTATTAATGAATTAATGTAAGATCTATCTGTTCTTAGGTACTCTTTCTAGCCTATCGTACTAGTTCTTAAGCCCAAAATAGATAATTCATTATTTGAAGTGTAAACTTGGGTTATTAACTTAATGAATGAGCACACTATGAGAAAGACCTTGTGTGGTGAAGGATTATATGATTTTCTACATTTTTCACCACATAGCAGTGCATTACAATTTCACATACATTCTTAAATAGACATTTGTGAGCACTAGGTGTGTGAAGGCTCCATGCAAAAACATGTAGAAACAAAAAGGTCATGATGAAAATTTTTGATGACATGTTTTCCTAGAGCATAGACAAGTTCCTCAAGGTGACTTCGCATTATTAAATATTAATGGTTGCCAACACCACTGCTCTTCCTCCATATCTTGCACAAATAAAAACTGATGCCTCTAATATTGCAACCATATGATAAATGGGAATAAAACATGCCCAATCCATAACCTAGATAAATTGGTATAGTTGTTGATTAGCTGGGTTGATTACAAATTCTTCTAGAACTATCATTAGATTAGGTACAATAAAATGAATAATCAGTTGTTCCTAGCTAGCAGGATCAATACAATTTTCCAAGGTGATAAAATTTCATATGTAGATGCATCATTTGAATGCTATGCATGAAGCACATTCCCTAATTTATAATGAATGGTTGGATATAAAGGCTCCATATGCTAGCCCAACAATGGAAGCCAAAAATGTAACCATGCATGTATTGACAAAGTTAATGTCATTATATGTATGTATGTATGTATATAGCATGTAGAGATCTAGGATTTCATTGTCATGCCCTTGTGATCTCTACATCTCATTTTTTTGCCCTTCTAATCTTTGTATCTCATTTGTTTTATTCTACCTAATATGATGATAGTTCTATAGGAATTTGTTGTCATTCCCTTGTAGTCTTTACACCCAAGTATCTACTACTGATGTTAATTTGGGCATCGCTATATGATCCAAAATGTTATAAAGTATTGAAACTAGTAGTAACATCGCCCATGTCTCTAGAAAATGTAGCATAGGTTCAAGGTCCTTTGGCTCCTATAAATTTTTAGTAGCTATTCTCACTATTGGAAGAATAACTTCAGGGAAGAGTTGAGTGTAAGGAGGTGAAGAAGCAAGCTCTACTTTTGTGTAAATGTCATAATAATGAGGCTCATTCCCTTGTAGAAGTCTTAACCCAGTTAAATATACATATATATATCAACCCAAATAATCAACAAGTAGACCCATTTAACTAATTTATGGCTTGTTTCTTTCTAAAAATATCTACTATGATATATTTTTGTAAAATTTCTTGCGAACTCTACCCATTTTTCTTGGTCTAGATTAATTTTTTGGAGGATCTTGGGGTAAGTCACTTAGCACCTTTAAAAAGATCTATCTGTATATATATACGTACATGTATGTATGCATGTATCTATGTAAATATGCATGTATGTATGTATGCATATATATATATATATATATATATATATATATATATATATATATATATATATATATATATATATATATATATATATATATATATATATATATATATATATATATATATATATATATATATATATATATATATATATATATATATATATATATGAATATATATGTAAGTATGTATGCGCCCTTGTGATCTTTGGATCTCATTGTCATGCCCTTTTGATCTCTATATATGTATGTATGTATGTATGTGTATGTATGTTTGTGTATAAATAGAGAGAGCTTGGCACAAAAGAAAAACAATAAAACTCACCCAACAAGTAGCATGACCATAGAGGAGATGGAAATGCCTATTGGTAAGTAGATTCCTCTTTTTTTCTCTTATTTTTCATGTGTTTATTTTACTTGAATTGTTATTTCTTAGTGGGAATTTCTAATATTGGATTCATTTTATGCAGAGCTAATGAGGACATTCCTAGATGTACCCATGTGATGAATTTCTCATGAGCAATGGCGATGGAATTCCCTTGAGAGTAGTAGGAGGCGATGAGAATATTTCAAGTACTTTAAAGATTGATCCTTTCTTAAAGATTTTAGGTGTTAATGGGTAACTTAGATGTTTTTTTTTTTTTTTGGGGGGGGGGGGGGGGGGGGAATGACCTTCCACCTTCATGTTGTTGGTCCTAATTAGTAGCTAATATTAAACTATTCTTCAAACAAAGTGAAGCTCAACATTAATAAATGATTGTATGACAACCAATTGTGTGAAACTATTGGTTTCAAGCAATTTATAAGGATGCTATAGTTCAATATGAAATGTCAATTCATATGTAAACAACATAAAGCTGACCTAAAAAACATAACAAGTTTGTATTTTTGTTATAGGTCTTTAATTAGGTATTTTAAGTTATAAACCATTATGAACACTATTCATGATGGTATATAATTTTAAAAACCTAATATACCTATTAAATAAATGTAATTGTGTTGTGTTTCATCAACTTTGCCTATTGTCCATGTATTTGATGTTGGTTGGGTGAGGGGTTACCATCATAATTCTGATGGCCTTCTATTAGGGGCCCAAATGTATTAGTGTGAATGTGCATCAAATTCTCCTCCAATTTCTTGTTAATGATCAAAATATCATCTAGGTAAACAATGAGAAACTTACCCAAAAAATCCTTTGGTACCTCATTTATGAGCCTCATGAAGTGCTTGGTACATTGGTTAGCCCAAAAGGCATGACTAACTAATCGTACAATCCTTCCCTTGTCTTGAAGGTGGTCTTCCACTCATCACCTTCTCTAATGTGACTTTGATGGTACCCACTCTTCATATCTATCTTTGTGAAATATATAGCTCCACTCAAATAGTCCATAATATCACCCATTTATGGGAATGGAAATTAGTACTTGATTGTGATTTTGTAGATAGCTCAGGAATCTGTACACATCCTCCATTTTCCATTCTTCTTTGGTGCTAATGATGTTGGTATAGTGCATAGACTCAGACTCTCTTGAATCAACCCCTTCTACAATAACTCATGCACTTGTCTAGTCAACTCTTCACTTTTTGCTAGTGTCATTCTATTTGTGGCTTTTTTTGAAAAAATAGCTCTTAGAATCAAGTCCATTTGGTGATTGATCCTCCTCATTGGGGGTGATCCATCAAGTACATTATCTGACACAATATTAGGAAACTCCCCCAAAAAAATTGCAACTTCTTTAGGTATCTCCTTTACTTCTTCTTTACCATCTTTAGGGATTTTAGAAAAACACATATCCTCATGCTTCATACCTTGGAGAAAAAAATTTCCATCGACATAACATATTTTGGCAGCACTACATACCTTTTCTTCTTTCTACTTCAATGGCTTCAACTTATGTCTCACTGCTTCCATTATTAGAGTGTACATATTTACTCAGCCATCATGTACATCATGTTTGTCAAACTACTATGGCCTACCTAGAAATATATGACAATTGTCCATAGGTATGATATCAAAAAGAACCTCATCCTAGTAGGTTCCAATCTTGAACTTCACTAGGAACTTCTCAATAACCATGAACTTGTGGTCATCATGTACCTAGGCAATACAATATAGAATCAGGTGTTTCTCTCTCTTGAGATTTAACTTCATGGCCATCTTTTCAAACATGATATTATTAGTATTCTACCATAAATGATTATGTCACATCACTTATCTTCACATTTGTACCTATTATGAAAAAACTCCTCCTTTGTTTAGGTTCATTCTCTCCACCCAACAAGACTCCCTTATTAACTAAGACTTCTTCTCTTTTAGCATCTTAGAATGGGATGATTTGACATCTTCATCATCATGCACAACTTTTTGTTGGTTGTCTATTCTTTAATCTACCCTTCCTTGGTGTTGGGAACATTCAAATGCTCTATGCTCTTCTTCTACATACTGAAAGCATTTTCCACTAAAACTTCCTCTTTCAGATCCTTTTTGTAATGCGCTGCCCATATGTCCTTGGAAACAATGATGAAATACCAACAAGATAAATTATTATTTTTTTAACAAGTGTAAGTGCACATGACAACAACATACATAGATCATAAAGATCACAATGGAAGATTGTCCAACAACCAACCACCAAAGATCTCCAAGTAACACCATTGACCAAAACATAAATAAGAAAACATAAGAGATCAACCAAGTTAAAAGAAAAATGTTGATTCCTAAAAATTGGCTAAGTCTAAAATCTTGAAGCCCTAAAATTAGGCAAAGTCTAAATTTTTGAAGCCCTAAAATTTCCTAGAATCTTTATCTTAGCTCGTAGAGGTCTGAAACCTATCTCAAAAGACACGTGGCATATATTAAAATATATCTTAAGTATATATGTCAACTTATACTTATAGATATATTTTAAACCCCTTAGGAAATCTATTTTGAACTAGGAAAGTATAAAACCCAAAAGGGTGTCCAAAACCAACTTTCAAACTTTGCTCTGACAAGCATAAATAGCCCCTATTTTTTGTGTGAGACCACATTTTACTAGATTCTCACATGAAGAAGTGCCACATGTCACATGAAGAAGTATCTTTTTGCATGAAGAAGTGCTCAAAGGTGCAAGGAAGTGTTTGGCCATACAACCAAGCCACCCAAAACTAGTGTACAGTTTCACATGAGGAAGTACCCAACCACGTGAAAAAACCCACCACACCACATGAAGACTTGCATCCTCACGTGAGAAAGTGCAATCTCATGTGAGAACTTAAATCAGCATGCAAACACAAAAATTAGGAAAAAGATAAGAAATCTTAGAACAAAGTTCCTCCACACTAGGGAGTACCAGATCCACATTTCGAGGCAAAAATACTCGAACCATAACTAAAAGATGAAAACAAAAACTAACCATCTAACCAATAGTAATAATGAAAGTACCAAAAGAAACATCACAATGTATAGAAAGAAACATTATAATAACAAAAATAACATCATAATGAAAAAAACAAGTAACTAAGTATGTTGTTCCTCCCAACCATCAATGACATCATAAGACCATCATGGGCCCTAGCCATCCCCTACACATAACATCCCAAGCCATCGATCAAAATGTCGGTACTATCATAATAGGGACATCACTACTAAACATGCTACAACAAAAACATAAGGAAATCAAACATGCTAAACATAAAGCATAAGATAATCCTATAAGTAGATAACATCACCTATCACATGCTAATCATCATAATAAGGAGATGCATCATATCTAACATCATCTAATCATGATATAAAAGAATCCCAATGAAAGCATAAATCACAAGAAACCATACTCTGGAACTTGAAGTACCAAGTGTAAACATCCTGCCATGGTTGTGCTAGAATAATAGACTGACTCTGTACATTGGTCCCTAGCAGTGGTATAGGTAGCTACACCTCCCAACCATGTGGCACCCATAGGTCCACACCCGTCGTGCTGATGGAGATAATGATCCAACCATAAACACATGCAAAGCAAACATCCATGGCTAACACACATGCCAGGCAGTATGATGACTAAATCCAAGATAAGGATAATGCATAAGCTACAAGTCCTTATCAAACACTCAATAGGCTGCTAAGTAGGGGCTGACATCATGGAGAGTGGCTTGGCATCCAAAAGCCCAAGCTTAGATCACATTGGAAACACTCTCAAGGGACTCCCTTGGAACCATCACATAAATGTAGAACTTTTCATTATCTTTAGTTTTGTTACCACCCAATGTTTTGTTTAATTATCACTTATATAAAGCTCCCTCTACCAACCTATGGCATAATAATCACTAGGCTATGAGATAGAAGCCCCCTCCATATGCTACCTTACCCTACCCATGCGCATCCAATGATGAGTGCCTGAAGGCATGCAAATTCCCAACCCAACCTCAATGATCATAACTTTCAAAAGTACCATAGAATATTGAGACTCGCAAGTCACCTAACAAATGTACATGCACATACTAATGCATGGTGCACAATCACCATGAAGATCATAATACAAGGACTAGATGAGAACACAAAGTAGAAAGTCACTCAACTAAAAAGAAAATCAAGAGGATAGATGTAACATGCATCGCAATGCAACATAAAAGTGCAATAAAGGTTTGATCAATATCCAAACAGATACTCCAGGTCCATGACCCAACTCATACCAAGAAAACCTTAGTAAACAAGGTGACACGCAAAACAAGGTAAAAATCCCAAATTTTGGAAAAATTTTGAAATTAAAACCCATTTGGTCTTTGGGTGCAAAAACCTTGAAAATCCAAAAAAAAAAGAAATTGGACATCGTATGCAAAAATGACCAACATAATGGCTCAAAACCCCAAACCCTCATCCCAAAAATAGGGAAAACATTCATACCCATCCAACTAGGTAGAACAAACAACTAGGAACATATGGGAACACTATTTCTCAGCCTTCTAACATAGTGCTACAAGAAACAAAAGTTGAAATAGAGTAAAAACAATAAAACAAGAAGGCCCTACCTGGCAGCAAAAGGGGCAAAAACTGAAACCCACGCAATAAAATAAATAACCCACCAAATCTGCTGAAAGTGACAGCAAAGCATAAACTCCCTAAGCCAGATCCAATGAGACTTACCTTGTGAAAAATCCACGCTCATAGCTCCCAAAATGAATAGAACTTGAACCCTTCAAAAGAGGATTCTCAATAAGCTCTCAATTTTATTTTTTCAAAATGTGAAGATTTAAAAATAAAAATAGTTTTTCAATACTTATTCACTTTTTGAGTGAATAGTCGATTAGGGAAAATAGCCAACTATAGCAGCTAGACTCTAAATCAACCTAAACAAAAATGAGTTATTCTCTGTAATGGAAATTCACCTAAGGAAAAGCTGCCAAAAATTAAATTTGAAAAGAATTAAAGCTCAAAAACCCAAAATTATAGAAAATCACTTAACACTTTCGCGATAATGAAAACCTCTAAATGCATAGACACACTCACTAGTCTAGTCACATAATGCAGATGAGTTTGGATTTACTAATCACTGAAAGGTTTTAATTAAAATAAGGATACGTTGACCATACTAGGATGACATTAGTAAAATATGAATAACTAAATCACTAAGTCCATGTGCCACTGCTAGGGATATAATTCCTGCACACTAAAATACACGATCAAATGCAATTGCATATAATATCATAGTCAAAGCAACATATATTAAAATACCTATTTTATCCATTTACATCACTCATGTTTGCAAAAAGTGTAAAGATACAAGAATGAAGTAATTAACCATAGCATAAAATTCATCTCTTAACATAATCAACAAATATGTCCAATAAACCATATAACCAGATATCATCATATATCTACTGTTATCTCAAAATAACATCAAGATGCAAATGTGATAAACTGAATAGTATAGTAGTAAAGCATCTATGGTATTGAATCAAAGTATAACATTTGACCCTCAAATCATCTCAAAGTAAAAATAACAATAAGAGTATCAAGTATCTCTTGAATCAAAATAGATACCCAGGTATAGATTGCAAACAAGAGAGGCACTACAATTTTCCTCTACCTCTTCCTCTCTAATCTCTATTGTTTTGATCATGGAAATGATTGGATTCATTTCCCCTCTAGTTCTAACTACTACTATCAACCTCATCCTTGTTCTTATGATCATCATTTCAACCTCCATAAGACCATTTTCTAGATCTTCTATTGTGATCTCTACCACTATTATTGTTATCAAACTTTTTTCTCATCTTCTCCTTAACTTGTAGGGAAAACTAGTATGCCTCCTCAATACTCATCATTAAAAAAAGACTCAACTCCTCCTAAATGTTTGGCCTTAATCCATTAATATAATGAGAAAATTTCTCCTTATTAGCTTCCACATGGTCAATTCTAATAAGAAATTGGTAGAACTCTTTAGTATACTCTTGAACAGATCTGCCCACTTTTTTCAACCCTTGCATTTTCTTTAGTAGATCAAGCTCATAATCCATGGGAATGAATTGTCACTTTAATTTAGTTATCATTTGGTCCCATCTAGTGATTTTATCCTTTCCTCTTCTATTTCACTCCAATTGAATCTCATGCCACCAAATCTTCACATGTCCCTTCAATTTTACCTTTGCAAACTTGACCCTATCAAGATCCTTAGTATCTTCATGCTCAAAGTATTCCTCTAATTCATTGATCCATTTGATCAGCTCCTCTAGGTTACTATTTCCTAAAAATGTGGGAACCCCAAACTTAGGTCTTTTTTCAATCTTGGAGATGACCTTAAAATTCCTCTCTTCCTTTGGGTTCAGAACCATCTCTACTTCAAAATTTTCTTCTTCTTCATCAAAATCCTTTCTTTCATTTCTTATAGAAATATTTATTCCTTTGTGCATTTGTTCTTCTAATTATTGCATCTATCTCTGGAGGGACCTAAAACCCTCAGGTGTAACACTTATAACTCTTCCACTACACTCTCTTTGTGGAGGCATTTTTTGTGCTTCTACTAAAACCCTATTGTAAATTATCTCACAGTCAATGATCTATCTACATGCTTAGCCCAAACCATGGTCTTGGTACAATTGCCTTACATTCAATGATCTATTTACAAACTTAGGAAATCCTGCTCTGATACCACTTGGTGAAGGGTGCTCCCCTTAATACCACAAATACATAACAAAAACAAGGAAAAAACAACAATTAGTGAGAACAAAATATGGGCTTCTTATTATCACTACAAATGTAGAATTACATAATTTTGAAATACAATATGCAAACTCACACGGGTGCCTTCATTACAATAATTTTCAATATAGAGTTATAAACTATCACCCAAAGTTGTCCTAAACAATATACAAGAATTCCTTAAATAGGCATTTTTACACCACCCAAGAAGTTTATAGGCATCAAACCCTAACCCTTGAGACTAAATAACTCTAAAATTACATATAGAGTTGCCTTGATACAACTCTGACACTTATTTTGGAAATGTTGGTCGGTCCAACTTCAAAAGGCCACAACTTTTGAACCATTTATCTAATTAGCTATTATAATCATTTTTTGGAATCTTCACCTTTTGAACTATAGGGTCTATGTTGTGCAAGCTCTTGACCCATTTTAGAGCCCATATGGGGCATCTAAGGTCTTCAGTAGTGAGCTTGAATTTTTTATATCAAAATTATACACCAAAAATCTGCAATAAATCTATGAATATTTATGATATGGCACTGAGCCCCAAGTAGTAGGTTGATATATAAGATAGATATCCACATGTGAAATTAGGACATTTCGAGTTATATGACTGACTTACTAAGTAGAAAGCCTATAGAAACAATAACTCTACACTGAGACAACCCTTATTCAAGAAATAAAAAGGAAATATTTTTGGGTGATGCAAGATTTCTCTTACACCCAGGATGCTCCTGCATCACAAATTTATGATAATAGCACAATCATCAATTCATCATATATCAATCAAACCAAATTAAATAGAATATAACTAAGTGAGAGAAATAACTATTATCACTACAAATAGGGAAAACTTACAAATTTAACAATTTAATACTCCCCTTGAGCCAAAACACTATGCTTAGTTTCTAGAAAAGATAGCACTAGGATCAAGTGACACATGGTTTACTCATTAATTTATTTTTTCTTCCATGTCATGACAATCTTCTTATGTTATTTTGAAACTATAACATTCCCATCATTACCAAATTTTCATAGAGCAACAACAAATTTGCAAGTGTTAGCATAGTGAAAATGTTGACCACATTTCAAGTATTTCAAATTCTTATAGCCTGGCCTAATTGATTTAATTTTATAATTACAGTGAATGGCATTGTGACCATAGTTACAATATATATAGAAAATGTCATGAAAATTATTAGTCATCTCATTCACCTTAACTAGATTAGAAACTTGAATTTTTCATTAATTTTCCTTATGACCAAACTTGTGACACTTAAATCATTGAATATTTTATTTTTCTGCACTTGTAATCTACAATCATGTGTCCCAAATTCTTGTGAATAAAATAATGACCATTAAATGATAAATATATTTGAGCATTAGGTTTTCTAGTTAAAGGAAACTTGGTTAGTGCACCATTATTCTTAATCTTGCTTGTGATTGTAGATTTAGCTTCAACTTCAACTTCTTTCTTATCATTATTGATATTCTGATTTAAGTTCTCACTAGAGATTGACTGAAAACCTTCCTTTTATTTTTTAATATTGAAAAAAATATTATTCCAAATAGTATTTTATCTCACACACCTTTTCTTCACATTTCATCTTCAATAGTTCTTGATTCAACCTTGCATTCTCTTCTACCTTGTATTTGATGATATCTTTGAGACTTTCCTCAATATTGTTGCAATTCTCTAGCTATAATTTAGATATACATAATTCCTCTTTGATTTATTTAATTAATTTCTCATTCCTTTCTTTCTTTCTTTGAAATTATGAATTTTCTCCCTTATCTTAGAGATCCAAGCATTTTCTTACTTAAGATTTTCCTTCAATTCTTCATTTTGAAATTATGTTCATTAAATGTCATGTATAACATTATCTTTATTTCTTCATCAAAGTAGTATTCTCCAACCATATTCTCAACCAACCAAGATCTCCTTCAAGTTTTTATAATTTATCTATGAGGGTCCAAGTTCTGATACCAATTGTTGGACGATCTTGGATAATAGAGAGAGGGGTGAGTCAATTTTTTATTAAAGATGAAAATAAATTTTGAAGGGACCCAAAACCCTTAACAAAATGGTCAAAAAAATTATTTCATTAAAGCCCACAAAAAGGAACATATCAAGACCAAAACAATGGTTTTGTGAATATGCTTCCACAACCTAAGACTACCACTACACAAAAAGTTATCATGAAACCAAAATATAAAGAAAGGACCAAAGAGGACTCCAACCCAATTGTCCAAAACAAGAAATATTTAACATATACATGTGGCTCTATTCTTGCAAGAACAAAAGGCCATGTTAAAAGAGAACGAATACTTCTTGAATGTTTTCCCATTCACTGTAATTCAACCCTCACCCACCTTAGTAGATGCATCCAAAAAATCCAAAAAATCCAATGCTAGAGTCCCCACACACTAGGATGGAAGACCAACAACACCCATAGAAGAACCAAAGATAAGGTTTGTAACAACCTAAAAGATAGAGCCAATGACATTGTTAGAATATATAGTCCACTGATATAATTGAGAGGGTGGGGGGGTGAATCAATTATCCAACTATTATCACAATTACTAACCTTAAATAATCTTAACCATATGAGTAATATAAACTAAAATCACAAAAAGATACTTGTATACAATAACACCAGATATGTTAACTAGGGGAACCCTTGATCAGGGGGAAAACCTCGGTGGGGATGCTACCCATAAGATGATGTACTAATATAAATATTCCTTATTAGAGGATAGACCTTGTTAGGAGTCTATTAAAATATTCAGTACATATGAGTCCCTATTAGGAGTTGTGGAAGATAGCTAGAACCATTGCCCAAATAGCTTCAAGGGAAAGACCAATGAACCCATTGTTCTTTTTCCTAAAAACTAGACCTCTTCTTCTTTTGATCTTATAACTAGATCATGAATCTCACATCTAATAATCCCTTGGATCACTTACACACATTTAGTAACCACTCTACTCCTTTTCGCACTTCACACTTCAACAACAATCAGAATACTTCAATAAATTAACAAACACTTACAACCAAGGAAAACATCTTTCCTTTATACCATATCTTCATAATAATTCCTCGAGTCACCCTAGAGACTTTCCCAATTAATTATAATAAGATAATTAATTTATTAAAATTACAATAGCATTGTCAGCTCACAATCTATACAAAACTTTAACAGTGTGCCACTAGGGCTTACGTACTTGCTGATGTCATTAGATAAATTTCCTTTGTCACTACTTGATTGTGCATCTCTTCATTACATCTAAGATGTAAGATAGCCAAAAAATATCAAGAGCTACTTTCCCAATACTATGTCTCTAAACTGCTTTCTATAAATTAGGTAAATCTTTCGTACATCTTTATTTTAGACTCTGGGTACTTAACCACATCATCAAGACATTGTTTCGAACATGTCCATAACTATACATCACTAGAAAATCAAACCATTATATGTACCATCAAGATCTTTGTCTGCTACTCAACCAATTTTTATAAAAACCATGCTACGTTGACATTAATGACAAACACAATCATGAATGCAACATATCAATAATCTCCAATACTCAAGATACTCCCCAAATATTGTATCATTAGAATTAATGCTAACAATATCCCCCTTTGGTATTGATGGAAACATAGATGAAAAAACATCTAAGTTCCAAGAATACTAAGTAATACTCTATTGTTGCTTCTATCCTTATCTACCCATATCCTCTCCATCAAGCAAGTCTGAAAATCCTCTAGATTTTGAGACCGGCATCAGCTATCCACATGCTAAAAATAATCTCAAACATGACATATTCACATAGGTTCATACTCCTTCTTCTTAGACATCAATTGTTTACTTCACACTAAACAATTTACAATACTTAAGAGTTCTTCTCTCCCCCATACTTAGGAGATGTTTTTCTCATCCATCATACTCTCCCCAATTGACATCAATGTCAAAAACCTCAAACAAATACAAAAATACCAATAGTTATATTTACTTCTTCAACTCTTCAATTAGCTCAAAATTTCAAAGACACTATTCAATACCAAATATCAAGAGTCCTTAATGACTTAGTACATACTAGATACTTCCCCATACAGGAAGCATTAACATTCAGTCCAAGCTTAATAATAGTGCTCTATACCACTAGACTAATGTACTCTCTACATCATCTACTCAGAAGTAGGAAAGGGCATAACCCAAAGCATACCTATCAAGTACTCAAATGTATCTTTAGGAAAAGGCTTTGTAAAGATATCTGTAATTTGAGCACATGATACTTAATAGATATATGCTTAGTGTTAGAATGAAATACAAGATTCTTAGACATACTCATTATACTTGTGTTATCACAGTAAATGATAATAGGGTCTTCAAACTCAATTCTAATATCCTTTAGTATCTACTTCATCCACATAGCTTGATTATAGTTATTTGTTGCTACAACATACTCTACCTCAGTAGTACTCTATAAAATATAATCTTGTGTCTTGCTTAACCAAGAAACCAATCTTCCTCCAGGAAATAATACTCCACCACTGGTGCTCTTTCTATCATCCATATTGCCTTCCCAACCAGCATTAGTTTATGTACATATGATGAAATCACTCAATCTATCATACCAATTTCCATAGTTAGATGTCCCTTTCAAATATCTTAATATTCTCTTTACTATTGCAAAATGAAATTCCTTAAGATCAGCTTTAAATCTAGCTATAATCTCAACTACATTTGTTATATCTGGTCTAGTGTGAGTTAGATACTACAAACCTCCCATCATGGATCTATATTTCTTCTTCTCTACCATAGGTGTCTCATCTTTGTTGGATAACTTGTGACTAGTTATCATAGGTGTACCAACAAGTTTACAACTTTCCAAACCAAACCTTTTCAACAAATATTTTAAATACTTATCTTGGGAAATGAAAATATCATTACTATTCTATACAATCTACAATCCTAGTAAAAAACTCATTTCTCCTATCATGCTCATTTAAAATTCATTCTTCATCTCTTCAAAAAAATTATCACTTTCTTCATCATTTCCTCCAAAAATGATGTAAGCAACAAATATTACAATAACCAACAAACTATTTTCAACTTCTTTTAGATAGAAATTATTATCTTTCGTACCTTTAGCAAATCCAAGCTTTACCAAATAACTATCCAACCTTGCATACTAGGTTCTACATGCTTGCTCTAGACCATATAAAGCTTTCTTTAATCTCCATACCATGTCTTTATCTTCTAATAATGGAAAACCTTCAGGCTTCACTATATATACCTCTTCCTCAAGTTCTCCATTCAGAAAGGTTGATTTAACATCCGTCTAATAAACCTTGAATTTCTTGTTTGCTACATAAGCCAAGAATATCCTTACTACTTCCATTTTAGCTATAGGTGCATATATCTCCTCATAGTCTATGCCTTCTTGTTGTGAATATCCCTTACATACAATTCTATTCTTGTTTCTCCCAACTTCACGTTGTTCATTCATCTTATTCCTAAATACCCACTTGGTTCCTATCACATTCTTGTGTTTAGGTCTAGGAACTAACTCCCATGTATAATTATTCAAAATTTGATCCAATTATTTATTTATTTCTTGAATCCAATGATCATCTTTAACTGGTTCATCTGAGCTCTTAGGTTTAACTTGAGAATTAGATATATCTCCTCATTTTCTCTATTCCTTGTCATCACACCTTTGTCTTTGCTTCTAGTTATCTTCTTATGATTGTGATTCTTTGTTAGATTCTTGTTAGGAGTTGGCATCTCAACTCTTATCTCTTCTTGAGGTTCATATATCTATTCTCCTCTTTTCTCAATAGTTAGCACAACATTCTATAAATCATTGTTAGTCTCAAAGAAAACTTCAACATGTTGTCTAACAATTCCAAAATTATCATCTTCTTCATTTGAATTATAGTCTACCATCTTTTCCTTAGTTCCAAACTTTTCATCAATTCTTACATTTGTGCATCCAACTATTGTCTTAGTTCTATAGTCAAAACATCTATAAGCCTTACTTTCCAATGAATAGCCAAGAAACATACCTTCATCACTTCTTGGATCAAACTTACCAATGTCATCATCTCTCTGAATGTAACATTTTCTCCCAAATATTCTTAAATACTTAACTAATGGTGAATGACTAAACCATAGTCCATATGGTTTCTTGTCCATGCATTTCATGATTTGTATTTTGTTTAGAGTATATATTGTTGTATTGACTGCTTCTCTCCAAAATGTCTTAGGAACATCATTCTCAAACAACATTGCTCTTGCTTCTTCTATTATTGATTTATTTCTTCTTTCAACAATCCCATTTTTCTTAGTTATTCTAGGTGCAGATAGTTGTCTTTTGATTCCATTCTCTTCACATAGTATGTTAAACTCTCTAAAGGTGAATTCTCCTCATTTATCAGATCTCAAACACTTTATCTTAACACCAGATTCATTCTCAACTCTATTCTTAAATATCTTAAACTTCTCAAAAGCTTCAAATTTCTCTTTAAAAAATGCTACCCACATTATTCTAGTGAAATCATCAACAAAAATTATAAAATACTTTTCACCATAGAATCCTCTTATTCTAGAAGGACCACTTAGATTTGTGTGAATGATCTCTAGCTTCTTTGTGGTAGTGAAATTCTTGCTAGGGAATGATACTTTTTTGTACTTAGCCAAAATTTATTCCTTACACACACCATTAGTAGGCTTTGTAATCTTAGGTAAGTCTTTGGCTGCCAAAGTGCTACTACCTTCACAATATTATCAAAGTTTATGTAACAAAATATTCTATGCCACAACCAACTGTTATACACTGTAGCTAAAAAACATGTCATCTAAGTAGGATTCAACTGAAATACATTACTTCTAGATCTAGTGCCATAATTTAGGGTGTTTTTTAGTGGAAAATATTTGTAATTTTGCAAATTTTCAAAAAAATTGCTAGTAATTTGGATAATAATTTAAGATTTAATACAACCTAAATTGCCACAGTTTTATTAAATTTAATCCTAAAATATTTAAAATCACTCAATAATTTATTTAATTAAAAAAATTAAATTCAAAGATTCACCACAATATTCAATACATGATTATATTTGATTCACCTAAATATAATATATTATCGAAGAAATTAAAATTAATTCACCAATAATTATCATAATTATTAGTTACTTTAGGAATATATTACCAATATTTATTTTTCACTATTGACTTAAAATATAATGTAATTATCCTCATAATTTTCATGAGATAAAACATGTTCAACTTTGATTTGTAATAGTCCATGATGATTAGCAAACTTCCTATTGTTATTGAGGTTCACCAATATTTTCTACTCAAAAATTATAATTCCAAAATAATCACAAATGTAAATAATATTTAAAATAACAAAATTGAGAGATTCACAAATAAAAATAATTTGGTTTTTCAAAATAATGAAAGTTTCACCAATAATTTATATCTTTTCTTGGAGCGGGGTTTCTTTACCTTGGTGCTAGTTTCAATCATCTTACCATCTATGTCTTTGATAATGCAGGTCTTCTTAGTGAACTAAAATAGATAACCCTTGTCTACCAACTATCCAACACTCAACAAGTTATGCTTCAATCCATCAACAAAATAAACATCATCAGTGTTAGTTTTACCATCAAGAGTAATGGATCCAATTCATGTTATATGATAGGCAACATTGTTACCAACTCTAACAATACCTCAATCATGATTCTTGAACTTAACAAACTTATTCATATCACTAGTCATGTGATGTGAACAACTATTATCAATTATCCAATTAGAATTCTTTTCCACATGGATAACTAGAGCTCTTTCTTCTCTAATTTCTCTATCCAAATCATCTTCCCTGATAGCCACAAATAGTAATTCAACATCACTTTCACGTTGACCTTTTTCATCAAATTCTTCATCTTCATTTGCATACAAATAGTTTCTATCTCTATCTCTTCTAGGATTAAAATTTCCTCTATAATTTTTCTCTCTTTTAGAACATTTAGATACATAATGATGAAATTCATTACAAGTCCAACATTTAAAGATTTTCTTACCATATTTTTCTCTTCTCATTAGAAGGGTTGTTCCTTCCTCAATCTTCTTTTCTTCATCAGACCTACTACTACCAACAAAATCTCCATGAGTACTTTCACTCCTTGTCAAATTAGGTCAAATTTTCAAGACATTAAAAGCTATTTCAACTTTTTCTAAATCTTTAAACTATCTCGAATCTGCTTCTACTAATTTCAATCTTCCAAATAATGTTTCCTTTGTGAAATCCTTAGTGCAGGCCATTATTAGTTGAATCATTTGAGGTTGTAAGAATTTGGTATAGCTTTGATACCATCTAGGAATATGCCTAAGGAAAGAATGAAATTCCAAGATCTAGAAGCTGAAGAGATAGCATAAGAGAGACAATCTATGATCAAAGGAGAACAGTTTAATCAGATAACTAGATGAATACATCATAGAATTTCCTTATATTTAAAGGCAACTGATATGTCTAGGAGTCATATAAGAGATGAGCATAATAACTAAGCACATGTCCACCAAGAGTGGATTATCCTCAATTGTGCATAAATGTATGTACAATAATGAGAGGATAAGAATGTAAAGGTGTATCTCATAAAGAGATGTAGCAGACAACGTTTACTCAATTTGAGTGCAAACTGTTGTGTTGTCTACATGACAACTCATACGAATATGAAAACTCCTAGGTGTCTATATGACAACTAATATGAATATGCATTATCCTAAGTAAACTTAAGTAAAGTATAAATAGTAAATACTTATTTACACCAACACCCCCACTTAAGTGAAAATTGGGAGAATATACTTAAGTTCACAAAAGCTAAATAATAATGCAAGATGGGTCCTAGCTACTAGGCCATGTTAGGTACCCATGTAGAATATGCAAGTGCAAATGATATGCAATGCAATCTCTCATAAAGTAGAGAAAGAGGGAAAACCACATGGGAAAAACCTCCCTCCAAAAAGAGAGAGAAGAAGACCTCATGTGAGGAAAAGATCCCCCCCACAAGAGAGAAGAAGAGGAAGATAGACCAAGTAACCCCCCCTCAATGTAGAATATACACCTATAGTAGATGTGCAATTCTCAATGTTGAAACTCCTCCATGAGTGTAGAACAAAATTCCTCCCCTTAGGAAGAAATAGAACCAAAGATGTACCAATGAAGCCTCTCTCATATATAGGAAGAAACCTCAAAATGTATTAAATCTCTTAAACTTGCTCAAGTGTCTATGTCAATACTGAAAGGTGCCTCCTTCAAATCATGTGTACTATGCCACTCTACTGAAAAAGACAAATTAGGCTCAACTGAGGATGAATATAGAATATGTATCAAAGGATCTAATTAATTACAAGTTCCAAAATAGGCCAAAAATGACCAAATGTTGAAAGTACTATGTCTACTCAGAACTACTCCAAATTGATACTAGATTTGGAAAGTAGACAAAAAATTATGCACTTTTGAAAAATAACACCTAAATATGTGTCCATATGAGCCTGAACGAAGCCTTTGAAGTTGTAAAAATTGGGATTTATGATTTTTAGAAAAAATTAGGAACATGGATTGCATACAACCTGCAACAATGTGTAGATCACAAAATTCTAACCCAAAACTAAAAAATTTCTTGGAAAATGGAGTTTGTATGAGGAAGATATCATTATTTGACAATCACCTCTATAGTTATTTTTCTTGAATCGCCACCATCACACCTCCAAAAAAATGACTTAGATTTCATCTCAAATGTCTGATTTTGATGAATAAAGAGTTGATTTATGAGTTTTTTACCTTCTGAATGTGATACCATCATCTGATTTGCACCAAGAAGCTCCAATCTTGACTTGCAAAAAAAATCTCTCCAATGGCTATGCAATGAAACTCCTATGGATCTATTACCATGTATGAATATTTTTAAGGCAAGAATGAAATGCCAAGATCTAGAAGCTCTAGAGATGGCACAAGAGAGACAAACTATGATCGAAGGAAAATGGATTAATCAGATAATTGGATGAGTAAATCATAGAAGTTCCTTGTATATAAAGGTAACTAATATGTCTAGGAGTTATACAAGAGATAAGAATAAAAACTAAGCACATGTCCACAAATAGTGGATTATCCTCCATTGTGCATGAATGTACATGCAACAATGAGAGGATAAGAATGTAAAGTTGTATCTCATAAAGAGATGTAGTAGACAACATGTGCTCAATTGGAGTGCAAACTACTATGTTGTCTACATGAAAACTCATATGAATATGAAAACTCCTAGGTGTCTATATAACAACTGATATGAATATGCATTATCTTAAGTAAACTTAAGTAAAGTGTAAATGGTAAATACTTATTTACACCAACAAAGATATTGGCTTGAATGGTGGTGTCAAACTTTTCAAGATCTTCCATATAACTTCATCATCTTCCTTGGTTCCACCATGAGATTGGATTCTTGCAACAATTTTTGATGTTTTGCCAACATAATTTCTTACAGATCCATCTTCCATCATTTTAGCATCTTGAAATGCACATATCCAACTTTTTAATCTCTTTCTCTTTGCATGATCATCACCTTCAAAAGTAGACTCTAAAGCTTTCTAATTTTCATAAGATGTTTCAAGTGACCTTACCTAATTGTACTTGTTCTCTAGAAGAGTTGTTAATAGAGCTTCTATTTCTCTCATGTTAAACATGAATAGATCTCTCTCTTCTTCACTACAACTTTTTAACTTTTCTTCTTCAATGATTGTCTTATTTCCCTTTGTCAAGATCCAATATCCTAGACCCATGCACAATAGATGTGTCTCAATATTCTCCTTCCAAATGTCATAGTTGGCCCCACCAAATCTAGGACTATCCTTTCTAAAAATATTCACCATCAATATCTCAAAGCTTTTAAGCTTATCCTTCAAAGGACCCAATACTTTGCTACTAATTGTTAGAATATATAGTCCACTGATATAACTAGGGGGGGTAATCATTTATCCAACTATTATCACAATTATCAACCTTAAAAAATCTTTACCATATGAGAAATATAAATTGAAACCACAACAAGATACTCATACATAGTAACACCAAATATGTTAACTAGGGACACCCTTGATCAAAGGGAAAACCTTAGTGGAGATGGTACCCACAAGATGATGTACTAATATAGATATTCCTTATTAGAGGATAGAGACTATTAGGAGTCTATTACAACATTTAGTATATATGAGTCCCTGTTAGGATATTCCAACCCTATTAGGAGTTGTGGAAGATAGCTGGACCCACTAACCCAATAGCTTTAAGGCCAAAACCAGCGAACCCACTGTCCAAATGATCTATGTACTATTCCTTGCAAAATAATAGAATGGTACTCTATTGCTCCTTCCTCTTTCTCTATCCTATCAACTAGACCTCTACTTCTTCTGATCTTGTAACTAGATCACGAATATCACATCCAATAATCCCTTGGATCACTTACACACATTGAGTAAGCACACTGCTCCTTTTCTCACATCACTCTTAAATAATGATCATAATACTTCAATACATTAATACATACTTAAAATCAAGTAAAACACCTTTCCTTTATACCATATCTTCAAAATAATTCCTTGAGTTGGTCTAGAGGGTTTCCCAATTAATTATAACAAGATAATTAATTAATTACAATTACAATAGCCCTATCATCTTATAGTCTATACAAAAATTTAAACATTCAATACTAGGGCTTGTGCACTTGTTGACATCATCAGCTGACTATCCTCTATCACTGCTTAATTGTGTATCTCTTCCTTACATCTCAGATGTAAGCCAATAAACATTATGAAATTCTTTCCCAATACTCTATCTCTAAACTGCTCTCTATAAATTAGGTACATCTTCTCTATGTCTTCAACTTAGACTCTATGCACTTGACCACATCATCAAGACACTATGTTGAACATGTCCATAATTGTGCATCACTTGACAATCAAACCATTATCTGTACCATCAAGATCTTTTTCTTTTTCTCAATGAGTCTTTACAGAAACCATGCTATGTTCAATGACAAAAATAGTAATGAATGCAACATGTAATTAATCTTCAATGCTTGAGACACTCCCCAAATATAATATCATCAAAAATCATGCTAATAGACATCCAGAGAGATAGCACTAGTATCATTTTCAATGGAACCACCAACAAAATCCTTGTCACAAGGAGTCAAATTATGAGACACAATAAGTGTATATCCAAAAGAACCACCCTTCCCAGATACACCATCATGAAGAGGAACCTTTAAAACCAACCACCATTTGACATTGGACCAACTTGAGAGGAAGACACGGGGAAAGGAGAATCCTCCAAATCACATGGGATAAACTAAAGTTGAAGGACCTTTCCACCAAGAAGAGGACTTATTCATTTTATCTAATCCATAATGAGATATGTATTAGAAATAGGGAATACAGGGAGGAGGGGGTGAATCAATGTTCCACAAATGTTATCTTGGGAGGAGGGGTTAATCAATGTTCCACAAATCTTATCCCAACTATAGATATCACTAAAAGTCTTTAAAGTTGCATATATAATCAAACTGAAAGATTAAACATAAAAGTAACAAAGTGTAATTCATAACACCATTATTTTTTAACTAGGGATGCCTGGACCAAAGGAAAAGATTTTGTAGGAATGGTACCCTCAAAATGATCCACTAATCAAAAGTATATTGTGAAAGATATTTACCCTATTAAGATTCTTTTGCATCTATATTGTGTATCTATCCTTTTAATTACAATACAAAATTAAAAAATTTGAGCCCACTTCCCAAGCATGCATATACAATAGTGCAATCTATGTACAAATGTTATAGAGACAAAAACCTTTCTAATGGTGTTGGTATCTACAATATTTGATTTGTCCTTTGTATCTCTCTTCAAAATTGATTGTGCGTCTATATTGAACTTTACTATCATTAGGTTCAAATCAATATTCATCATACAAAGTGTGCATTTAAACATTATATCATAACAATACAATGCCATAATTATTATAAATACAAATGTCTTCCTTTATACCAAACTTCTTAACCAATCAACTTTCAATACCTTGCATATTTTCCAAGACTTGAAATAAATTTTAAATAAGTGAAGGCTAAAATCTAGGATGTCATCCCAACCTTGTTAATTCATTATTTTGGTAAACCAAAAACCATTTACTCTTTCATCTCCTCTATTTAGACTTTCATTATTTGTACCTAAAAATTTATCCATAACTATGTCTGTACATAGAATCTTCTTAAGAAATTTTAACCATGTTCTCTAAACATCATCTACTTACTGCCCTTAACTATACATAGTCTTAGGTGCTGCCAATAAATTAAGCTAAATAAAAATTTATAAATGTTTCCTATTTTCCTAAGTAATGCATAAAAAATTTTATAAGTCAAAGCATCCAAAACATAGTATGAAGTTTTGTCTTCTTAATAGTAGATTTTTTTGCCATAAATGAAAACTCTTTACCATCCTTACATATCTTGCTATGAAAATTTCCAACAATGCACATGAATAATTCTAAAGCATCTTCTACACCTACAGGAAATCCCTTTATAGTCCAAAGATTGGATCAAACAACCCTTAGGAGATTCAAGTTTAATCTTTGTAGGAAACCACTTAGAAAAATCCAAATAAATAGTATTTGGGAAAAGGTGGACTGAAAGATATTAGAATATTACTCATCTACCATAGAAAGTCACCAAGAGCCTCGCCTACTTCTTCTAAAAGAGAATCAACCCATTGAAGAAGGGGAAGGTAGGGAAGTCTAACCCAAATAGTAGTCTTGTTGATAATTTTAGAAGAATGGTCAAAATTAGGAGCTAAAGTTTTACCATTGTGATAAATGTATCTTTCCAACAAAAAATGATAATGGTAGCTTGTATTTGCACTATACAAAAAAAATTGGAAATTAAGAAAATAGTTGCTAAATCCATCCCTCGTGATTTTTCCAAAATTTATATAAGCCTTAGGGTTATGAATGAATTCAAATCAAGTACCTTATGTTAGAGTAAGTTATTTATTAATCTAGGTGCTTTAGCTCTCTTAGGTGCATATAATTAATATTTTATATTAATTATAATGCGCAAACCTAGTTTTTTTTCCTTTAGGGTTTTGTTCACCTTAAAAGGTTGAACTTTTGTATTTTGTTTTCATAACTTAGAATACAATTTTCACTCTCACATTCTTGAGAACTTCTAAGCTCTATTTTTTCTATTTTCTAGTTTCTCTTCATTGCAAGATATTTGCATGCAGGTGTTCTTGAGGATCTATGAAGTTGGTTTTCTCAACTTCGACATGGTATCAGAGAAGACCTACTACTTCCTCATCTAAAGATTCTTGAAGCCACAATTTGGAGTTAGAAACCCTAGCTTTTTTGAAGTTTTTTTTCTTCAAAAGGGTGAAGGGTGAACTTTTGGGGGACTTTGGGCCCAAACAGACACTGCCATTGGATTTGGAAGGCCGTTTACAATCAAGAAACACATAAATTTTTTCATTTTTGGCTTCCAAGTGTCTCAGTTTTTTTTTTGCCCCCCTTGCATGTTGTCATACGGTCGTATAGACAAAAAAATAAAAATAAAATATAAAAAAAATGGGCATCATTGCAGCAGCACTAGAGCGCCACTGTGTGGCCACCTGTCGACCACCCACAATCTACTTCATTGGTGGCAACAACCTCTCCTCGTCGCAGCACCACCTAAACCTTGCTCTACACATGGACCACCTTAGCTCCACCAAGGAGCCACCATAACTCTACCAGCTCTAGTGATGCCGCCGAGTTCTCCTCCCGGGTGCCACTGCCATAGGTAGTCCTCGCCTTCTCGTAGCTCTAGTGAATGACATCACCTTGATGTCAATTTTAGACAAATCACATCAGTAATCCATTAGGTGACATCATTATTCTATCACCTAACGTCACTTTTTTAGCACCCCTGGCTGATGTCACTTTTTGGCCACATGACATCATTTTTTTACTGATGACAACATCTTTTCGGTGACCAAATTTTTTTCTGACGATTACCTGGTGATGGTCATATGGACATCAAATTTAGGATAGTGTCTATAATTTTCTATTGAGCTACTCTTTTGGACTTGCAATCAATTTTTTGCTCATAACTTGAGCATACAAATGTATTTTTGCGATCCAAAAGAAGTGTCAGAAGCTAGCTCAGAGATGGAGAAAATGGTGCTAGTTTTGTTTGATTCTGAGTTCATCTAAGCTTCCAAATTTGGCATTGAAGTAGAGGCTTCTATTTTCCTCTTTTCTGCATCTGAATTCTAGGTTCTTTTCTTAGTTTTTGTGTTTTTCCATAGTTGTTGCTTTGGTTTTGGGGGATATTTTTATTTATTGTGGGGGGGAGCATTTTCTATTCTGTAATTTGCTTTAGAATTAGACCCTTCTACTTCCATTTTTTCTTTCTCTCAAGGTTGGATCTTTCTGTGATCTGGCTCACACAACACAACTATAACACCTAGAAGACATAGATGACTAGGCTTCTCATGTCAAGAGGCTTATGGTGATGCCTGGATGCGAACCAGCCTATTCTATAGTGCCCTTTTTAGGTTCTTCGGCACAGAAACAAAATGGATGAAGCCATGGGACTGATTGCACTGAACATCTTCGATAGTATATTATTTCATTTGGATGGTTTGACCACTCCACTGGCTATTTGGACCAAATTCCACACATTGTTTGGCATAGTGAATGAGTTTTGGGCTCTACAGCTTGATACAGAGTTGACTTCTTTGACACTAGCTAGCTTTCCCACTATTGAAGACTTCTTGATGAAGTTCAAATCTCTACGTACGATTTTGCAGGGATGTGGTAAAAACAAAATTGATGATGAGTGTATTTTTTTTGATATTCTCAAAGTTTCAAGGATAGTATTAGATCTTTTCTTCCACTTTCTACTCCACCATGGATGCCTTGGGTAATAGACATCAGATGCCCTCATTTGAGACATTTTGTGATTGGTTGACATGGGAATAGGCTAAGATCCAATAGGTGGATGCCTCTGGCTCTTCCAGCCAAGCATTGGTTACTCAAACTTCTCAGGGAAAACCAAAACAAAAAGCCAAACCAAAGAGAGATGCACCAAAAATGGATGCCAAACCTCCAGCTAACCCTTCCAAGGGTAAATCTGCTTTGAATTCTACTGAGTCTACCTCCAAGACTAAGAATAAATCAACTAAGACCTATAGTTTTTGTGGAAATGATGGACATCCCATTTCTAGGTGTTGGAAATGTTTGGAGGCTTTAGAAGAAGCCATGCAAGAGCATCACATTTCAGCTCCTAAGTCTACATCCCCCCTGTAGGGAAAGGTCATGCTCTTACTGCATGAGCTATGACTTCTGGGCCTGCTTGGATTCTTGATTTCAGTGCCTCTCACCATATGAAAAACACTCAATAGTTGGTCACCTCATTTTACCCTTGTCCTACTTCCTAGATTTCTATTGGGAACTCATCACATCTTTCTGTCATGGGTTTTGGTTTTGTTTCATTAGCTAGGGGCTCTCTTCAAGATGTTCTTCTTGTCCATGACATTTTGACAAATCTATTGTCTATCTATCAAATTTTCCACTCTAGCTCTAGTAAGATAGTTGAGTTCTCACCACATGATGTGGTTATTTGGGACTTACATGATTTTGAGATGATTGTGTCTACTAGGAGTGTGACTCTGCATCTTGCCTCTACAGATTTGATGGATTTGAGTCTTCTAATGACACAAGTTCATGTTTTGTTGTACATGTAGATTTAGTAAGTAGAATTTGGCATGAGCATTTTGGTGATGTCAATTACAGATATCTTCAGTAGATGAGCACATAGGTAATTGTTCTTGGGCTTCCCCAAATTTCTTGTATAGATGGTGTTTGTTTGGGTTGTGCACTTGGAAAAAAACATAGGGATCCTTTTCCACATGGATGAGCCACTCGTGCTTTGGCACCATTGGAGTTGATTCATAGTGACCTCATGTCATTTCCCACTCCATCTTTTTTAGGTGCTAGATATGTGCTTACTTTCATTGATGACTTCTCCAGATGTACATGGGTGTACATTTTGAAGTACAAGTCTAATGTCTTTGATTCGTTTTGAGTCTTCATGACATTTTTTGAGAAGTAGTCTGGTCTTTCTATTTAGCAGATACACACAAATAATGGGGGGAGTATGTGAACCAAGCTTTCGAGGATTTTTTCTCTGAACATGGTCTTTACCATTAGTTTTCAGTGCCCTACACCCCTCAGTAGAATGGTATGGTTGAGAGGAAGAGTAGAACCCTTCGGGAGATGGCTAATTGTATGATTCAGTCCAAGTCCATGGATTCATGTTTTTGGGCAGAGACAGTCAATTGTGCCAACTATATTTAGAATTGGATGCCTCACAAGGTAGTTCAAAATATGACTTTTGAGGAGGATTGGTCTCATATCAAGCCTGATATATCTTCATTTTGAGTTTTTGGTAGTGAAGCATGGGCATTTATACCTGATGCTCAGAGGAGAGAAATGTAGCAGAAGAACTGACACCTCATTTTTGTTGGCTACTACAAGGATGTTAAGGCCTATAGGTTGTTTTATCCTGATTCCTGAGAGGTCCTATTTCATTGGGATGTTCAATTTGATGAGCACCTTCCTACAGTAGATACCCCACATCTAGAGTCTACTTCACTTACCACCGCTCCCTCATCCTTTCTAGTCTCTTTTTTGGATGATGAGGATGATGATTTTGTTGATCCCCATTTACCTCCACCACAGGATCCTCCTTGGATGCCTAAATGGGCTTGAGCTATAGTTGAGGCTTCAAGATCACTAATTGGTGACCCTACCACTTCCCATCGCACCCGTTCATATACTATGGGTTCTAGTCTTCTCAATCATGTTATTTGTGATGATCCTCAAAATTTTGAAGTAGCAATAGGACATCCTGAGTGGGACAATGTAAGGGAGGAGGAGTATTCTTCTTTGATGAAGAATCATACTTGGGATCTTTGTTCTCTTCCTAAGGGAAGAAAGGTTGTGCAATGCAAATGGTTGTATGGTACTAAATTTTTTGCTGATGGTTCCATTGATAAGTGCAAGGCATGTCTTGTTGTGAAGGGTTTTTAAAAGGTTGAGGGTATTGATTACACTGATACATTTGCCCCTATCACCAAGATGAACTCTATTCACCTTGTCTTATCCCTTACAGCTTCATAGGGATGGCCCATTTTTTCATATGGATGTGAAGAGTGCATTCTTGCATGGTGATCTTACTAAGGAGATTTACATTGAGTCGCCTTAGAGATTTTTGTAGGATTCCACCTTGGTTTGTAGACTTCAACACTCATTATATGGTCTCAAATAGGCCCCTCGGGCTTGGTATGAGAAGATGGACTCTTTTCTACTTTCTATAGGCTTCACCCATTGTCATTTTGATCCTACAGTCTACATTCAGCATCTTGAGGCTGAGGTTTTGATCCTTGTGCTATATGTTGATGATTTTCTTCTCATAGGTAGCTTGTTCTCTATGATTAAGGATTTTCAGAGAGCATTGATGGAACAGTTTGAGATGATTGATCTTGGACTACTACACTATTTTCTTGGTCTCTAGATTATTTAGTCCCTTGTTGGAATCTTTGTTTACCAGCAGAAGTATGCTCTTGACATGCTTCAACACTTTGACATGCTTGATTGCAAGCTTGCTCCAACACATTTTTAGTCGGGTGTCAAATTGTCTACCTCCTACCCTTCACATTCAGTGGATCCTACATTATACTAGTAGTTGGTTGGTAGCTTTTTGTACCTAACACACACTTGTCTTGATCTCTCCTTTGAAATGGATATTGTCTCTCAGTTCTCACATGATCCTCATGAGAGTCATTGGCAAGCTACCAAGCATATTTTGAGATACATTCAGGGAACCTTGATGTATGACATTCATTATACAGTAGGGACTCCTCACATTGTTGGCTACACTTATTTGGATTGGCCCAGTGATGTTGATGATTGGAAGTCTACTTTTGGCTTTGTTTTCTATCTTGGCTTTGGTCCTATCACATGGTCGTGCAAGAAGTAGTAGGCTCACACACTTTCATCTATAGAGGCTGATTATCAAGTTTTAGTTCTTGCTAGTAAGGAGATTTTATGGCTTTGATAGTTGATGACTGAGTTTGATTTTCCTCCTAATCATCCCACTATTCTGTGGCGCGATAATCAAAGTGCTATTCACATTTCTTGCAACTCGGTGGAGCATCAATGCACTAAACACATTGAGCTTCATATGCATTTTATTTTCCATCTAATCTAGGATGGTGTTCTCTCTTTGGAGTACATTTCCACTGATGCACAATTTGTTGACATCTTCACCAACTCATTTGCATTGCCTTGCTATCTTTAGTTGCGGTCTATGCTTGGGACTACGGAAGTTGTCCTTGGGGGGTCTTGTTGAGGCCTTCTTTCCTTCTTGTTTTTATTAGCATGTTTGTTCTATCTCTTTTTGGAGAGGGGGTTTTCCCACTAGGTTTTCTCCTTTGTCTCCAGTTCACAGATATTTCCTTATATTGGGTAGCTAATCAAGCCTTGTTGCTAGGACCCATTTTCTTGCTTTCATAGCTTTTTCTATGTTAGCTTCCTCCTAAGCTTTTCTTAATGGGGGTGTTAGAGTAAGTTATTTATTACTCTAGGTACTTTAGCTCTCTTAGGTTCATATAATTGATATTTTATATTAATTATAATGTGCAAACCTAGTTTTCTTTCCTTTAGGGTTTCATTCACTTTAAAAGGTTGAAATTTTGTATTTTGTTTTCATAACTTACAATACAATTTTTTCTCTCACATTCTTGAGAACTTTGAAGCTCTGCTTTTTCCATTTTTTGGTTTCTCTTCATTGCAGGATATTTGTATGCAGGTGTTCTTGAGGATTTGTGAAGTTGGTTTTCCCAACTTCTACTCCTTATGCTTCACTAAGAAAATTTCATACCCTATAGTGGACTTTTAAATTTCCCTAGATCCTTTTGATAAGTGGGAATTCCTAATCTTAATGCCAAATTCTCTAACATATATATGATCTTACGGTCTAGGTTTAGGAATGTATTCGTAATATGATTTCTAAAGTATCCTACAATTATGTCCAAAAGGTCAAGTGTATGAATGCAGAAGTCATTTATCAAGCCTCTCAACCTTATGATTATGCTAAAAGTGTACCATTGTAAGTCTATTTTTAAAGGTTCATTGGTGTTTTTGATCCTATGAAGAAAGGGTTTAGCATGCAAGCATAAGGAAATGGGGAATGTAATTTGAAAGGTCTCTTGAGATATGATTAAAGGGAGATTGTGGGATTGTAAGGTGTTATATGAAAGATTTCAAAGCTACAACTTAGGGATAAGAAAAAGATTGGAAGAGTGAAGGAAAAGGACCACCAATGCTATAATAGGTGCTAGGCATATGATTAGGAGGTTAAGTCAAAAGGTAATTTCAAGTTTCTAGAGTTAGGACAAGCTGTTAGCTAACTGTCAATGTATGGTCATAGGTGAAAGTAAACATAAATGGTTAAGTTTTCTAATCTCATGATAGACTAAAAGGCATAAGAATGTACGACATATAAAGAAAGATTTTGATATTGTGACAAGGAATGATTGTAAAAGTGTAAAGAGTATAAAAGAGGTTTTTGATGCCACAAAAAAGGGTTATAAATGGCTAGCATATGTTTGTGGTTTGAAAGAAGATATGGCAGACAAAATCTCTGATGCTAGGATGAACTGTTGAATGCAAGATCAGATGGTTAAGCTATTATTCATATGGGGTTAGGAAAAGCCATATTTTCAACAAAGCCTAAGATTAGAAACCCTTAGTTGACATAAAATGCATGTTTTCTTTTTCTAAGCTAGAAAAGGATAAGGGGTTTAGCCAATAAAATCCAAGAAAAAAAATAGTGAAAAGTGCTTAACTATACATTAAGTCAACATCTCAGAAGTGATATTTGAGTTGTAGATTTGAAAGCATCATGCATACTAATAGTTAATAAAATAAATAGGGTTGATGAAGCACCTATGTGTTGGACACAACTTTTTTATTGTGTGTTGTCTTTGATGTTACACAAATGTCATATTAGTTGATAGCCAGTGCTTACTGAGCTCACTTGGTCAACAAGATAATTTTCCTTGTCTACCAAACATTCCTAAGTTTATTCTGCGAAGATAGTATTAACCAAGTTCACATGGTTAATGAAGGAAAGTTGGACAAAGTTAGTGTTAACTAAGTTCACTCAGTTACCAAAGGATTTTTGTAAGTCCATATTGTTAACTGAGCTTTCATTGGTTAATACAGGAAATCATCTCAAAACTAGTGTTTACCAAGTAGGGCCGGCTAATGAAGGATTTTTGTTGTTTTGGAATATGAAGCTTAATTATTTTAAGTATTGATTCTAGCTAACTATGGTAATGATTAGTGGTCATTCTAATTTATATTGAGCTGACTTGACAATTTGGATGATATAAATATAAGGTCAAGTTGTGATTCTCAAGTGTGTGCAAGTGTGTTGATTGAATTGAAAGGAAAAGAGTGGAAGTGAACTTGAAGGATAAGAAGGTATCCTTGTGGAGTAAAAAAGTAATATTTGATTAGGAAGGATCAAATTTAAGTAGAGAGATCTAGATTCAACAATTCAGTTGCATCACAATCGAGTCATTTCATTGTTACTTTCTAACCATTCTAGCAGTGATCTAAAATCTTTTAACAAAGTTGGTTTAAAAACCAGTTGTAAATCCTCTAACAAGGTGGCAGTTCCATTGAATTGTTGTCAAGATCTCTCACAAGGCCACTCCTAATAGGGTGATTAAATCCTCTAACAAGGTCACACCTAATTGTATGTTTTGTAAACTTTAACAGGGTTGGTTCCTAATAGGGCTCACTTTAGAAGAGTAAAAAATAGTAACTAGTTATATTGGTATTTTTCCCATATTGGGTTTCCACATTAAATTTTGGTGTCTCATGTGTTTATTTCTTTTCTCTCATGTTTGAAAGATAATTAATGATAGTATTAGATCTGCTAGAGTAATACATACTTTGCATTTACCGAGTTATAGCAATTTCTACTTGTTCACTAAGATGCAACAGTAATTAGTTTTATCAGTCTAACTTTTATTATTGACATCTAAGGGATTTGGGATTTATTCTTGTGGTAACTGATTCAACCCCCCTCCCTCTTAGGTACTCATATATTTCCAACAATTTGTATCAAAGCTTTTGGTTCTTACAAGAAGGTTTTAAGGACCTAACCAAAAGATCAGGATATCTTACAAGACATAAATCCCTAAGCTAAACATAGACAACTTTTTAGCATGGTAGGGACTCATGAGGCTTCATTTAGCTACCATCAATGATTTAGGTTGCAAATACCTTGATGTAGAATACAAAACTCTCACCAGTACATTTCTATTGAAGATCTTGTTGAGAAAAAGAACCATAACATCATGATGATTGACATTGCATCTACTCTGAACTATGAAGAATTTGATGAGGTCAAAGATGTAAAACTACTTTTGAAATGTGGAACAAACTCAAGGACATATATGGTGGTGATGAAAATGTAAGGAGAGAAAAAGTAAAAAGCCTTAGAGGACAATTTGATCAGATGAGAATGAGAGAAGATGAAAATATTGCCAAATATGTGGAAAGAATCAAAGCCAACGTTAGTGTAATTAGAGCATCTAGAGGAGAGATCAAAGAAGAAACTGTTGTAAGTAAAATTCTTAGAACTTTGCTTCCCATCTATGTAATCAAATTATCTTCTATTCAAGAAGTGAGATGTGATTCAAATAACAAGATAGGTTTGGATGCCCTAGTAGGAGGATTGACAGCTTTTGAGCTAGACAATTTTGACAATTATGTTCCAGCTTCCAAAAATATTGAGTTTGCATTTGAGGTCAAACTTTCACTCAAAGAAAAATGCAAGAAGATAAAGGAAAATTAGTTAGACAGTGAAGAAGAAACTAAGGAAAGCTTAGATAGTGATCTTGAAGTTGTTGAAGCTTTACTTGTAAAGAAATATTCTAGAAGCAGAGGAAAATACAAAGGTAAAGTTCCCTTAATCTATTTTTCATGTGTATAAATTGGTCATATTACTACTAGGTGCCCATACAAAGATAGCAAGGATGAGAAGAAGAGTCACAAGTATAAAGGCAAAAAGGATTTCAAAAATCACAAATCATACAAAGACAAAGGTAAGAAAACTTGTTTTATGGCTAAAGATTCTAATAATAATGAGGATGAAATAGTGCACATTGTTGTAAAAGATAAATTTGATGATGAAGAAGATAAGATGGCACCTGTCTCTCATGTTAGTAAAAATGACACATAGATCATAAATAGTGGATGTTCACACCATATGACTAGAGATAGAACAAATTTTGAACATTTTGAACATTATGATGGAGGTAGTCTAAGATTTGGAAACAATAAACCTTGTTGCATCAAAGGCAAAGGTTGTATCTCATTAACCAATGAACTTGTATGTGACAATGCTTATTGGGTTGAAGGACTAAAAAATAATTTTCTAAGTGTAGCATAGCTAATCAACATTGGATTCAAGGTAGAATTCATGCATGGCAAGGCAAGACTACTAGATGACAAAGGGAATTTGATTGGATCGGGAAAACAAACAAAACTTAACCTATTTTTTCTTGATCTTGGTGATTTCTCATGTCATATTGCTCAAGTAGAAGAAATTTGGTTATGGCACAAAAGGTTATGTCATGTGAACTTTGACAATATGGTCAAGATAAGAAAATTTAGAAAAGTAAGAGGTATTCCTAGTTTGAAGAAACCAGATGTTGGTTTGTGTGAGAACTATCAAATTGGAAAAATGAGGAAGACTAGTTTTAAAAGAAAAAACTATCAATATGAAGATGTCTTGGAAATTGTGCATACTAACTTATGTGGACCTATTGGAGTAGAAAGCTATAATAGAGAAAATTTATTTATTCTTTTTGTTGATGACTACTCTAGAATGATGACTGTTATGTATCTAAGAGAAAAGTCTGAAGCATTTGAGAAATTTAAATGGTATTTGGCAAGATTAGAAAAGGAAATAGGAAAAATATTGAAATTCTTAAGATCAGACAGATGTGGTGAATTCATCTCTAATGAATTCAATAATTTCTGCATTGAAAGAGGAATCAAAAGACAAGTGTCAGCCCCTAGTACTCCTGAGCAGAATGGGATAGCTGAAAGAAGAAACAGATCCATCATGGATTTTACAAGGACTCTAATGATTGAAAAGAATGTTGCTATCAAATACTGGAAGGAAGCTATCAGCATTGTAGTCCATACTTTGAACCAAGTTCAGTTGAAGAAAGATTCAAACAAGACTCCCTATGAACTATGGTATGGCTACAAACCCAATGTAAGTTACTTGAAAGTATTTGGAAGTAAATGCTATATCTTGAAAGAATCTAGAAAAGGAAAGTTTGATGTAAAAGGTAATGAAGCTATATTTCTAAGATACTCCTACAAAATCAAAGCATATAAATGTTTGAATTTGTCTACTCACAAAATCATAGAAAGTGCACATGTGAGAGTTGATGAGTTTGCAAAAAAGGTTGAAGAAGAAAGAAAGAAAGAACCAGAAGACTACAAAAGATTTGTCTACTTCAAATCTAATACATTGCTAGGCATATTTAATAATAAGGAGACTTCATCTACTGAGCCTACTATAGTTACCAAGTTGCAAGAAGTGCAAACCGAGTCACATTCTGAAGTTACCGAGTTAACACCTACTGAGTCTGAAGGACTCCAACCACAAACTGAACAACCTAAGTCTCAAGTTGAAATTTAAGAGGAAGACAATGCAATTCATTCAAAAGGAAAGGAACCTGTATTGGCCATGTATGTCAGAAGGCATCATACACCTGACCAAATTATTGGAGATAAATCAAAAGGTACTATTGTAATACCCCAAAATTCGCACATTGCCATGCTAAACCAATTTTGGTCTATCCAATCATTTCTAAGTCCTATTTTACTAGGCAATGTTGATTTTAATACTCGCTACTTGACCTAAGTGTCAAATGCAGAAAATCTTAATTTGCATTAATCACACTCTTTATTTAATTCCTAAGTATTGACTCAAATTAGCTACATTAAACCTATTGATTAAATTTAATTTAATTATAAGTGTTTATACTTTAATTAAATTAAATTACTTCTTTAGCTAATGTACAAAGGAATTAAATATATTTGATTTAATTAAATATTCTTATTCTAATTGTTGAATTTAATTATTCAATTTAGAATACTCAATTATGAGGTCATATTTAATTTCTTTAAATCAAATATCTTCTCCAATATTCTCTCTTCAGTTCAGAAATGGAAACTCTCAATTGACTGAAATTAGAAAAGGAATTAAATCAATTAATTCCTTATTCTACTAAAAAAGAAATCAGTTAACTTCCTTTTCATAAGGAAACTTTCTATTCTAACTGAATCTCATTTCTAATCTTGACCGTTCATCTCAATTAATCTTGACCATTGATGGATTTTGGGAATTCTATTTAAGAGGCTTCTAATCCCTCATTACAGAGGTAGAGAAATTTGGAATTTGCATAGAACTTATGTTGGAATACTTGCTTATCTTGCTCACATTTTCATAGCTTTTATTTCTTACATTATAATATCATCTAGATTTTAAAAATGCATTCGTTTAGCATAGTATGCTCTTTTATTTTCTTAGCTTAGTTACATTTCATCTAGTATAATTTGCATTCTCATATAGCTTAAAATCCTTCGTTCTAAAGGTCTAGTTGCCTGCTTCTCATTTTGAGAGCATAGGCAAAATCCTTTTAGTTAGAAGGCAACAGGTCAATTTGTCAAACTATTTCAGATAAACAATTGAATGTTCATTCTGGGATGGTTTCATATTTGATGATCATGTTGAAGTGTGTGAGAGGATCCGAGGCCTGCATTTCACATACACATTTCTGGTGCCCACCGTGGGGCTGAAGATGATATTTAGCCTCAAATTCTCACTTTTCAGATGCTATTTAATTTTATCGGTAAGATTTTAAATATTTTATTTCATATCTCCTAAAAGACATGGAAATTATTAATGAAATTTTTTTGCAGGTTTATCTTGATGTTTTCAAAAATTAAAAAAATCAGCTTTTGTTGGACTAATTTTACATTTTTCATGTTTTTTATGATTTTTTCATTAAAAAAATCATTTTAGGCTCAAATCATTGAATTGGAAAATGAATTTTTTCTATAGATTTATATGCACATGTGCAGCTCAAGAAAAAAAAATCAGATTTTTTGGGTTGATTTTCCATTTAAAAAAATTTTAATGTTTTTTTTCATAAAAAAAAATCATTTTTGGCACAAATCATTGATTTGAATAATTAAATATTTTTTATAGGTTGATGTGGATATTTTTAGCTCACAAAAAAAAAATCAGATTTTTCTAAACAAAAATCTATTTTTAGTATTTTTTTATAATTTTTTATAAAAAAATCATTTATCACTCAAACAATAGAATTTTGATCTAGATATTTTACTGTATATTTTGGACAATTTTAGGAGCTTCCAATAAAATTTCAGGAATTTTAAGATCAAACATCTATTTTTAATAATTTTATTTATGATTTTTCATAAAATAAATTAATTTATGACACAAATCACAAAATTTTAATCTAAAAAATTTAATTTCAAGTTTGCGACACTACAAGGAGATCAAAGTAAAAAAATCATATTTTTTTAAATTTCAAATTCTATTTTTAATAAAAAAATTTAATGTATTTTCATAAAAAAATTAACTCATAATGCAAATCTATGAGTTTTAATCAATTTTTTATTTATTGTAGGTTTGTGGAAAGGAGCAAGGAAGCACATGGCAGGATTTTAAATTAGAAAGGAATGAACTTGAATGATTAATCATTTGTCTTTGAATGAATGTTGCAATTAAATTTAAAATCCAAACACACTCTTGAATGCCTTCAAATCTAAAACAATCCAATTCAATCTTGAGTGTCTTAATAAATTGACAAATCTTTCATTTGAATGAATGTGCTAAAAACTCAATCTTGAATTTCATGGATTAAAATCTACATGTTTTTCGTTGGAATGAATGTTAATCAACACAATCTTAAGTGCTTAAGGATCAAAGAATCATTGTGATGAAATATTTGGATTTTGGTGCTTAAAATGAATATATTCAATCTTGAATGCATAAAGGAATTGGTTCTTTTCCCTATCGATTTCTTATGTCGATGCTTGATTTACTTTTGTTGACGAATTCTCACTTTATTATGTTGACGACACTATAATTTGGAAAGAACCTTGCATGCTAAACATAAGTGTCTTCAAGAATAGAATAAAAAATCTAAAGATTCATTAGTAAAGAATGAGTGTCTTTTAAACCTCAAGGCCACTTATGTATTCACTCCTCTTGCACCTTTGGGTGATCTTGAGTGCACAAGAAATAAGTAGACTTGTTTATTTTTAGGAGGCACCCCTTGGGACGACCTCAACTCCCATTTTCTGGTGGACTATAAATATCAGGAGGTGAATAGAAAGATACCTTTTTTGGAAGTATAATCTTGTCACTCTTGGCTAAACCCTAAAGAACTTTATACCTTTGGGAAGTGAAGGTGAAGATTTGGGTTACCATCTCCTCTTGGCTGTGTGGCATTATTTTCTTTCATCTACAGATTTGGGCCTTATGTACCTTGTGTATATCAAGGACACCCTATAGTTGATCTTTGTATATCCTAGTTGAAATCCTTGATAGGATTGTTGATGTGGTTTGTGTGTTTTAGTAATCAAAGTCCAAAATCTACATAAATATCAAACAAGTCAAAACTATTAAAATGGTGAGTTAAACATCTGATTAGAAACTACTTGAAAATGACAACTCTACTATCTTCTTGAATCTTCACTGGTTTATGTTAAGAGAATTCCCTACAAAATTCTACTTGCAACTATCTGAAGCTAAACTATTTTGGTTGAACACTTGTGAACAACATCTAAAATAGTCTCTTTGCTCTACTATTATACTTGTTCTACTGTGTTGTTATCCATTTTTATCATGATAGTCAATCTCTTGGTTGTTCTAGCCATTGACTATTCGTACCTGGGAAAACATCACCCTTGCTATCACTTACACCTAATTTTAGATGACATTTTAAGTGTGGTATTAGTCTAAACCTATCAAAAAAAAATTTCTTGTGACTATTGCAACTAAGGGTGGAAGAGAGTTTTTTTGCTTCACATAAACCTAGGAAATCACAATGGCTACAACAAATGTGCTAAATCCAATATTCCTAGTGAGAAAGAAGATATACTTATTGCAAACATGAAGCAACAAATCCAATCAATGAGTGCTCAACTTCAAATAATGAAGGAGGAATATGACACATCATCAAACAAATTCTCCTTGCAAGATTATTTACCTTCCTATAATCTTGAGTCTAAGCCATCTCAAAACAATCCACAAACACCCAAGAAATTTAGAAATATCTATGAAGAAAAACCTTGGGAACCTAAACCAAAGCATTATTTCACTCTTTTGGGAAGATCTTATGAATTAACTTTGGAAGAATTCCTTCAAAAGAAACTCATTATGTTACCTAAGATCACTTTGGTGGGAGTTTCCTTTATGAGTAACTATTGTGCCTATCATAGACATAATTTACATAAAACTTCACATTGTAAGGAGCTAAAAAAAAAGATCCAAGATCTCTTTTACAATGACATAATTAGAAAATCTAAGCTCTCATCTACTAGAGATTATACTCTCAAAAAGGATCAACATCATGAAACCAAGTCTAGTAATGGTTTAAATATAACACTTATCTCTTCCAACCTACAACCACCTCCTAAAGTGACCAATATTTCCAACACATATTCACTAAACAAAGAACTCACTACTCCCCTTGTTGACTATGTGTACCCTCAAGGACTGCCTTTGAAAGAAACTCAAGCCAACTGATATTGGGCTGCAATTCTTTTCACTACCTTTGCAGATCATATTTTTTCATGCCCTACTATGCCTATGAAGTCCACTCCAAGTAATTTTCCTTTTGAGCTTCAAGAGACTATTATGTAGACTCCAGAAATAGATTTGAATATAGATTTAGATACTCCCTCATCCTTGGAATTGGTTTCATGTCAAGAGGACTACTTAAATGATGAAGAAACAAGTATTGATCAAGAACAAGATTCCTTCATCCCCTTTCAAATATTCCAAGATCTCATTCCTCCATCTCAAGAGCCACATAGTCATCCATCTCACATGTCATGCACCTCTACTAAGCAAGATCAAGATATTCCTTCCACTATCCTTAAGGAGATTATTAAAGACCAAGAGAAGGATGCCTTTCCTATGCTACCTAAAATTCCTTTTGAAGAGAAAAGTGTTCCCTCTATTGGAATTATAGATGGAGTAACTGAGGGGGGGGACTGAGGGGGGGGATCAGTTACCACAAAAAAATTCCACAGATCCCTTAGATGTCTTAAAATTTAATTACTGTTATCACTCAGTAGCCACATAGGAAAATATTGTAACTCAAAAAATTAACTTGTTACTGATCCTTAAACATTCACAATTATTAACATGCATGCAAAAGTAAATAACATGAACACAAGAGACACCAGATTTAATGTGGAAACCCAATATGGGAAAAACCACCAAGTAACTAGCTACCAATTTTCACTCTTCTAAAGTGACCCCTATTAGGAGTCGACCTTGTTAAAGGTTACAAAACACACTGTTAGTTGTGACCCTATTAGAGGATTTAATCACCTTGCTACAAGTGGCCTTGGTAGAGGACTTTAGAACAATTTAATGGAACTATCCACCTTGTTAGAGGATTTACAAGATGGCTGTTAAACCAACTCTGTTAAGAGATTTAGGAATTACTATTACAATGATGAGAAAGTAACAATAAGTGACATGAATGAGATGCAACTGAACTTTTCTGATACAGATCTCTTCTCTACTTCAATAGATCCTGACTGATCAAATATAACTCTACTACTCCTCAAGGATATCTGATCCTTCTTCAAAATTCGCTCACACTTCTTCTTCACACAATCAACTCATTTGCATACTCACTCAGTCATACATCCATTCATTCATACATTTGAAATCACAACTTGACCTTTTTATTTACACATTACAAATTGTCAAGTCGGCTCAAATACAAGTTACATTTACCAATAAACCATACACCAGTTGGCTACAAACATTAAATTAAACAAATAAACTTTATTCTCCAAAATAATGAAATCCTTCATTGGATGACCCTACTTGGTAAACACTGCTCCAAAAAATAATTTCAAATGTTAACCAAGTGAAACTTGATAAACAATACAAACTTTGCAAAAATATTTGGAGACTGAGTGAACTTAGTAAGAACTTTCCTTCGCTAACCTTGTGAGCTCGGTAGACTAATTTCTGCCACAGAAGCCTTCAGTGCTCGAGTTAGCTCGGTACAAACTATCTTCATAATATAACCTCCAGAAATGCTCGGTAGACTTTGTAATTCTCTTTGCTAATCTTCTAAGCTCAATAGAATCTATCTGATAACTGATATGACATTTGTGTGACGTCAAAGACAACACACAATTGAACAATTGTATCCAACAATCTCCCACTTTGGCATTGATGGCAACACAACATGTCATAGTAGAATGAAATTTGAATACAAGTCTTTCTTTGATAAAATGTGTCTCCCTCTTACATATCATTTCATAAATGTAGTAATCTCCCTCTGTGAAGAAATTACATAGCCTCTTATCAAAATTCAAATTGCAAAAAGATATGACAGTATACTCTCCCTCTTTGACAACACATGTCAAAGACAATCAAAATGAATAGCAATGTACCTTATGTATTGATTCATATGCAATATTTCCATGATTTATTTTGCATCAACTGAAGGATTTTCAATCTTGATACCTATTGATGCATCACTAAAAATTTCTTTTTAGTGAGCTTCAGCTAGGGTAATGACCCCTAACTTACCTCTTAGATACAAAAATGCATCCTTAGGTAAAGGCTTGGTGAATATGTCAGCAATTTGTTCTTTTGTATGAACATATTCCAATCTGGTCTCCTTATCCTGCACCAATTCTTTGACAAAGTGATACTTTATTGCAATGTGCTTGGTTTTTGAATGCATCACTAGATTTTTAGATATGTTGATTGCACTTGTATTGTCACAAAACATAACAACAGGTTCTTTGATTTCTTCCTTCATACCTTCCAATAATTGTTTGAACCAAACAATATTAGAATAGTTTACTGCTATTGCAACATACTTTGCTTCTGTTGTGGATTGAGATATACAATTTTGCTTTTTACTAGTCCAAGAAACCAATCTCTTTCCAAGAAAGAAAGCTCCTCCACTTGTACTCTTTATATCATCAATGTTTCCTACCCAATCTACATCAGTAAACACTTTCAAATCTAGATTACCTCCAAATTTGTACCATAATCCATAATCTTCGATCCCTTTCAAATATCTCATGATCCTTTTGATTGCCATCATGTCATTTCTCTTTCTTTTTCAAAAAATATTGCTACAATACCTACTGCAAGGGCAATATCTGGCCTTGTATGCACTACATATTGCAACTTTCCAATCATAGATCAATACAATGTCTGATCTACTTCTTTTGATTTATCATCCTTGGTAAGTATTAATCTAGGACACATAGGAGTCCCAATTGGTTTACAGTCTTCCATACCAAACTTTTTTAGTATCTCCTTGATATATTTAGATTGAGTGATGTAGATACCATTCTTACTCTGCTAAATTTGAAGACCAACAAAGAATTTGATCTCAAATTCCTTGTTCATTTGTTTTGAAAATTCTTTGCAAAGATCATCATTTCCTATGAACAAAGTGTCATCCACAAATATTTCTGCCAAAACAAACTTATTATCTGGTCCTTCCTTGATATACAAGCTACTATTATCATTAGTTCTTTGAAAACCAATCTGAATAAGATAATTATGCAATCTTTCATACCATGCTCTAGGGGCTTGTTTCAGACCATAAAAAAAATTGTGTAATTTGTAGACCATGTCCTTCTTGTCTAGATCAACAAAACCTTCAGGTTGTTCAATGTAAACCTCTTCATCTAGTATACCATTGAGAAATGCTAACTTAATATCCATATGATAAAACTTGAATCCTTTGTATGCAGCATATGCAAGTAAGGTCCTGACACCTTCCAATTTTGCAATAGGAGCAAGTGTTTATCCATAATATATTCTTCCTTCTTGAGAGTATCCTTTGTAGACTAGTCTAGTTTTGTTCCTTGACACCTTGCCATCTTCATTCAGCTTATTTTTGAATACCCACTTAGTTCCAATCACATTTTTGTCTTTAGGCTTGGGTACAAGAGTCCATGCTTTATTTTTCTCTATTTTCTCTATCTCTTCATTCATAGCCTCAACCCAACTTTCATTTTATAATGCATCTTTGACACTTCTAGGTTCAAAATCAACAAGTAAACAAGTACCTTTCAACTTACTTCTTGTCATAGTTCCTTCAAATTTATCTCTAATGATCTAATCTAGTGCATGATGCCTCTTGACATACTTAGCTAATATAGGTTCCTTTCCTTTTGAACACTTTGCATTTTCATCCTTTTGCACTTCAACTTTAGGTTCTGACTATTCTGTCTATTACTTAGGTCCTTCAAACTTAGTAGGCATTGGCTCGATAGCATCAGAATGTGACTCAGTTTCCTTTAGCTTGGTTTGAACTTCTTGTAACTCGGGAGTAGAAGATTCCTGATTGACAGGTGTAGTTGGCACTGTGTTAGGTTCAATGAAAACAACCCTCCTGTAATCTTCTAGTTCCCTTTGGCTTTCTTCTTCAATTCTTTCTACAAACTCATCAACTTTCACATGTGCACTTTATATGACTTTGTGAGTAGACAAATTCAAACATCTATATGCTTTAGTTTTGTAAGAATATCCCAAAAATATTCTTTCATCACCCTTCACATCAAATTTACCTTTTCTAGATTCTTTCAAAATGTAACATTTGCTTCCAAATACTTTTAGGTAACTTACATTAGGTTTATAGCCATACCATAACTCATAGAGGGTTTTGAATGAGTCCTTCTTCAGCCATACTCAGTTCAAGATATGAACTACAATGGTGATAGCTTCCTTCCAATATTTGATAGCAATGTTCTTTTCAATCATTAAGGTTCTTGCACAATCCATGATAGATCTATTTCTTCTTTCAGCTATTCCATTTTTCTTAGGAGTTCTAGGGGCTGATACCTGTCTTTTAATTCTTCTTTCAATACAAAATTTATTAAACTAATGTGAAATGAATTCACCACCTCTATCTGACCTCAAGCATTTTAGTCTTTTGCTTGTTTCCTTCTCTACTCTAGCCAAATACCATTTGAACTTCTTGAATGCTTATGATTTCTCTCTTAGGTACATGACAGTCATCATTCTTGAGTAATCATCAACAAAAAGAATGAAGAACTTTTCACCAGTACAACTTTCAATTCCAATAGGTTCACACAAATCAATATGCCCAATTTCTAAAACTTCTTCAGACTGATAGTTATTACTTTTAAAACTAGTCTTTCCCATCTTGCCAATTTGACAATTCTTACATAGACCAACCTCAGGTTTCTTTATATTATGAATGCCTCTTACTTTCCTAAATTTACTTATTTTCACCAAGTTATAAAAGTTCACATGCCACAACCTCTTATGCCATAACCAACTTTCTTCAATTTGAGCAATAAAACATGAACATTCACCAAATTCAAGATAGAACAAGTTACCTCTTGTTTGAGTACTTCATCCAATTAGTTTTCCTTTTTCATCTAGTAGTCTTCCTTTTCCATGCATGAATTCTACTTTGAATCCATTATTGAGTAGCTGTGCCACACTCAGTACATTGTGTTTTAATCCTTCTACCCAATATGCATTATTACATACAAGGTCTTTGGTTAGAGAGATTCTTCCTCTTCCTTTTATGCAACAAGGTTCATTATTACCAAACCTCACACTACCCCCATCATAGTCTTCAAAATGTTCAAACTTAGTTTTATCACCAATCATATGATGAGAAAAAACACTATCTATAATCCAAGTATCATTTTTTCTCACATGAGAGATAAGTGCCATTTCCTCATCATTATCAAATTAATCTTTCATAGCAATGTAAACAATTTCATCTTCTTCATCATGAGAATCATTAGAATCCTTGGCCATGAAACATGTTTTCTTACCTTTGTCCTTGAATGATTTGAAGTCTTTCTTTCCATTGTTCTTGTGGCATTTCTTCTCATCCTTGTTCTACTTATTTGGGCACCTAGCGACAATATGTCCAATTTCTTCACAAGAAAAATAGATTAGAGAAACCTTACCTATGTATTTCCCTTTGCCTCTTGAATATTTTCTTGCTAGCAGAGCTTCAACCACCTCAAGATCACTATCTGAACTTTGTTCTAATTCTTATTCACTTTCTAACTGAGAATCCTTTATTTTTTTGCCTTTCTTTTTGAGTGAAAGCTTTGATTCAAATGCTGATTCAATGTTCTTGGTAGCTGGAACATAGTTATCATAGTTATCTAGCTCAAATGCAGTTAATCTTCCAACTATGGCCTCTAAATTTATCTTATGATTTACTTCACATCTTCTTTCTTGAATTACAGAAACTCTAATTGAATAAATGGGAAGTAATGTTCTGAGAACTTTACTTATAATTGTTTCCTCCTTGATATCTCCTCTAGAAGCTTTGATTGCACTAACACTTGCTTTGACTCTTTCAACATATTTTGCAATATTTTCATCCTCTCTCATCCTCATCTAATCAAATTGTGCTCTTAAAATTTCTACTTTGGCTCTTCTCACATTATCATCTCCTCCATAGATTTCTTTTAGCTTGTTCCACATTTCAAAGGCAATTTTACAATCCATGACATCATCAAATTCTTCATAGCTTAGGGCAGATGCAATATCTATCATCATGATGTTATGAGTCTTCTTCTCAGCAATGTCATTAGCAAATAATGTACCAAAAGGGGTTACATATGCTTCATCTAGATATTTCAATCCTATATCTCCAATGGAAGCTAGATGGAGTCTCATGAGACCTTGCCATGCTCAAAAGTTATCCTTGTTAAGCCTTAGAATTAAGACATCCTGATCTTTAGCTTAGATGCTTGAAATCCTTCTTGCAAGCACTAAAAGCTCTGATACCAATTGTCAAAATTATATATGAAGTAATTGAGGGGGGGTGAGAATTAGTTACCACAAAACAATTCCATAGATCCCTTAGATGTCTTAAATAACTAGTTACTACTATCACTCAGTAGCCACATAGGAAAATGTTATAACTCAGTAGATTAACTTGTTACTAATATTTAAACATTCACAATTATTAACATGGATGCAAAAGTGAATAACATGAACACAAGAGACACTAGATTTAATGTGGAAATCCAATATGGGAAAAACCACCAAGTAACTAGCTACTAATTTTCACTCTTCTGAAGTGGGCCCTATTAGGAGTCAACCCTATTAAAGGTTACAAAACATACTATTAGGTGTGACCCTATTAGAGGATTTAATCACCTTGCTACAAGTGGCCTTGCTAGAGGACTTTAGAACAATTCCATGGAACTGTCCACCTTGTTAGAGGATTTACAAAATGGCTATTAAACCAACTCTGTTAAGAGATTTAGGAATTACTATTACAATTATGAGAAAGTAATAATAAGTGACCTGAATGAGATGCAATTAATCTTTGCTAATACAGATCTCTTCTCTGCTTCAATAGATCCTAATTGATTGAATACAACTCTACTACTCCTCAAGGATATCTAATCCTTCTTCTAAATTCACTCACACTTCTTCTTCACACAATCAACTCATTTGCATACTTGCTCAATCATACATTCATTCATTCATACATTTGAAATCACAACTTGACCTTTTTATTTATACATTACAAATTGTCAAGTTGGTTCAAATACAAGTTACATTTAACAATAAAACATACACCAGTCAGCTACAAACTTTACATTAAATAAATTAACTTTATTCCCCAAAACAATGAAATCCTTCATTGGCCAACCTTGCTCGATAAATACTGCTCCAAAAAATAATTTCCAGTGTTAACCAAGTGAAACTTGGTAAACACGAAAAACTCTGCAAAAATATTTGGAGACCGAGTGAGCTCAGTAAGAACTAACTTTCCTTCACTAACCTTGTGAGCTTAGTAGAGACTGATTTCTAACATAGAAGCCTTCAGCACCTGAGTTAGCTTGGTAGAAACTATCTTCATAGTGTAACCTCCAGAAATGCTTGGTAGACTCTATAATTCTCTTTGCTAACCTTATTTTCTTGGTAGACTTTGTCTGATAACTGATATGACATTTGTGCAACATCAAAGACAAAACACAATTGAGCAATTGTATCCAACACCCTCACCCTCTTGTTCTACCTCACTACATTCACTTCAAAACTATTTTCAAACTTTAAATACTCCTGTCAAAGGTATTGCTCCTATAATAGTTACTCATAAATCTATTGATGGCTTTGGTCATGTTGTTCACTCTAAAGATGTAGATATCCCTACTCATGATCCATTCACATTTTCTAAATCTGTTACTGGTCCCTATCCATCAAAGTTAAAACCTTCAAGTCTTCCATCCATATTGGGACTTTATGTTCCTCTATCTCTTCCTTCCACTCTCAACTCATTACATGTTCCTCCTACCCTACCCTAAGATCAACAAAGATACACATACTTGAACTCTTCACGCTCACCTTTCCATCTAAATAGTCATATTGGCCTTATTCATCCACAAGTCCTAAGTCCTTTGGAAACAATTTGGATGATCAACTGAAACACAAGTGCATGAATCCATCCTCAAAAGTTCACACTGTCTCCTCTAATCAACATGTGAATGTCAAGAAGGAAAATACACAAAAAAGACCAAAAAGGTATACTATTCAAAGAGCTCAACCAAGGAAAGTGTAGGTTCTTAAATTTGTTATTAAAGGAATGTGTTCCAAAGCATCTAATGAAAAATTAAAAGCTATATGGATTCCAAAGTCTCTTTTGAAGGACTTGAATATTTAAAAAAAATCAAATTTGACATTCAAGCTTCCAAAGGCTTTCACTCCATCTTCTTCCCAACATCTTCCTAAAAAGGTTTCAAAACCTTCTACTCCACCCCTCTCCAAAATGGATCTGCTACCTCATATATCTAAGCTTCAAACTATTTCATCCATATTTTTGCCATCATTCCACTACACTTCAAGGTTTGTGTCAATGTTGATCTTTTCCACTTTTTCTTCTACCGTTGCACATCCCTTTCAATACCCTATCCACTCCACCTTCTATCCTCCCACCTTTTATCCTTCCATCCCATTTATCTCTTCCAAAACCAACAACCTTATCCTCCATCTACCACTCATTTTCCTATCATTTCCCTTCCATTACCTTGTCAACATCTTTGAGCATACCTTGCTATGGCCTCGGCTTGTCATAACTTATCTTTCTTATAGGTGTGCTATCTAACTTGAGAAAGCTTGAGTTCCTTCTGAAAAAATCCCAAAAATAAAAACGAAAAAGAAAAAAGAAAAAAAAAGTGCCTCGGAGAAAACCTAGAAATAGGTGCCTTGGTAGCAAAAGTAAAGAAAAATCAATCCATCCTGTGGTGAAAACCACTTCTTGTGGCATCTTGGATAAATACCATGATGAAAACTTTGTAAATAGGCATCATGCACAATTCTTCCATCCATGAAATCCTATTATGATCTTGCTTATCCTTTAGATGTCCTCATTCCCAAAGTCATTCACTCATAACCTCCATAAAAAACTTTGCTATCCTATTTAGTTAACCCTTTCCTCTTGATCAAAAAAAGAAAGAAGAAAACTTAGTTCTTAGCAATCTCTTGACATGGTCATTTTCTTGGATTACTTACATGACACCCTTTATTACACCATGAGCTTATATTGTTATATATTTTTTCCTAGCTTGGGTAATCTTGTGAAGACTTTCCTTTAGGGTAACATTCACTGCTTCATACTCCTTTCCTATCCATCTCTACTTATCCACTAGCTTGCTACTACATATCATCCTACACCTTGCTAGACACTAGAACAAAATCAAGGTAATCCTTCTTGAGAGCTAGTAATCTCTAAAAAAGTTTTAAAAGTTTGAAAATATCCTAAAAAATCTAAAAATTGCAAAAAGTCCTAAAAAAAATTATTATCTTGGTGAAAACCTAGCAATAGGTGCCTTGGCAATAACAATTTTTTTTTGGAAAATTTTAAAAATTCCCCAAAAAATAGAAAAATAGAAAAATACAAAAAATTTGAAAAATAGGAAAAAGTGTCATTCCTCTTGTAGAAGATCTCTTAAGCTTTAGTCACCAATTGTTCTAACTATGTTTTTCTACTGTCGCTTACTTTTCCCTTGAAATTCTTCTCACAAAAGATCTCTCTCATGATAGTCACTAGTTGTTCTAACTATGTCTACCTACTATTGCTTGTGTCACTTTTGAGATTCCTCTCATCAATGATCTCTCTCACATTAGTCACCAGTTATTCTAACTATTTATATCTACTATCACTTAGTTCCTACCAAGGTTCTTCTTACTAAAGATTCCTCTTTGACTTTAGTCACTAGTTGTTCTAACTGTGTCTGTCTACTATCGTCATTCTATTGAAGAGATTTCTTTGATCCATGTTCTGGACACTGACACTTGACATCAATCCTATAACACAAAAACACTGAACCCAAGAATGATGAATTTGTTTGGGATATGCTTAAGCTTTTCTTTGTTGGTTTTTCTTTTTCTTTATCATGTCTCTTTGAGAAACTCAATGATGTCCTTTTTGACTAGAGAAGCAAGGATTGTGGGCATGATCTTTTCTTTTCTTTCTATTTGTGGTTTAGTTTCAAATAATCTAAAGCATCCATATAAAAGGGGTGTCCACTATAAGAGCCTCTATCTCATATTGGATGGCCATGTGTACCTTGACTCCTTTTATATGGATAAATTGGTGAGGTTGGTTCTTCTCCTTACTTTTTGGAGTGAACTCTTCATGCTATAGTAAATATTGATACTCGTCATGCTAAGTGAACGTATGGGTCACTATGAATATATCTAGCACACTTCTGTCTTAGGTTACAAATGCAAGGGTCATTGCAGATAGAATACTTACTAATTACTTAGCATAAGAAGGATTTATCATTTTTCTGGTGTATCTACATGCAAGAACTATTCTGGTCATCCTAGCATTTATGCTCTGATGCTTATGTTAACTTGCTACATTAAAAGGGACAAATATTTTGGTCATTATGGCTTCTTGTGCCTCAAATGCTTACATTTAATCCTGAAAAAACTAGAACAGATGTCTTATTCATATTCCTTTGATTGCAATGTTAGTGGGGATTGTATGACATCTAGGGTTTTACTATATGTTCGGTGATGATAATTGTCGAAGCTTGGTAACCAGACCTAGGGTTACATCTAGTTTAAGGTTGTATCTAGCATAGGGTTGCATTACATAAGCACATGGTTTGATTGAAGATCTCCTTTCATCCTTTTTCATGAGGAATTTTTGGCTTCTTCAAAGCATCATGTTCTTCACAACTGCAAAAATGATCGATTAATTACCCTCTTGGCTACTTTGGCTGCTCTGAACCCATTTTTTGAGATCAAATTTGAAATCTAACACACTTAAGCAACTCAAAAACACATTTTAAAATTTTGGTACTAACGCAATCAAACACTTGTGTAGTCCTTTTTTCTGATACTTTGTGAATCTTAGGATCTTTTAAAATCACATTTCCTTCAAATTTTTCAAAAATTCTAGAAAAATTCAACTCAGGTCAACCTTTGTTTAAACTTGGTCTTCTAGACCTTGAAATCACTTTGAAATGACTCCAAATTTTCTTCTAATCATTCTAATCTCTTCTATATTCTTCTAAATAACATATTACTTCTATATCTCTTGCTATACCACTTTATATCAGTTTTATGGTGTGTCATCTTTTGATTTTTCTCCCGAGGGGGCAAGATGATTACATCATTGAATCTAAATATCAACTCAATTTGAATCTTATCTCCTCATCACTCAGGGCATCTCATCACTAGGGGAATCTTTTTCCCCTCTATCTAGCATCATTTTTCATCTATCTCATCTTTTCATTAGCTGATCACATCTTATAGTAGTCTTTATTAGAGTTCGATGGATAGGTATCAAGACAATCTAAACCATGACTCTTGAGGATCAAGCCTTGTTCTAGGGATGATTCTATGACTCGTGATTGGATCTTACTATATTTTATGGTTAGGTATCTAGGTATTATATCTAGATCCCTAAAGGTTAAGCTTCATTTTGGAGATAATCTTTAAAAGCTTATCAATCTAGGTATCTAGGTGTTCTATCTAGATCCCTTAAGATTAAGCTTTTTTCTAGAGATAATCTTTAAAAGCTTGTCAATCTAGGTATCTAGGTGTTCTATCTGGATTCCTTAAGATTAAGCGCCATTATGGAGATAATCTTTAAAAGCTTTTCAATCTAAGTATCTAGGTGTTCTATCTAGATTCCTTAAGATTAAGCTCCATTTTGGAGATAATCTTTAAAAGCTTGTCAATCTAGGTATCTAGGTGTTCTATCTGGATCCCTTAAGATTAAACTCCATTCTGGAGATAATCTTTAAAAAGCTTAACAATCTTGGTATCTAGGTGTTCTATCTGGATTCCCTAAGGTTAAGCTCCATTCTGGAGATAACCTTTAAAAGATTATCAATTGGTCTTTGTATCATCAATTTCAAAACCAATCTCATTTCTTGATCTATGCATCATACTTCTTATTTCTTTGAATCGAACATGTTGGTTGCACATTCATTCAAAGAGGGGCAAACGTAATACCCCAAAATTGGCACATTGCCATGCTAAACCAATTCTGGTCTATTCAATCATTTCTAAGTCCTATTTTACTAGGCAATTCTGATTCTGATTCTCACTACTTGACCCAAGTGTCAAATGCAAAAAATCCTAATCTACATTAATCACACTTTTTATTTAATCATGAGTATTAACTCAAATTAGCTATATTAAACATATTGATTAAATTTAATTTAGTTATAAGTGTTTATACTTTAATTAAATTAAATTACTTCTTTAGCTAATGTACAAAGGAATTAAATATATTTGATTTAATTAAATATTCTTATTCTAATTGTTGAATTTAATTATTTAATTTAGAATACTCAATTATGAGGTCATATTTAATTTCCTTAAATCAAATATCTTCTCCAATATTCTCTCTTCAATTTAGAAATAGAAACTCTTAGTTGACTGAAATCAGAAAAGGAATTAAATTAGTTAATTCTTTATTCCATTCAAAAAGAAATTAGTTAACTTCCTTTTCATAAGGAAAATTTCCATTCTAACTGAATCTCATTTCCAATCTTGACAGTTCATCCCAATTAATCTTAATCGTTGATGGATTTTGGGAATAAAATTTAAGAGGCTTCTAATCCCTCATCATAGAGGTAGAGAATTTTTGAATTTGTATCAAACTTATGCTGGAATACTTGCTCATCTTGCTCACATTTTCATAGCTTTTATTTCTTGCATTATAATATCATCTAGATTTTAAAAATGCATTCATTTAGCATAGTATGCTCTTTTATTTTCTCTAGTATAATTGGCATTCTCATATAGCTTAAAATCTTTCATTCTAGAGGTCTGGTTGCTCGCTTCTCATTCTGAGAGCATAGGAAAAATCCTTCTAGTTAGAAGGGAACAGGTTGATTTGTCAAACTATTTTAGATAAACAATTCAATGTTCATTCTAGGATGGTTTCACATATATTTACCATGTTGCAGTGTGTGTGAGGATCTGAGGCCCACATTTCACATACACAATATCTATGATAAGAAGTAAGCTAAAAGGTACACATTTACTTGCTAAATTTGAACCTAGAAGTTTTAAAGATGTATTAGAAAATGAAAGTTGGATTGAGACTATGAATAAAGAAATTGAACAAATAGAAAAGAACAAAACTTGGACCCTTGTACCTAGACCTAAAGATAAAAATGTGATTCGAATAAAATGGGTATTTAGGAATAAGTTTAATGAAGATGGTAAAGTATCAAGAAGCAAAGAAAGACTGGTATGTAAAGGCTACTCTCAAGAAGAAGGTATTGATTATGGAGAAAATTCCACCCCTATTACAAGATTGGAAGGTGTTAGGACCTTACTTGCATATGCAACACACAAAGGATTCAAAGTATATTAGATGGATGTTAAATCTACATTCTTGAATGGTATTCTTGATGAAGAGGTCTACATTGAACAACCAGAAGGTTTTGTTGATCTAGACAAAAGGGACATGGTCTGCAAATTAAACAAAGCTTTGTATGGTCTCAAACAAGCTCCTAGAGCATGGTATGAAAGATTACATAACTACCTAATATAGATTGGTTTTCAGAGAACAAATGATAACAATGGTTTGTACATCAAGGAAGGACTAGATAACAAGATTATGTTGGTAGAGATATTTGTAGATGATAATCTATTTACAGGGAATGATGATCTATGCAAAGCATTTTCAGAACAAATGAACAAAGAGTTTGAAATGTCCATGTTGGTGAGATAAAATTCTATGTTGGATTGCAAATACAATAGAACAAGAATGGTATCTACATTACTCAATCTAAGTATATCAAGGAGATACTCAAGAAGTTTTGAATGGAAGATTCAAAACTAGTTGGAAACCCCATGTGGACTAGACTAAAGCTTACAAAAGATGATGATTCCAAAGAGGTAGATCAAACCTTATACAGATCAATGATTGGGAAATTATAGTATGTAGTCCATACAAGACCTGGTATTGCCCTAGTAGTTGGAATAGTGGCAATATGCTCAGCAAAACTTAGAGAAAACCACATGATGGCAATCAAAAGAATCTTGAGATATGTGAAAGGTACTGAAGACTATGGGTTATGGTACAAACTTGGAGGAAATCTAGACCTAAAATTGTTCACTAATGTTGATTGGGCAAGAAATCTTGATGACAGAAAAGGCACAAGTGGTGGAGCATTCTTTCTTGTTAAAAGTTTGGTGTCTTGTACAAGCAAGAAGCAAAACTACACATCCCAATCCATGATAGAAGTAGAATATGTTGCATTAATGGTGAATTGTTCTAACATTGTTTGGTTTAAACAATTACTAGAAGGTATGAAGGTTGGAATCAAAGAATTAGTTGTCATGTATTATGATAATACCAATGCAATTAACATATCAAATAACTTAGTGATGCATTCCATAACAAAATACATTGCCATAAAATATAACTTTGTCAGAGAATTAGTGCAAGACAAAGAAATCAGATTGGAATATGTCCATACAAAAGAACAAATTGCAGATATATTCACCAAGACATTACCTAAGGATGCATTCCTGTATCTAAGAGGTAAGTTAGGGGTCATTCCCCTATTTGAATCTCACTTAATAAAGTTTTAGTAATGCATCAATAGGAACCAAGTTGAAGATCAATCAGTTCATGTAGCATAGTCAAGAGAATATTGCATATGAATCAGTACTCAAGGTACATTGATACTAGTTTGGTATGTGTTGTCTTTGGCATGTGTTTTCAAAGAGGGAGAAGTATACTATCATATGTTTCTAGAATTTTTTTTGTCATTTCAAGAGGGATAAGTTATGTAATTCCTTTACAGAGGGAGATTACTACATGAAGGAGAATTTTTCAATGTAAAATCTAAGAGGGGGAAAATTTCTGTTAGAGAAAGTCTTGTTCTCAAATTTCATTGTGCTATGACATGTTGTGTTGCCATCAATGCCAAAGAGACATTGTTGGATACAATTGTTTAATTGTGTGTTGTCTTTGATGGTACACAAATTTCATATTAGTTGACAGTTAGTGCTTACCGACCTCACTTGGTCAGCAATATAGTTTTCCTTGTCTACTGAGCATTCCTAAGTTTATTCTACAAAGATAGTATTAACTGAGTTCACATGGTTAACGAAGGAAATTTGGATAGAGTTAGTGCTAACCAAGTTCACTCAGTTACCAAAGGATTTTTGCAAGTTCATAGTGTTAACGAGCTTCTGTTTGTTAACGCAAAAAATTATCTCAGAACTAGTGTTTATCGAGCAAGGCCGGCTAATGAAGGATTTTTGTTGTTTTGGCATAGGAATCTTAATTATTTCAAGTATTAATTCTAGCCAACTATGGTAATGATTAGTGGCCATTCTAATTTATATTGAGCCAACTTGACAATCTAGATGATATAAATATAAGGTCAAGTTATGATTCTCAAGTGTGTGCAAGTGTGTTGATTGACTAATTGAAAAGAAAAGAGTGGAAGAAAACTTCAAGGATAAGAAGGTATCCTTGTAGATCAGAAAAATAATATTTGATTAGGAAGGATAAAGTTCAAGCAAAATAGAGATCTAGATTTAGCATTTCAGTTGCATCACAATTAGGTCATTTCATTGTTACTTTCTAACCATTGTAACAGTGATCTAAAATCTCTTAATAGAGTTGGTTTAACAACTAATTGTAAATCCTCTAACAAGGTGGGAGTTCTATTGAATTTTTGTTAATACCTCTCACAAGGTGGCTCCTAATAGGATGATTAAATCCTCTAAGAAGGTCACACCTAATAGTTTGTTTTGTAACCTTTAACAAGGTTGGCTCCTAACAGAGCTCACTTTAGAAGAGTGAAAAATAGTAACTAGTTACATTGGTGGTTTTTCCCATATTGGGTTTCCATGTTAAATTTTGGTGTCTCATGTGTTCATTATTTTTCTCTCATATTTTCAAGATAATTACTGACAATATTATATTTGCTAAAGTAATACATACTCTACATTTACTGAGTTACAACAATTTTTGTTTATTCACCAAGCTGTAACAGTAATCAATTTTATCAGTCTAACTTTTATTATTGACATCTAAGGGATCTAGGATTTATTCTTGTGGTAATGATTCACCCCCCCCACCCGCCCCCATAGTTACTCCTTCTATATTTCCAACAGTATGCACATAAAAATAGCCTCGAGGAGATAATAATCTACTTGTTATTGATAAAAGATTTACTAAGCTTCTAAAGTTATAGAGATATCAATTTTTCCAAGTGTTATACAAGGAGAATTATAGAGTTTGAGTAGAGAAAATTTCTAAAATGGAAACAAAGGAATTCCAATCCAAGAATTTTGAAGTTTCTGAGACTTCAACATCAAAGACCAAAAAGACTACATATAAGAAACCTAATAAGTACGCTGATAAATGGATAAATTTTTTCCCAAAGTCATCAAATTCTATTTCAGCAAGCAACCATGATTTTAGAAATCAATATGCATTCTATAGAGATGCAATTTTTCTTGACACCATTGGGTATGATTTGCTCATGTTCTTCTATAGCAATAGATTTGAGAAGGTGCCAATTTCAAACTCATGGAGGAGGAATCATGAAAAACTTATATTTCTAGAGGTATATGTGGATGTGGATTTGGTGAAAGCCATAATAAAGTCATATAGTCATGCAACCAAATCTTTTCATAGGCATGACATAATTATTCTATACACACTTGACCATTCTTCATTCATTGAGGGTTAGATGAGTCTGCTAATTGACATAAATGATTTCTAGGAGAAAATTGAGAATAGTAAAAGCTTCTACTCTCTAAAAGTGATGATCCATCATATGCCCTACAACCTCAAGTCAAAGATAGATATTCCAAAAAATGTGGACAAGATGCTCTCCTTGAGGAAATTTAAAAACTACTTCCACAAAACAATTTATGGTATGCATAAAGCATTGGAAAGTGATGATTTTGAAGTGGTATTTGGATCAAAATACATCATGCCCCTAGATTTACAAGAAACTTTTCATAATGTGGAGTATGATTATGTAGGGTATATCTTTGAAAAAATGCAAGAACAAATTGGAGCATTGCATAGAGTAGACCTGGGAAATTTCAAGTTCCACTATTATTCATTATTGATGCACTTGATACTATACTATAATGTTGGATACCTCAGCCCATATTTATTGACCAAACATCATATGAGGATGGAGCTCTACCAACACAATTATGGACATAGGTATGGAATAGACATTACCATTACTCTAATTCATTTTTCTTCTTTAATAATTTAAGTGTTGTGATTATGAGAATGTTGAACCATAGCTTAATTAGAGCTCCTGATATCTTGAAAAGATTAATAAGGCCAACCCTTTTACTTGATAATGAAAAATTGACCATAATTGGGGTGATGTGTTTCTATTCCAAGAGTTTTCAATCTTGAGAATGTATGCCTATCATTAGCCACCCCATGTACTACCAAAATTTATTCCTCCAAGGCTATATATAATTGAGTTTATGTGGCAATTGATTTTGATGAATAAAGAGTAATTAGGACCCAAATTACACAAGAGAATATTCTTGTGGAGGTGTTTTAGGGTAGGAAATTTTTCAATTGGGAAGGATTATCTTGATCAAACTCATCAATTTTTGTGACATTATAACTTATCTACTACCCCTTATAGAATGTATACGGCTTGTCCTTGAGTACCCACAGCAGAAATAGAATGAAGAAATGTAGGAGACAGAGGTATAACATGTCTTGAGGTTTTTGTTAGGTGTACTCTAAGGAAAATTAGGAATTACATATTGCCAAATAACAAGGAGCTACCACAAGAGGATTTGATAAAAAAAATAGTAGCCAAGGGAGAGATTGATGAAAGATTAAGAAAGTATGAAGGTATACTAAGGGTAGAGAATGGGTTGAAGAGGACAAACCCAAAATTCAAGGGTTTTTATATAGAAATATCATACCCTAACATACTCTACAACATGATTGAGAATTTTTCCCATATTATGTCAAAAATTCCAGAAGAACCTGAGAGTAAAGAGGGGAGAGTGAATTTGGATTCCCCAAAGCTAGATGTTGTCTTGGAACTGATGCAAGACGAGCCTAAAACTTCTACATGGGTGGCAAAGGGACACGAGAGGTGGAGGGTTATCCAAATGCCTAAAAAGGTAAAGGAGAGAACTATATAGTTAATACTAGGTAGGAGCTAATATTTCTCTTACATGAGGAAAAATTATTTATAGGATAAAGTGACAATAATAGAGAATTCATTGATTGACTTGAAAATAACACATAAAAGGTTGGATGATAGGATCATTCCAACCAAAAAAAATATTGATAATGATGAGTTCATCAAATCTGCAAAGTTCGGGAGCTTCTTATACAAAGTCAAGTAGAATGAGTTGACACTAACCCATAAGCTAGGGGAATCAGTGGAAAAGTAGAATGATATTGTTGAAAAGTTGTTTTCTTATGATCCTAAAAGTGAACTAATGACCCCTAGTGAGGCCATGGATCTTGTACAAAGAAATGGTATGCTTCTAGTACCTAGTTGGGATCTAGAGAAAAACTTTGTGCTAGATCAAATCATAAGGTAGGAAAAGGCAATATCTTATGAAGTTTTAATTGTTGAAGGCTTCCAAAGGGGAGTTGATTTTAATATATATTCAAAAAATTTGGTTGTATGGATCATGAAACCAGAGATAAATAAGACTAAGTTGATGGATGGGAAAAATATAGAACAAGGGAATACAATATTATGGACACTAGATAGTACCATAGAGGGATAGATCTTAAGTGCTATGGAGTGCTTTGCATTCTTGAATGAGGAAAAAGTTGACCAAATTGAAACTATACTAGCTTAGACCTTTGAGGATTACATTGATTTAAGGAAGCTCTATGAAAAAAAGATAAAAAAGGCTATGTGTATAAACAAGGAATCAAAGAGCTAGATGCCAAGAATTAGGGGCCCAAGAAAGAAGGTGCAACATTCAAAGAGAAACTCAAAGTCATGGAAGAGAGGAAACTTGAGGTAAGGGTTGAAGAATTAGAAAAGATTGGTAAAGAAGAAACAATTTATATATTAGTAGAGCTGCAAACAGAGCTTGAGCTTCAAATTTTTTCAATGGAGGTTGAAACTCCCAAGTCAAATAATCAATTAAAAATAAATGTGTTGAAAGGTATGATAATTCATAGGATAAGTATCTTGAAGAGAATTTCTTAGCAGACACATAGTATTTTTATTTCATTATAAAATGTTTAGTATACTTGTCATGCAACATTAACATGGTTATCACCAATTTTCAACCAGTGGGGACCATATATACAATTCTTTGAAAAAATAATTGTTTTGATGGCTAAGAAGCTAAATTTTCCAAATAAAATATTCACACTAAAATAAGAGTTAGAAGTTGTGAAAGAGTTATTGGATTTTTAGTGGTAACTTACAGAGTATTCAAAGTAAGGTAAAAATAATGATTGATGGCATTGATTCTTTTGTTCCATAAATTTTGGACAATGATAATAAGTTAAAGGATTGGCAAGAATGGTCAAATTCATTTGATCAGATTTTAATAGCAAAAGGAGTAACAGTTATATTTTATGGAGATGTTGATGAGATGACTTTCAATGAGTTGATTGATTCTATATTCAAAGTGGAAATAGGCATGAGTAATTTTGTAACAAATCAAAAGCCATCACAGATGCTAGGTGGAATACATCAATTAGTGATTTGGAAGCATTCAAGGGCATTGAATGGCCTACAAAGATAGATATCTACATGTGGAAAGCAATTGGAGAAATCAAAGCCTTACCCACAGGAGGTAGTTAGATGATAGTTGATGGATATAAAAAAGACAAAATAGAGGAAGGGAAACTATTTCAATAGGATAACTTATCTTTGTGGTTCACCTGTTTGTGGGTCATCTCACATTACAAACAATGAAGTTGATCCTAAATACGTAGAATGATGACTATTCATCTTTGGTTATATCTAGCATTTTCTCTTGTAACTAAATTGTCTTATGTAACATAGTATTGTTGCAATTATTTTTTGACAAGTTTCCTCCCATCTTAAGCTTGTTGCAATATTTATTCTATAAAAGGGTTTCCAAGATGTGGAGTGAAGATCTAAATTTTGAATCAATTTTGATGATAGTATCATTTTGACTTAGTCCCTATTTTATGAATAGTTTATGATGTTCTAGCTTGTATTCTTAGAGTTTATAAAAGTTGAATGAGAAAGTTTTCTTTAGTTCTTTATTATATTTCGGTCTTATATTAGATAAATGTATCATTCTCAAGAAGGTCAATACAAAGAATAGTTTTAGGGTACCTATGCATTCTAAATTTTATCTCCATTTTATGCATCTATGACTCTAAGAGTAAATGAACAAAGTTTAGCTTATTTGAATGCAATTTGGATGAGTTGTATATTACTTCATTGCTGCTTTTAAATCAATGAATTAAGTCAATGCTTCTGTAAAGTGATAGGGTTATTGTGTATGGAGGGGATATTATAATTATGGAATTTAGGGTTTAACAGTTGATATATTTGATTGCAAGACAATAAAATAGATCTAATTCAGTGATATGACTCTATTGTCACAATGGATTAAGGCACTGTTCAAGATTTTAAAATCAAGAAAGATAGTCATAATTTTCATTAAATCATTCATTTTAAAATCAAAATCAATTTAAAAATATCTATGGAAATGAGATCCAATGTTGGTCATCACTTATTCCAAAAGTTTAGCAAGTTTTAGTTGACTAATGTAAGCTTGTTGTCAATTTGCAATTTCAAGAAGTTTTAGATACCAAATCTACTATAAGGAATTTATGGTGTGATAATGCTTAGAAATGGTTGAAATCCCTAGGTTAACCCATCTTGGTTATAAAAACCTAAAGTGTAGAAGGAATAATTTGCCTTGTTAGTTGGTCCAAATCCAAAATAGCATGTGCCAATCATGGGAAGTAGCTAAACCATAGGTTTTTCTTTTGTTGTCTTCTAGTACCTTTAAATCAAAACTCCAACAGATCACACAAAATCTTGTTTCTATGCAAAACATTCTCAAATTTATAAATCAAGAGTGGATTTATCATAGAGAAGATATGAATAGCTAGTAATGATGGGCTGCCAATGTTAAGAAATTTTAATGTATTTTTAAATTTTTACTATCATTAACAAAGTTAGTTCAAAAAGTTCATCTTAATACTAATAAACATTGAAGCACAAAAGAAACACCATGGACAATAAATACCATGCACAATAGGCATCATATTTATATGAAAACTCAAATTGGAAAAAACCATGGAGAAGCCAATTCTCATGAATAAGAACATTAGTTAAGGTGGAATTGATTAAGGTGCTTTTTAAAATACTCACTATATGTAAAACTCATTGTTGGTAGGCTTACTCTCAATTAGCTAAATGGCCTAGATAAAAAAAGAAAATATAACTTATAAATAAATTGATCTTACATACCAACCTTGAAATGATGTAATTTCATATACACATGCATGAACTCAAGTATGATGTCCAGTGGCTTAACCAAAAATATTATTTTTCCACCCTTCTCTTCAACAAAACATGCCTTTCAGATATTTTATTTACTTTGTCCCTTTCTCTTGTGAATCTTCTCATGGACTTCATTATATGATCATATTTGCAACATATCACCTTCACTATTCTCATCATCCCAACAACACTCAAAATTAAATCTAAAAGATGTTATATATATATATATATATATATATATATATATATATATATATATATATATATATATATATTTGTGTGTGTGTGTATCTGATAACTCAATAATTATATATTAGTATAGAAAAAAATGAAAAATTAATTGTCTTTACATATACAACATAGTAGTAGTGGGCCTAAAGGATAGGTCACACATATGAGAAATCTACACCGTGCTACCATATGACCCAAAGCTAGGTCTTACATAATATAATTATGTTACATAGAATAAGCACTGAAAGATAAATATATTCTAGGACCAATGTGAGAGTCAAAATAAAGCCCATATGTTGATTCCACTGACATACCAGAGTTTCTAAACAATCCAGGAAGAACCATCCAAGACACAATCATAAAATGCACTAGATGAACTAGAAAGATATGCCATTATTTCTAAACCAAGGCTAACCATTTACAATAGATAATGCCATGCAAAAAAAAACATAAGATAGATTAACTTTGTTTACCACCCAAAGAACAATTTACCAATAAACCCATCGGTACAATTTTTGACATCAATAAAAATAATTCTAGCATTAAAATTCTCTCAATAGTTTCATCCCATGACCTTTGAAACCTAAAGTTAAAATCAATCATATACATTTGTGGTACCCTCATGATGGATTTTAACTATTACACTAGGGGAAATTGGTTGATTTGTCTTCAAACTACTTACACAAAGGCTCTCTAAGTTGAACCCATGTATTGATACAATTCAACCTCAAACTTCTATACCATTGTGAAGGATTACCCTTGAAAGAGAGAATAAATAACTAGATTGTAACATTTTCTTTAGTCATGTTATGAACTATAAAGATTTTTAGTATTTTTGATATGTTTAATGAGGAGATTTGTGTCTTATCCATTGAGAAAAATATCTCTCTTAAGGTTTTTTATAAACATGTTGTCATGTTGGGGAATATTCAATAGAATTTTATGTTTGAATGTGACAAAAGCATAATTTATATCATAAATTAGAAGAAATAGAGGTGGATGCTTTTGACGAGTGTAAAGATAATATATCTTTGGTTACAAAATCCTATTAAAAAGGTGGTGAAGATTGAGTTGTTATTGATAAACTCAAAAACTTTACAGTTATGTTTTTCATTTCCTATGTAATGATGGACACAAATACTTGAAAGGATTTGAACTACCTCTTGTATGCAACTTTCACATAATTTTTCAACACTTGATATTCTTGGACCAATATATTCATGCTTCCATAATTTCCATACATGTAAAATATTGTTTCCAAAAATGGAGGTCATTGGAATACATAAAAGATATTACAAATTCATTTAAATGTAATAAATTTTATTAGCTTAACTAATTGCATTGGTGCACTAAAAATTGTTGTCACCTTGAAATTCACCCTACCAAAGTATGATAATGATAATTATCTTTCAAAGTACAATAATGGAAACACTCAAAGGTTGTAGCTGTAGAAAAAGATTTAGTGTGCAAAGAACATTAACATTAAAGCAAACATTCACAAACTAAAACTATATTCACATATAAGATTAGACAAAGAAAGCAAACAAGAAATGCAAACCTCAAAAGAGAAAACACTCCATGCTTCCTTGATTTTGTAGATGTTTCCTTTGATGTGGATGTATGCTCAATTGCTTGCTCAAATGCTTCAATGTATGGGAGTGGGTAATGGAAAATTGGTAGTCTTGTGAGCTCTCAATTTGGCATTATAAGGTTAAGATTGATGGCTTTGCTTCTCAAACTAGCATGATAACTTTACTCAAATGGTTGTGATTGAAATGGCTTGGGAGGGCATTCAATTTATAGGCTAACGGCTTGAGGGATGGAGGGCTAAGATGCAAGGAGAGATGAAGGCTTAAGGAGGGCTAGGATGCACTCAAAGGAGAGCACATGGATTGTGCTTGTTTAGCACCAATGGGAAGGTGACACTTGTCATAAGGAGGATGAGTGTGAGAGGGTAGGGTAAGGGTTTGGTTAAAGGCATGATGAGTGGGGTTGAGTATGTAAGAGAGATGTAAGAGGAATGAGTGTGGAGGAGGGAAGAGTGTGGAAGATGGATGTAAGAGTCATGAGTGGGCTTGTAAGAGTCTTTTATGGTTTGTAAGAGCACTCATGACTTGGTGGTTGGGATTTTTGAGGGGAGACTTTGTTTTGGTTTAGGAAAGTCTTAAACTTGTTTAGGGAATGTGACAACATTAGGGGGTGGATTAGGCTTGGGTTTAGGATTAGATTAGGGATGTTAGAGATGTGCAAGTGGATGGCATTAATGAAGGTGGGTGAGTTAGTGGCTAAGCTTGGTTAGTATGGGTGGATGGGGTGGATTAGGCTAAATGGAGGATTCTGGATAAGTTAGGGGTTTTTAGATTTTGAGGATTTTATTTATCAAATAGATTTATTTAATAAATGGGGATTTTGGAATTAGATAGGATAATAGGATTTAATTGATAAATAATAGGTTATTTGATTTATCAATTAGGACTATAGATGATTAATTAAATTAATCAGCTAGGGGATGGCAAAGGATTAATTAAATAGGAATTTAATTAATGATGCCTTTAGAGATAACTAAATAGGATTACCAAAGCGATGTATTCAAATTTAGGTGTCTACATTTTGCCCCTCTTTGACATAGTGTTGAGACAACACTATTTCAAAGAAGTTCAAATGAAGACAACATGAAGAAGATGTTTTAGCAACAAGGTTGCCCCAGTCTTAGATAAGAAGAGGAGAGACTAGAATTTAGATGATGCCCCCTCAAGAAGGTGGCGAAGAAAGAAATGAGGCTCGACGGCTTCTTGAAAAGTACAAGAATTTGAGATGAACAAGGAGACTCAGATTGGCTAAGACAAGGGGCTGAATTAGCTCAAACTCTTACTATGGGAGAATGATAAAGGGCTATCAGATGCACAAGAGGAAGCAAGCTTAAGACTTTCTAGAATTGGGGGGAGGATGGAGGAGCAGAGCGCTATAAAAAGGAATCTAGGATAGGGAGATGGATGAGGGGATGACAAAGCTGATGCAACAGGATTTCAAAGAGTCTGATTGGCAAAAGATGGGTTTTTGGAGACCTCTAGGAATAGGATTATGGATCTCGAAAGATGAGGCTTGGTGGATTGATTTGATTGGTGGATCCTTAAGACTAGGATTGTCGATCCCTAAAGCTAAGCGTGAGGAGTGATTCAAAGAGATACTAATGCATAAGCTGGGGTAGGAGCGACAGATACAGGATGTGGATGGGGGATAATGGAGATGAAGGAAATCCATTGAAGCTTTTTGAGAAAGGCGATACTTCAAAGAGAAGTACCACCATGTAGTTGAGCACTAGATTTGCTATAGGACTGTTGGTTAATTGCCAAGGTTACCAAGAACATCAAGGCCTTTTCACCAACCATCCAGAGGACTGACGAATTGACTTAAAACAAACACACAAGGGTTGCCCCAGCATCACACATGAATCCCAGAGGAAGCAGCATGGAAATGAAACTAGGTAACCCACAAGAAGAAAAGAAAAGAAAACAAAAGACTTGATCAAGACCTTATGCTCTGATTGCCCCATTCACAGCATACCATGATATGGAAGATCATGGCAACCTTGAGGAGGGAACAAGGAGATTGTTTGGAAAAGATAATTTCAAGACCCAAAAGGGAAGATCCCAAATCAAAAGAAAGCAAAAATCCAAAAGAGAACTGTTTGCCAATGAGATGGGTAGGATGAGGTACTAACGGACCAAGATCAGACATGAGGAAAGCTATATCCTACAAGGACCTATCAGAGAGAACCTAATCTAGTGGATTTGGATGAGTGATGTGTTTGGCAAGCTGAACTAAGAAGGATAACACTTTGGTGACAGGAAATCTAGCTAGAGGATGCATTGGAATAGCTAACCAAGATGTGCGATGTGTGCAAGATGTCGACCAAGGGTGAACTGACACGAACGCTAGATAGATACAATGGTACTAAGCTAAAGAGGATGTACATGCTGATGGACCAATATATGTTACAAATGTATAATGTTGTTTATGTTTTGGTTTTGTGAGATGGAAGTGTTCGTGAAGGGTGGGATGTCTATAATAGTTGATAGGCAGATAGGTAGATGGTTTGTGAAAAGCTTAAGGAAAATGTGATTCTTTGTGTGCATGTGATAGGATACAAGCTAAGATACAAGCTTATTTACAAGCTAGAATATGGTACAAGCTTTGGACAAGATTTGGAATATAAAAGCTATGATACAAGATATGATAAAAGATTTACAAGTTGGGGTATGGTACAAGCTTTGGACAAGATTTGGATATACAAGCTATGATACAAGGGGTGATACAAGATTTACAAGCTGAGGTACAAGATTTACAAGCTATATAGGAGGTATTTACAAGCTTCATTAGATGTTGGATCTTTGGCTGGAACACCAAGGGAACAAGCAGGTGTTTTATGGCGATGGTGGGTGGATGGATGAGGGATAGGATAGTGATAGATAATGGATTAGTCTTTAGTACACAAGGTGCCTGAATTACCAGGTTTTCACCAAGGTACCTATCCAAGGCACTTGAATTGCCAAGTTTTCACCATTGGACGCTTATTTCTCTTTACTATTTTTTTTGTATTTTTCAAAACCTGGGTATACCAAGGATCTTCAAGCATAGAACTTCTTGAGATGAATGATGTTAGTAGGGTCATTCAAGAGTTCTCCTTCTGGTGTAGATAACTGATAGGCTTTGGAGCCAAAGGAGGTAGTAACCACATAGGGACCAAGCCATGTAGGCTCAAACTTGCCTTTCTTTTCTCGATCTGCTTGGACTTTCATGTTTTCTTTGAGGACCATGTCACCTGGCTGAAAGTGTCATGGAAGCACCTTTTTGTTGAAATTTCTTTTGAGACAAGTTTGGTAGACTGTGAGATGGTCATAGGCTTGTTGTCTCTTCTCATCTAAAAGATTTAGCTGGGTGAGTCGAGCTACTCTGTATTCTTCATTTGAGATTTGCCCTCACAAAGATATGCGTAGTGAGGGAAGTTCAACTTCTATAGCTAATACTGCTTCGGCACCATAGACTAGGGAGTATGGAGTTGTGTCTGTGGATGTACAAAAGGAAGTTCGATAGGCCCATAGGGCTAGATTTATTTGTAGGTGCCAATCACAGCCAGAATCATTGACAACTTTCTTTAGGATTTTGAGGAAGGTTTTATTAGTTGCTTCTGCCTGGCTATTACCTTGTGGGAAATATGGGCTAGAAAAGTGGTGATGGATGCAGAGGGAGGTACATAGTTCTTCCATGTTGATATTTTCAAAGTTACCTCCGTGGTTGGTGAAGATGGTGTATGGGATGCCGAAGTGGCAAACAATGTGATACAAGATGAACTTGGAGACCTGAACTCCTATAGCTGAGACTAGGGGGACTACTTCCACCCATTTAGTGAAATAGTCTGTAGCTATTATTATCCATTTCTGTCCATCAGATGAAAGGGGTGTGATAGTTCCAACTAGATCAAGGCCCCAACAAACGAAAGGCCAAGGTGGTGCAATAGGCTGTAGATCCTATGCTGGAGCATGCACAAGATTTGCATGCTGCTGACATGGGAGACACTTTTTGACAAAGTCACAGGAGTATTCTTCAATGGTAGGCCAATAGTAGCCTTCTCTAAGGATTTTTTGTGCTAGGACAATACCACTTGTGTGGGCATCACAAAGTCTAGAATATACTTCTTTTAATGCCATCGCGGCCTCATTTTCATCTAAACATCGAGAGAGGGTATCGTGATAACCCTGATGATATAGGGTATTGGCTACGATGACATAGCGGGATGATTTTCAGATAAGGTTCTGGCATTGGGTACATGTGAGGTGAGGGGATATGATACCATCTTGCAGGTAAGCGTGAATCTCATGGTACCAAGGGAATTGTGGACCAACCAAAATGTAAACACGATTTGAGTCATCATTCGCATAAGTGGGTGTGAGGAGTTGCTCAACTAAAAACTCATACTACCTAGCTTCTTGGGGAATTTCCAAGAGTGAGCCGATAGTAGCCATGACGTCGGTTGCCTTGTTCTGCATTTGAGGCACTTGTGTAAACTGAAGCTTTGTAAAATGCTGGGTCAACTGATCAACTAGCTCTTTGTAGGGTAATAGCTTTTCATCTTTAGTTTGATATTCATTTAAGACTTGTTTGATGATGAGCTGGGAATCGCCAAAGATTTGTAACTCAGTGATGTTCAATTCGACTGCTATCTTTAATCCTGCTATGAGAGCTTCATATTCTACTATATTGTTGGTGCTAGAGAATTGTAGCTTAAAGGCTTTTGGAATGTAATCTCCTTGAGGTGTAACCAATAATATACTTGCCCCTAATCCATGAGATGTGTATGAGCCATCAAAATAAAGCTTCCATGTGGGCTATTATTCAATTAGGTAGATATGCTCGTCTGGAAATTCTGTGAGCAAAGGATATGCGTCTACTAGAGGTGCATCAGCTAGGTGATCTGCTATAGCTTGCCCTTTGATTACCTTTCTATCTATATACTAGATGTCAAACTCACTTAGTAGCATAACCCATTTTGCTAGCCGACCTGTGAGTGCTGTTCTAGAGAGCATGTACTTGAGAGGATCAATTTTGGATACTAGTTGGATGGTATGACTTAGCATGTTGTGGCGAAGCTTTTGAGTTGAGAAAACAACTGCCAAACAAGCTTTTTCCATAGGAGTGTAATTGAGTTCATAACCAACTAGGGTTCTACTGATATAGTAGATGGCTCTTTCTCTGCTATAGTCATCGTGATGTGCTAGAAGTGCCCCTAGAGCAGTAAGTGTTGCTAATATGTACAAGATCAAGGGACAACTAGGAACTGGTGGAACCAAGATAGGGGGATTGGCTAGATACTGCTTGAGTTGATCAAAGCTACGTTGACATAAAGGATCCCACTTGAAGTTCTCATTCTTCTTTAGCAAATGTGAAAAGGGGGTACACTAATCTACAAGATGGGAGATGAAGCGCCGAATGGATTGGAGCTTTCCCTAAAGATAGTGAAGTTGTCGTAGTGTCTGGGGAGCAGACATGTCTAAGATAGCCTTGACCTTCTTGGGGTCAATCTCTATACCTCGTTTAGAAACTATGAATCCTAGAAGCTTGCCAGATGTGACCCCAAAGACACACTTCTTGGGATTTAGCATGAGATGATATTTGGCTAACCTATCAAAGACTTTCTCTAGGTCATCGAGATGATCCATGAAGGTGTGAAATTTGACTAGGATATCATCCACATAATCCTCCAAAATGCTATGGATAAGATCATGGAAAATGGTTGTCATAGCTCTTTGATAGGTAGCCCCAGCATTCTTTAGGCCGAAAGGCATCATGGTGTAGCAAAAGGTTCCCCAAGGGGTAGTGAATGCTATCTTATGTTGATCCTCTTCTGCAATCTTGATCTGATTATACCCAAAAAATCCATCCATGAGGGATAGAATTTCATGTCCAACTGTAAGAACTACAATCATATCTATATTGGGTAAGGGAAAATCATCTTTTGGACAAGCTTTGTTCAGATCTCTAAAATCAGTGCAGATTCTGATGTCACCAGAAGGTTTAGTGATGGGGACCATGTTGGAAATTCACTCTAAGTAGTCAATAGGTAAGATAACCTCAGCAGCTAACATTCTTTCTAATTCAACTTTGACTAGTAATGCCACCTTGGGGTGCATTTTTCTAAACTTTTGTCTGACGGGCTTGATCTTTGGGTTGACTGCAAGATGGTGAACTACAAGCTTTGGATCCAACTCTGGCATGTCTTGATATGACCATGCAAATTGGCCAATGTTCTCTCATAAGACCTCAAAGAGGAGATCAGCTTGGTCTTGTGATAGGGATGCAGCAATATGAACAAGTTTGGGGATCTTTGAAGAACCGATGTTGACTTCTCTAGTATCCTCTATTAGAATAGATGACACCTCTGGTCGATTATCTTGAGGAGGCAATATTAAATCCTCATGTTCTTCTTGTGATTCTAGATTTTCTTGCTGAGGAGCCTGCCTTGCTGCCTTAGCTAGTCTTGGATTCACCTTAGTTCCTGTTTTGGGTGTATCGAAATTAGGTTGGGGATTTTCTCCAAAATACCCCTTGGGATCTAGCTTATAGATATAGGCAGAATCTGGCTGTGTCTGCTTATGAGGTGTTTCATCTCCCATGAATCTTAGAAGTGCTTCCTTTGATGTGAACTCATCAATGTGTATGACGCTTGGTTGGTCCCAATCTATGAGTTGTGGATGACCGAGTGGTAGGTCAATGAGATGGATGGATAGTTCTTAGAGAATAGAGTCTCCTAGGAAGATTTGGTCTGGGATATCATTGTAGGCTCTCTTTTCAACTTCCTCAAGAATGTCTTCAATTTTGACAAGGTCATGAGGGATGTTTGAAAAAGCGTGACTGTTCTCATTGGTGCCCCCAGTTGTGGGTATGCCAAAGCCAAGACCTGACTTTTTTTCCCACTTATGTGCTTCGATGGAACATTGCATGCCCCTTTCTTCTGGTCCTAGACCACTTCCTTGATAGTTCCATTTTTCAGTGATGAGCTTATGTTCTTGGGGATACTTCTGGCTGAAGTGATCAAGGCATGCTTGATTTCTTGGAGGTCCATCCTTATGTAACCAATTATTGATATTTGGAGTGAGCTCATCATGAAGAGGGGTTTTTGAGGATACAAAGGTGGTTGGGCCAAACTGTTTGTATTGAGCAGGTGGAATCTCTTTAGCTTTGTGATATGTCGACCGTCCATGGGTGTGTGGATCAAGTGGGATTGCTCCGACAACAAATGCATCTAATAGACTATACTCTCCACAGCCTTTGTTGTTGATCTTTACGACAGATAGGGTGGAGGCGATGATGGTTTCTGCATCATCACAAGTGTGAGATGAGCTAGCAATGGCTGTGCCAATGTCTATTCCAGGGCAATGGTTTGTATATGAGGCTTCAATCACATTGCAATAAGAAAAGGGTTTTGGATCGTCATGGATGGTTACCTTAGTGCCCTGATGCAAAAATTTGATGCACTGATGGTAGGTAGATAGAACAGCCTTCATAGCATGAATCCATGGGCGATCGAGGAGTATGTTAAATGGTAGGTTTAGATCAACAACATGGAAAATTGTCTCTTGGATGACCAACCCAACCTTGATTGGTAGCAAAATAGTTACTTCCATGGTTCTTTCCAAGTTGTCATAAGCTTTGATGGTGATAACCTCACTGATCATATCTGCCTCAGTATACCCAACTTGTTTTATGAATTTTAGGGTGCAAATGTTCAAGGCTGATCCATTATCTATCATTACCCTCTTCATGGAAAAATTGGATACCATGATGGCTATGCAAAGTGGAAGGGTGTGATCTAGCTCGACCATGGGTATGTCGGTGGGTTTGAATGATAGGGCACATGAGGAGGAAAGGTGTCCAACGAGATTACAAAAATTAGTAGCATTGATATCTGAGGGGGTAGGAGATTCTATGAGAGCGCTGTCAAGGATGCTTTTGTACATAGGACTAGTGCAGAGAAGGTCTAAAATGGAGATTTGGGCTGGCATGTTCCCAAGGTGTTCCAAGATATTGTACTGACTTTTTGACAGAGCTGACAGGGCTGGTGAAACTGGTGGGCCTACGATGTTAAATCACACTCTTCGAGTGGTGACGACACACTTATTTTCTGGTTCTCGGATATTGATGACATTGACGAAAGGCTCTTTCTCTGATATACAACCTATAAGGCTACCATAGTCTATATAGGATAAGTGTGGTCATTGTTCTTCCCATGATATTGGTTTGGCTGGCGGTTGTTAGTGTTTTTGTTGGTTTGGATAGGTGCTTTTCTAGGATTTTGGTTGTTGTGAGGAGGAAAAGCATTTTGGTAGATCTGTAAGCCTGCATTGGGTGAGTTTTGGGCACCAACGGTGATTTCTTTCTGATCAATGAGGTCCTGCACATAATCTTTCAATTTCATGTATCTGAGGGTGGTGTGACCATTTACCCTATGGAACTTGTAATACTCATTGTCTTTGTACCATGCAACTTTGGATTGGCTTGGATCAATTTGCTGGGTAGGAGGAAATTTGATGAGGTTTTCTTTAGCCAATCTCTCAAAAATGACATCTAATGGCTCACCAAGGGGCATATAATTTCTGGGTGCAGGTTGGAACTTGGGCTATTGTCCTGCAACTACATTGATGGCATTAGTTTGATTGTTAGACCCTTGAAAGTTGGGTCTTGGATTGTGTCCTTGATAGCTTTGGTGATTCTTTTGTTGGTAGTTGATAGCTTGTTGATTGTTTGGTTGATATGGTGGGTCAGACTAATTTTGAGAAGGACCAACAATATTCACATTTTTGGTGTCAGTGACGCTATCTGTTGCAACGTTCTTGTTTTTGTTTCAATACCTAGACTTGTCATTGGAATGTGATTGATTTTGGTTGGTTTCCTTGTAAATCTTGACCACACCATCTTTGATGAGTCCTTGCTCAAGGATCATTCCTTTCTCTTTGATATCCTTATAGGTCTGTAAATAGTTCATGGTCATGTGGTGAGCCAAGCTGGGATGGGCATTATCAATAAAATTTTTCACCACATGGTGTTCTGGCAAGGTGCAGGATATGCGGGTGGTAAGGGTTTGCCATCTTTGTAGGTATTTGGCAAGGCTTTCTCCACCTTTTTGCTTAGTGTGGACAAGATCAACTATTGATAGCTCTATTTCAACAAGATGGGCATATTGGGCTACAAATGCCTCAAAAAATTCAGCAAAGTTTTTAATTGTGCCATAGGGGATTTTGTAAAACCATTCAAGAGCTAGTCCAGCTAGGCTTTTGGGAGAAAGGCGCAAGAGGAAGACATCATTGTATGCCACTTCTTAGCAGTGCACGTAAAATTCTTTGATATGTGTGACAGGGTCTCCTTTTCCTCTGAATTTGTCAAATTTGGGTACCTCAAAGTGTTTGGGAAATGGTGTCATGGTAATGGCTCTGTCAAATGGGTAAGGATACACATTCTCAAACTTGAAAGTTTTTGGATCATTTCCTTCTTGGATGTTCTTCAAAGCTGTCTTCATGGCTTCCCATTGTGAATTGATATGTGATGGCTAGTGTGCCCCCAATGTAGGAGTGCTCTGAGGTAGGTATGTGCTAGATGGGGCCACTGAATATTGATGGTTGTGAGGGATTTGCTGATAGGGATTGTACATTGCTTGGGCAGCTGCATGGTGGATGATAGGGTGCTGAGATGGAGGTGGCACATATTGTTGCATGTGCTACGAGGATTGCTATTGATATGGGGTTTGAGGTTGGGATTGAGGAACATAAGCCGACTATGGGATAAATGGATTTCTTTGTGGAGGTAAGGTATAAGATGGTTGTGAGGCTTGGGGAAAGGATCAAAGGGCTTGTGGGGTTTGGCCAAGGTATGTGGGTTGTGCCCCCATTTGGGATGGTATCTACAAGTAATTGGTGGTTGGTTGGATTGGTGGATTTCCTCCTAGAAGTGACATTGAAAAGTAGTTGGTAATAGGAGGTAATGGATTAGTTGGTGGTGGAGGTGGTGGGAATTGAAAGCTTGGGAATGGAACTGATGGGGTTTGATAGCTTTGTGGCTGGATTTGGAAGCTTGGTAGAGTGGTGATGGGAGTTCGGGTCACTTGGGAGCTTGGCAAAAAATTGGTAGTAGCTTGTGGGATTTGATAGCTTTGTGGAGTGAAGGTAGTAGCTTGTGGATTTGTGATTGATGATACTGAGCTCCCAAGACCTAGTGGAAATGATGGAATTATGCTCTGAGCTAAGGTAAACAAGATGGGGGTGATGAAAGGTTGATTACTTGGCCCCATGGGTGACATCCCTGTTGTATATTGCTAAGGTTGGCCAAAGATGCTAGCACTGATTTGGGAGATGGGTGGATTTGGAAGGCTAGGTTGGGGAGCAGCACCAACAATTATGAAGGGAGTGAATGGTGAGGTGTTTTGGGCAAAGGGAGTTTGGAGCGAGAGAGGTATGAACCAAGGATGGAGTGGTAGTGGTTAGATTGGCTTGCGGAATGGAGATTTTGACTTGGGTGGAGGATGGTATGTTTGGGTCTGTTGGATCAAACAGATTGGCTTAAGGCTCTTCTTTTGGCACATATTGAGGATAATTTGGATCATAAGAGCCTATGGGTGGGGGCATCTGCCCAAACAATGAGTGAGATGGATCTAATAATGGAGGGGGTCTTCCAAAGTCAAAGGTTCCTACATTGTCCCTTCAAAAATTAGCCATGATTGTCTCTTTGTTCTTGTCTATAATGGCATTTACCAATACTGCATTTCCTAGTTGGTTCATGAAAGCTTCAATGTCAGTAGGTGATGGCATAGCTTTCTCTGGGCTGAAGGATGGCTGAGTGCTCAAGGGGGGTGATGTTGTTCGATCCAAATGATAGGGCTCCATTGTTTCTTTCTTCTTGGCTAAGCGAGTGACGGGTGGCATGAAGATGCAAAATGTTCCTAAGGATGAGATGCAACAATGCTGATGGATGCAAAGGGGGGAGGCTTCTCTATGCAAATGATTTCCTAGGTTGAGGCAAAGCTATATGACAAAACCTAAGGAGGATTGAGCTGAGGATTCTAACTTCAAAGATATGTTGCCAAAGTATGAAAGGTCTGCTTTCCTATGTGTAAGCTTGATGGTGATTTTGTCAACTCAAGGATAGATTAATGATCCTTTAGGAAGAACATGAGATTGACCACTTGTGTATCCCAACCTTTAGCTCAAGGTGATGAGGGATAACAAGTGAAAAAGCTAGATTACCCTAGACAAAGCTCTGTTAAAGGGATAACCTTGGTGAGATTGGTGGATTTGGAAGATTTTTAGGAATGGCAAAATTTTGGCAAGGTGGCAACAATTTTGAAAGCTTGGATGTGAAGTTTTTGGATTGCTAGCTAGATGGTTTGGTTCTAAATGAGATGGATGAGCTAAAATGCTTAAGGGGATAACCTAAGATGGTTGGCTTTTATACAAAGATGACTCTAAAGTGAAGCTTATGCAAGAAGATGTGGAGAAACAAGGGGATCTAATCATAGAAATCATGCTTAGTTGGTAAGGCATAAGCATTATTAACTCCTAGATGTTGGTTAAATTGGATGGTGCGATCTAACTAGGTGTCTTGAAGGGCTTTGTCAGCAACTTTGTGTTCTGCTTTGTGGAGTTTGGCAATTCGAGGGCTTGGTGTTAGTTCTTTTCTCTTGGCTGAAAGTTCTTGGTATGCCAAAGATGGCTTGAGTTTGACTTTGTGAAACTTCTGTTTGGGTTTGGGTTGTTCTGACATAAATTCCTGAATCTACTTGGCTTTGGGAGATTCTGGTTGTTTTGCTTCAACTTTTTCAACTTCTAAAATAGGCAGTGACTACGCTAAGTGTGCCCTAAGCTAGGATTGACCAAGTTTGGCAAACATTCATTCAACAAGTAAAATAAAATCAAGCAATAGATAGGAACACCCAGATAGAAGTTTGTGGTTCTCAGAATGTGATACTTGCGTCGAGGAGTGTATATGTTCTACAAATGTTTTGATCAGTTACTTCAAACATATTAACATCCTAGATGGTTGTCTACAAGGCTGACAGTTGGTTTAGCTAGGGAGTCCTCGATATACCCAAGTTATGTGAGGCCCAAATCCATAGATAAGACCAAAAAGATGTCACACAGCCGAGAGGAGCGGTAACCCACTTCTCCTCTTTCACTTCTCAAGGGTATAAAGTTCCTTGAGGCTTAGCTCGAGTGACAAAATCTTGATCCCAAGAGAGGTGTCTTTCGATTCACCTCCCGATTCTTATACTCTGTCAGAACACTAGAGTTGAGGTTGTCCAAGGGGTGATGAAATTTCCAAGCAGGCTTTCTAAAAAGAAACAAGGTTTTGGATCCTAATCTTATGCACCCAAGATGGCCTCGAAAGATGACAAGGGGAGAGAAGACTTGGATGGCCTTGGGCTAAAAAACATGCTTGTTCTTTTACCAAATGACTCTTATGTGTGTTAATCTAGACTTTGCAAGCACTCATGTTTAAGAGACAATGTTCAATTTCAACTTGAAGCACCAACAAAAGTAAATCGATTGAAGAATGCAAACAAGAAGAAGAGTTAGGGTCAACAAAAAGCAAACTCGCGTGCCTGGAGGCCCTCCACATCAAGTTCTAATTAATTTTCTTTAAGGCATTCAAGATTGAGTGTGAGTTTATTTTAAGCCCAAAATAAAGATGTGTGAAACTCGATTTCAAGCGTGTGCCCGGAGGCCCTCCACATCAATAGTTGTTCAATTTTAGTGCCCAAATGAAGTGTGATCGATTTAATCTAGATTTTTGGACATTGAAAAAATCTTATAAGTTTAAGACAAACCCTCAAAAAGTGAATTAAGTAGAATCTAATTATGGAACACTTAACACTCTTAGGTGGACCCATCCCCATAGATGGCGCTGAGATTGCAACCAATGGTTGAATGGATGGGTGATTAAAGAGAGCGAGTCCAATGAAGAAACTACTCAATTTGATTTTTGTTGATTTTTTTTTAACTTAACAAATTTCTTAAGTGTTCAAAAATTAACTTTGCCTAAGTTGCATGCAAAAGAGAGATTTGTTTGTTCTTTTTAATGCACCAAAATTGAAGTGTGAGATATTGCAATAGTTAATTGATCTTTGCATTCAAGATTGGATTTGTTTTTTTTAAGCATGCATTTCAAGAAAGATTAATTTTAATCCATGACATTCAAGAGTGTGTTTTGAGCAACATGCATTCAAAGACAAATGATTAATCATTCAAGCTCATTTTAGCCACATTCATTCAAAGATAAGTGATTAAACATTCAAGTTCATTTTAGCAACATGAGAACTTGCAAGAAACATGGTTAGTGGTTTCATATGTGCTCCAACCTATAATGAAACAAAAAAATCAAATTAATTAGTCACTCAAAATTTTCCAAAATGAAAGCTTAACTATGGAAAAGAAAATTTTAAATTTTTTTGTTATTTTTTCTAAGCGTAAAAATGCTTAGAATGGTCTAAATCCTATGGAACTACAAAGTGCAAAAATAAAGATGTTAAAATAGAAATGCAATAAAGACAAGTGGAGACGACAGTTCATCAAGCGCAGATGCCAAACTACGAAGATGCTAATCTGCAGAGACGCCAATTTGTGGAGAGGATAGAGAAAGAGGCGGAGACGACAGTTCAGGTTGACAATAGCGGAGATGACAGTTGACGAATTGTGATGGCGGAGATGATAATTTGACTACTGGCGGCGGTGGAGACAACAGTTTGAGCTTTGGAGGCAGTGCAGATGACAAAAGCCAGGCGGAGACGCTGAAACTCATAGATGCTGATCTGCACAAATGCCAAAATTCACAGACGATAGTTTAGGTTTCAGAGTAGATTACCAAAAAATAGGTGGAGACACCAAAACTCACAGACGACATTTTGAGTGGGCGAAGATAACAATTCAGCTTTCGCAGACGACATTCTATGCAGACGACAGGTGGAGATGCCAATCTGTGGAGACGAAACTGCGCGAAATGAACCGACAAGTGCAAGTTTTTTCCAATTTTTTTGTTTTCTTAGTTATTTTTACATTTTAAAAAGTATGTCTTTCTCTCTAGTGCATCCTTCAACCTGTAACAACAAGGAAAACACCCTACAACTCACTCAAACAATAAAAAATGTTAGATGGTTAGTTTTAAACAACAAAATATGGATTGAAATGACCCATAGCGGTGTCCCATCAGGCGTGTCAAAATGTAGAGCAAAATTTAGTGTGCAAAGAACATTAACATTAAAGCAAACATTCACAAACTAAAACTATATTCACATATAAGATTAAACAAAGAAAGAAAACAAGAAATGAAAACCTCAAAAGAGAAAACACTCCATGCTTCTTTGATTTTGTAGATGTGTCATTTGATGTGGATGTATGCTCAATTGCTTGCTCAAATGCTTCAATGGATGGGAGTGGGTAATGGAAAATTGGTAGCCTTGTGAGCTCTCAATTTGGCATTATAAGGTTAAGATTGATGGCTTTGCTTCTCAAACTAGCATGATAACTTTACTCAAATGGTTGTGATTGAAATGGCTTGGGAGGAGATTCAATTTATAGACTAAGGGCTTGAGGGATGGAGGGCTAAGATGCAAAGAGAGATGAAGGCTTAAGGAGGGCTAGGATGCATTCAAAGGAGAGCACATGGATTGTGCTTGTTTAGCACCAATGGGAAGGTGACACTTGTCACAAGGAGGATGAGTGTGAGAGGGTAGGGTAAGGGTTTGGTTAAAGGCATGATGAGTGAGGTTGAGTATGTAAGAGAGATGTAAGAGGAATGAGTGTGGAAGAGGGAAGAGTGTGAAAGATGGATGTAAGAGTCATGAGTGGGCTTGTAAGAGTCTTTTATGGTTTGTAAGAGCACTCATGACTTCGTGGTTGGGATTTTTGAGGGGAGACTTTGGTTTGGTTTAGGAAAGTCTTAAACTTGTTTAGGGAATGTGACAACATTAGGGGGTGGATTAGGCTTGGGTTTAGGATTAGATTAAGGATGTTAGAGATGTGCAAGTGGATGGCATTAATGAGGGTGGGTGAGTTAGTGGCTAAGCTTGGTTAGTATGGGTGGATGGGGTGGATTAGGCTAAATGGAGGATTAGGGATAAGTTAGGGGTTTTTAGATTTTGAGAATTTTATTTATCAAATAGATTTATTTAATAAATGGGGATTTTGGAATTAGATAGGATAATAGGATTTAATTGATAAATAATAGGTTATTTGATTTATCAATTAGGACTATAGATGATTAATTAAATTAATCAGCTAGGGGATGGCAAAGGATTAATTAAATAGAAATTTAATTAATGATGTCTTTAGAGATAACTAAATAGGATTACCAAAGTGATGTAATCAAATTTAGGTGTCTACAGTAGCTAGCTATAATTACGAGAGATTCTAAAAAGAGAGCTAGTTCCCCTAATATATGACTTAAATAACTTATTCTACTTTTTTTTCAAGGAAAGAGGTAGAAGAATATTTGAAACCAAACCTAAGAACATGAATGAGTCAATTTTAACAAATTTGCATTAGTATTTCAAAAAAATACTTAGAAATTCATAACAATGTTTAAGAAGAAGTTGATTCTCAGAACTAAAACTTCACAAATATAATTAACATGAGCTATGACTTAAAAATTAAAATTTTTTTGTCTATATTAAGTACAAATAATGTGAGGGAAAATTAAATACAAATAAACTTATAAAAAAAAAAGATAAATCAAAGCATAGTACACATTTTTAGAGATAGATTAGTATCTATTTATAGATCGAAGGGAATTACATGACAAAAGTACAAGTTCATATACTAGTTTCTTAAAATTTCATAATTGAAATACATGAGATACATTAATTTTTTTAGTGCTAGTGTATATTTTTTATTTTCTCCATGTCTAGGTTCTTTATATGTTAAAATAGTTGTTTTTCCTACATATTATTTACACTTTCCTAGATTTTATTAGAAATGGTTAGTATGAAGACATAGAAAAATCCATCAGCTACCCAACCTCTTTTGAATTCGTGTTGTTTCTCATAATCACTACTTTAGCTTTACTTGAATAAATATTGATTAGAGTTGATGTACCTCTTGGATATATATGTTTGTAGTTTTTTTTTTTTTTAACAAATATTTCTCCTCACATATAGACTAGCTCAATGATGGTATAGTGAGAGTAGCTAAGGGTACACTCAAATTTCTTTTTTTTTGTCACTATTTTCTCTTTCTAAAGATGATCTCTTGTTTTTTCTAATTTGATCCTTTAACATATATCAATTGGAGATGCATGTGATCCAAAACTAACATTAGATCTTGATTTCATTATGTTAAAATATATAGTCCACTGATATAACTGAGAGGGGGAAAATAATTTATCCAACTAATATCACAATTATCAACCTTAAACAAACTTAACCATATGAGTAATATGAACTTAAACCACAACAAGATACTCATACACAATAACACCAGATATGTTAACTAGGGAAACTCTTGATCAGAGGGTAAACCCTGGTGGGGATGGTACCCACAAGATGATGTACTAATATAAATATTCCTTGTTAGAGGATGCACCCTATTAGGAATCTATGAATAAATTTAGTACATATTAGTCCATGTTAAGATATTCCAACCTTGTAAGAACTTATAGAAGACAGTTGGTCCCACTACCCAAATAGCTTCAAGGGCAAGACCAATAAACCCATTGTCCAAATGATCTTTGTATTATTCCTTGTAGAATAAGAATGGTACTATATTGTTCCTTCCTATTTCTCTATCTTATCAACCTAACCTCTGCTCCTTCTAATCTTGTAACTAAATCAAAAATCTTGCATCCAATAATCCTTTGGATTGCTTACTTATATTTAGTAAGAACTCTAATCATTTTCACACGTCACACTTCAACAATGATCACAATACTTGAATACACACTTTACAATCAAGGAAAACATCTTTCCTTTATATCATATCTTTATAATAATTCTTTGAGTCAAACTTGAGGCTTTCCCAATTAATTATAATAAGATAATTAATTAATTGCAATTACAATATCACTATTAGCTCACAGTCTATACAAAACTTCACATGTATGATACTAGGGCTTGCGCACTTGCTAATGTCATTAGCTAACTATCCTTTTTCACTAGCTAATTGCACATCTTCTCATTACATCTCAAATATAAAATAGCCAACATATATCAAGAATTTCTTTTCCAATACTATGTCTCTAAATTGCTCTCTATAAATTAGGTGCATCTTCCATATATCTTTGACTCAGACACTATGCACTTCACTACATCATCAGGACACTTTGCCAAACATGTTTGTAACTATGCATCACCAAAAAATTAAATCATTATCTGTACCATTAAGATCTATGTCTTCTATTCAACCAGTCTTTACAAAAATTGTGCTATGTTGACATCAATGAAAAATATAGACATGACTGCAACATGTCATTACTCTCCAATGCTTAGGATACTCCCCCAAAGTAGTATCATCAACATTCATGCTAGCAATCTCCCCCTTTGGCATTGATGCAAACATAGATGAAAAAACATCTAAGTTCCAAGAATACCAAACAATGTTCTATTGCTATTGCTAACCAACATTAGTTGTCTACATGCTAAAAAGAATCCCAAACACAATAGATGCACATAGGTGCATACTCCTTCTTAGAAATCAATTGTTTAATTCACACTAAACAATTCACAATATATCATATGCATATCCTACTTTCTTACATGAATCTTTCTAAATCTCTCTAAAGAGATATTTCTCTCATACTTAGAGGATGATCTTTCCCATACCTTAGGAGATTTTTTCCATGCATATTATCCCCCATTGACATAAATTTGAAAAACCTCAAGCTCAATGTTACAACATACCAATTGTTAAATGCCAATTTCTAATATGTTGTAATAGTTCATCAACTAGCTCAAGTGTCCAAGGACACTATTCAATACCAAATACCAAGAGTCCTTAGTGACTCAGATCATCATAGATTCTCCCTCATACATGAAGCATCAACATTCAGTACAGGCTAATAGTAGTGCTCTATACCACTGGATTGATGTGTTCTCTACATCATCTACTCAGAAGTAGGTAAGGGCATAACCCTAAGCATACCTCTCAAGTAATGAAATGTATCTTTAGCAAAGGTATCATAAAGATATTTGCAATCTGATCTTTAGTACTCACATACTCCAATTTGATCTTTTCTATTGCTTTCTATCTTAGCACATGATACTTAATAGATATATGCTTAGTCTTAGAATGCAATACAAGATTATTAGACTTACTCACAATACTTTTGTTATTATAATAAATGATAACTAGTTCTTCAAACTCAATTTTGATATCCTTCAGCATCTACTTCATCCACATAACTCGATTAAAATTATTTTCTACTACAACATACTCTTCCTTAGTAGTACTCTGCGAAATACAATCTTGCTTCTTACTTAACCAAGAAACCAATATTCCTCCAAGAAAGAATGCTTCACCATTGGTGCTCTTTTTGTCATCCATACTGACTACTCAATCTATATCATTATATTCACATAGAGTGAAATCACTCAATTTGTCATGCCAAATTCCATAATCGGATATCCCTTTTAGATATCTAAATATTCTCTTCATCATTTCAAAATGATATTCCTTAGAATTAGCTTGAAATATTGATGCAATCCCAATTTTATTTTCTATATTTGGTCTGGTGAAAGTTAGATACTACAAACCTCCAATCATGGATCTATAACTCTTCTTCTATGCTACAGGTGTCTCATATTTGTTGGATAACTTGTGACAAGTTATCATAGATGTACCAAGAGGTTTACAACTTTTCAAACCAAACCTTTTCAATAATACTTTCAATTACTTAGCTTGTGAAATTAAAATACCATCACTATTCTATACAATCTTCAATCCTAGGAAAAACTTCATTTTTCCTTTCATGCTCATTTCAAATTCATTCTTCATCTTGTCAACAAACTTATCACTTGCTTCATCATTATCTCCAAAAATGATGCCATCAATGAATATTACAATAATTAGCAAACCATTTTCAATTTCTTTCAAATACAAGTTACTATCTATTGTACCTTTAGCAAATCCAAGATTTGCCAAATAATTGTCCAACCTTGCATACCAAGTTCAAGGTGCTTGTTTCATATCATATAAACCTTTCTTTAACCTACATTCCATGTCTTTGTCTTCTGATAAAGTAAAACCTTCATGTTGTTCAATATATAACACTTCTTCAAGTTCTCCATTTAGAGAGTTTGATTTAACATCCATCTGATAAAACTTCTACTTCATATTCACTGCATAAGCCAAGAACATCCTTACTACTTCCATTCTATCTATAGGTGTATATGTCTCTTCCTAGTATATGCCTTCTTTCTATGAATATCCCTTGTATACAAGTCTAGCCTTGTTCCTCACAACTTTGCCTTGCTCATTCATCTTTTTTTCTGAATACCCATTTGGTTCCTATCACATTCTTGTCTTTAGGTCTAGTAACTAACTTCCATGTATCATTCTTCACTATCTAATCCAATTCTTCCTTCATTTCTTGAATCTAATGATCATTTTTAAATTTTTTATATGTGCTCTTAGGTTCAACTTGAGATATCATAAATAGATCCTCATTTACTATGTTCCTTTTCATCACACATTTGTCTTTGCTTCCAATTATATGCTTAGGAGGAGGATGATTCTTTGTTAGATTCATGTTAGAGGTAGGATTTGACATCTCAACACTTATCTCTTCTCTAGGTTCAGATCTTTGCTCTCCTCTTTTCTCAATATTAGCGCATCATTCTGCAAATTATTATTAGTCTCAATGATAACTTCCACATTTTTACAGTTAGCCTTTGGATCAACAATAGTTACTAAAGCTATATCTTCTACTACTTCCTCTTTCTTAACCAACTCAATATCATTATCTTTAACATCATAGTCATTCAATAATCTTTCTATATTTTCTTTAAATTCTTCATCTTCATCAGAAAGTGAACTCTTTCTAGATTTTCTTACTCTGTTAGGATATCTGGATGAAAAATGACCAAACTCTTTAAATGTCCAACAAAAATAAATTCCATATCTTCTAGCTCTCTTTTCATAAGAAGATCGATACCTTCTTTTATTTTTAGCCTCTATTATTTTGTATGCAACAAAAAGATTCTAGATCAAGAAACTCAATACTCAATTATATACAAAATTCTGATATCTCACCAAGAAGCTAAATCTTCTGGGTGTCAAAATTTCATCCATCTAACTTAGGACTATATTTTTTGAAGTGACTCACCAATGATCTCCCAAACCTGCTAATCTTTCTCTTTAAGGACCTGATGCTCTGATATCAATTGTTAGAATATATAGTCCACTTGGGGGGGCGAGGGGGGGGGGGGGGGGGGGGGGGTGTGAATCAGTTATCCAACTAATATCAAAATTATCAACCTTAAAAAAATTAATCATATAAGTAATATGAGCCAAAACCACAACAAGATACTCATGCACAATAACACCATATATGTTAACTAGGGAAACCCTTGATCAAAGGGAAAACCTTGGTGGGGATGGTACCCACAAGATGATGTACTAATATAAACATTCCTTGTTAGAGGATGGACCCTGTTAGGATTCTATGAATACATTTAGTACATATGAGTCCTTATCAGGAGATTCCAACCCTATTAGGAGTTGTAGATGACAGTTGGACCCACTACCCAAACAACTTCAAGGGCAAGACCAATGAAGCCACTATCTAAATGATCTCTGTATTATTCCTTGCAAAATAATAGAATAGTATTGTACCATTCCTTCCTCTTTCTCTATCATGTCAACTCAACCTTTGATCCTTCTAATCTTGTAACTAGATCACAAATCTTGCATCCAATAATGCCTTGGATTATTTACTCTCATTCAATAAGAACTCTTCTCCTTTTCACACTTCTCACTTCAACAAAAATCACAATACTTGAATACACAATTTACAATCAAGGAAAACATCTTTCCATTATATAATATCTTCATGATAATTCCTTGAGTTAGCCTTCAATATTTCTCAATTAATTATAATAAGATAATTAATTAATTACAATTAGAATAGCACTATCTACTCAAGGTATATAAAAAACTTCACACGTGCTATACTAGAGCTTGCACACTCATTGACATCATTAGCTAACTATCCTTTGTCACAGCCTGATTGTGCATCTCTTTATTACATCTCAAATGTAAGATAGCCTTCAAACATTAGTAATTACTTTCCCAATACCTTCTCTCTGAACTACTCTCTATAAATTAGGTACATGTTCCATACATCTTTGAATCAAACACTATGCACTTAGCCACCTCATTAAGACACTAGCCAAACATGTTCATAACTGTGCATCACCAGACAATCAAAACATTGTTCGTACCATCAAGACCTATGTCTTCTACTCATCTAGTCTTTAACAAAACCATGCTATGTTTGTTAGAAATAATAGTCCACCAATATAACTGAGAGGGGGGGGTGGGTGTGAATCAATTATATAAGAATCTAAAACATTTATTCTCTTAAGCAATTTGAATCATTCAATCAAAGTAAATAGCAACCATAAGAGATGCCCATACACAAACACACTAGATATGTTGACTAGGGAAACCCTTGATGAGAGGGAAAACCCCAGTGGGTATGCTGCCCACAAAATAATGTACTAATATGATTATTCCTTGTTAGAGGATGGACCCCGTTAAGAGTCTATTACAAAACTTAGTACAAAGAGTCCCTGTTAGGAGACTTTGAATCCCTATTAGGAGATTCCAACCCTATTAGGAGTTGTAGAAGGAAATTGAACCCACTGTCCAAATAGCTTCAGGATCAGATCAACAAACCCACTATCCAATTGATCTCGATACTATTCCTTTTAGAATAATAGATGTGTGACAATCTTTTTCTTCTTCCTCTATCTAGTATGTCAGGCTTCTTCACCTTAGATCATACAATTAGACCTAGAACTCTACATTTAGCAACAATAACCCTTAAGGTCAATTATATGCATAATCAAATCACTCTGCTCTACTGCTTTGCAATTCAAAATTTTCTCTACTCATCAATCTCCTAATGATGTCTAAAACTCAAAAAATGTCTTACCTTTATACCACACTCAATATTAAGTTCTTGAGTTAGCTTCACACTTTAGAATAAGTTAATTAAATGAAATACATATTTAAATAATTCTTTTAGCTCATAGTTATACCAAAACTTTCACATGTGCTACTTTCATACCTATGAAACATCTAAAAACATTATAGAAGAAGACAATCTTAAAACCTGTACTAAGGAATAGGGAGAAGTATTTATGTGCAACATAAGGGTAAGCGAAGCAATATTGTCAACTCTACCTAAAAGTGAGTACAGTCAGGTAAAACAACTCAAAATGTCTCGTGAAAATTGGAAAACCTTAGAGGCTAATTATGAGGGTGATACACATGCAAAAAGGGTTAGATTACAAAATTTGCATTGCACATTCCAAGATGCTAGAATGATGGAAGAGGAATCTGTAAGGAGCTACATTGACAGAATATCTAAGATTGTTGCAGGAATCACATCTCTTGGTGGAAACAAATCTGATGATGAAGTGATATGGAAGATCTTGAAAAGTTTGACACCACCTTTCAAGATAGTGGCACAACTGATACAACTAATGATACCCTATACTACTAATTTCACCAAAGAAACATTGCTTGGTTGATTGGAAGCTGGAGAAGTTGATCTCAAACAATCTGGAGAATTAGCAAAAGTTGAGATAGCATTTAGTGCATTGAATATTAAACCTGGTCTAGCAAGGAACACAAAAGCATATGAATACATTGCTAGTAGCAACAAGTCTATTGAGGAAAAGATCCAAGAAGGAGTGGTTCTTCTTGTGCAAAGAGAAAAAGATGGTAAGGATATCTTCAAATTTTAGACATGTAATGAATATGGTCATTATGCATCTAAGTATCCTAAAAGAGAAAGAAAGTATAAGGGAAAATTCAAATGTAGAAGACCTAGAAATTTTTTATATGCTAATAAAGAAGAAGAGGAAGAAGAATTTGATCAAAACATGAGTGAAGATGAATTAAGGTTCATAGCTATAAAGGAGGATGATCTTGATAGAGAAATCAGAGAAGAAAGTGAGCTAATCTCACAAGTTGAAAATAAAGATTGGATCATTGATAGTGGTTGTTCACATCACATGACTGGTGCTATGAGAAAGTTTGTCAAATTCAGAAGCCATGATGGAGGAATTGTCAGAGTAGGGAACAATGCAACCTGTCACATTACAGGAATTGGATCCATCGCACTTGATGGCAAAACATATATTGATGATGTTTATTTTGTTGATGGACCGAAACATAACTTGTTAAGTGTTGGACAACTTATGGAAAAAGGTTACAAATTGGAGTTTGGTAATGACTCATGCATTATCAAAAATAAGGATGGAAAGCTACTTGGTACTAGCACAAAAACCAAAGGTAGTGTATTTTAGTTAAACTCCACTAAAATAACATGTTTGGTAACTAAGATTGACAATAGTTGGTTGTGGCACATAAGATTTTGTCACATTAAATTTGATAACATTGTGAAAGCTAGTAATACAATTGCTATGAGAGATTTACCTAAGATCACTAAGCCCACTAACACTATTTGTAAGGAATGTATCTTGGCTAAGAAAAAGAAAGTCTCATTTCCTAGCAAGAAATTTTGTACTACATATAAGCTAGAATTGCTTCATACAGATCTGAGTGGTCCTATAAAAACAAGAGAATTCTATGGAGAAAGGTATTTTATGATCTTTGTTGATGATTTTACTAGAATGATGTGGGTAGCTTTTCATAAGGAAAAATCAGAAGCATTTGAGAAATTCAAGATATTCAAAATCAAAGTAGAGAATGAATCTAGAGTCAAAATCAAAAGGCAAAGATCAGATAGAGGAGGAGAATTCACTTCTAGAGAACTCAATATCTATTGTGAAGAGCATGGTATCAAGAGACAACTATCCTCACCCCATACACTTAAGTAGAATAGGATTTCTGAAAGAAGAAACAAGTTAATTGTTGAAGTAACAAGAGTTATGTTATTCAAGAATGATATACCAAAAACCTTTTGGAGAGAAGTAGTTAATGCAACAGTATACACACTGAATAGAGTACAAATTAGAGGAGGTATGGACGAAACTAGCTATGAGTTATGGTTTGGTCACTCACCATCAGTCATGTACTTTAGGATATTTGGAAGCAAATGTTACATCAAAAGAGATGATGATATCAGTAAGTTTGATCCAAGGAGTGATGAAGGTGTGTTTCTTGGCTATTTATTAAAAAGTAAAGCTTCTAGATGTTTCAACTATAGAACAAAAACTATAGTAGAGTGCACAAATGTTAAAATTGATGAAAATTTGGGCACTAAGGAAAATATGATGGATTATAACTCTGATGGAGATGATTATTCTATGATGACCAATAGATGCAATGAACTATTTCTCAAAACTAACAATGACTTGTAGAATAATGTGCAAACTAAAGTAGTAAGAGAAGAATAGAGCACAATGTCTGAAATAAGAGTTGAAGCAACAACTCCTACCCCAAATAGGAATTTGATAAGAAATCATCTTGCTGATAAGATAATAGAAGTAAAGAAAAGGGAGTAATGACAAGAAGCAAAATTAATGAAGAACTATGTCTAATATCTCAAGTACAACCAAAGAGCATAGATGAAGCAATCAAAGATGATCATTGGATAAAAGAAATGGAGGAAGAACTTTAGCAAATAATAAAAATGACACATGGGAATTAGTTCCTAGACCAAAGGACAAAAATGTGACTGGCACAAAATGGGTATTCAGAAGTAAAATGAATGAACAGGGAGAAGTAATAAGAAACAAAGCAAGACTTGTATGCAAAGGTTGCTCTCAGCAAGAAGGAATTGATTATGAGGAAACATATGCACCTGTAGCAAGGATGGAAGTAGTCAGAATGTTCTTGGCATATGTAGCAAATAAGAATTTTAAGGTATATCAGATGGATGTTAAGTCATCATTCTTTAATGGAGAACTTGAAGAAGTTTACATTGAGAAACCAAAGGGTTTTCCTTTGACAAAAGAGAAGGATATGGTTTGCAGACTAAAGAAAGCCTTGTATGGATTAAAGAAAGTACCAAGAACCTAATATGTAAGGTTGGATAAATACTTGGCAAAGCTTGGATTTTCTAAAGGACCAATAGATAGTAACTTGTACTTGAAAGAAATAGAAGATGGTTTGTTGATAATTATTGTATTTGTTGATGATATCATTTTTGGAGGAAATGATGAAGCCAGTAAAAAATTCTAAGAAGATATGAAGAATGAGTTTCAGATGAGCATGATAGGAGAAATGAAATTTTTCTTAGGATTGTAAATTGTTTAGAACAAAAAAGGTATCTTTATTTCTCAGACCAACTATTTGAAATATTTGCTAAAAAGATTTGGTCTGGAAAATTGTAGACCTATTGGAACTCCTATGGTAACTAGTCACAAGTTATCAAGCAAGGATGAGACACCTACTATTGAATAGAAGAAGTACAAATCTATGATTGGAGGATTGCAGTATCTAACTCATAGTAGACTAGATATAGCTAATGTAGTTGGAATTGTGGCAAGATTTCAAGCTGATCCTAAAGAATATCACTATGCAGTAGTAAAGAGGATATTCAGATATCTAAAAGGGATATCAAATTATGGCATTTGGTATGATAGAAGAAATGATTTCACTCTTTGCACTTATATGAATGTTGATTGGGATGGAGATAGGGATAATAGAAAAAGCACCAATGGTGGAGAATTCTTTCTTGGTGGAAGGTTGGTTTCTTGACTCAGCAAGAAGCAAGATTGCACCTCACAAAGCACTACAGAGGCAAAGTATGTTATAGTAGCAAACAACTGTAACCAAGTCATATGAAGGAAGAAAATGATGAAGGATATTGGAATTATATTCAAAGAACCTATTATCATTTATTGTGATAACACAAGTGCTATTAACATGTCTAAGAATCATGTTTTGCATTCTAAGACTAAGCACATTGCCATAAAGTATCATGTTTTGAGAGAGAAAGTTGCAGAGAAAGAAATCAGATTGGAGTACATTAACACTATAGAATAGATTGTAGACATTTTCACAAAGGCCTTACCAAAGGATACATTTGAGTACTTGAGAGGTATGCTTGGGGTTATTCCCTTGCCTAATTTAGAGTAGATGATGCAATAGTGCATTAGTCCAGGGTACACAGCACCATTGTTAGACTCGACTAAATGTTGATGCTTCCTCAATGGGCGAGTACCTATGATGAATAGAGTTAGCAAGGACTCTTGGTAATTGGTAATTAGTATGCAAAAATGTCTTTAAACACTTGTGTTTTTTATAGATTTATATGCAAAAGTTGTAAAGCAATAGATCGGATTGTAGTCGTGTTGATAGATTATTGTATATTCAAGAAATTGAACCATTTATGTACTATCTTTGACATTAAGGTCAATGGGGGAGAGAGTCACATAAAAAACATTAAAGAGAGCTATACTATGGGGGAGAATTGTTGCAATTGAGGATTTAGCAAGATCTAATTGATAAAGAGAGTTATTGGTATTTTTGGAACTAGATGTTTTTCATCTATGTTGCCATTAATGCCAAATGGGGAGATTGTTAGCATGAATTCTGATGCTATGGGGGAGTTTTGCAAAACATTGCCATGACTATGTTTGTCATTGATGACAACATAGTAATAAGTTTGTAAAAAAAAAAAACTATCAAAGCAATAGGCTATGATCTATGTATTAAGGACAATACATTACATATCTACTTATGTATAGTTATCAACACATACTACAGTATGTATTTGTCACATGGGAAAGTGCACAGAACTTGAATCGACAGCATACAAAAGATATTGATGATTTACAGAGAACCGCATGGAAATAGAGCATTGGTAAAACAGTTTCTATTCTATGATTGACATAGAGCATTGTGTTTGGAATGAAGGGTTACACAATTAACTGGAGGTAGTACACTAACCACTGATGATGTCAATGTACTATCTCTAGTTAACTGTGCAACCCTTCATTCCAAATACAATGCTCTATGTCGATCATATAATAGAAACTATTTTCCCAATGCTCTGTTTCCATGCGATTCTTTGTAAATCATCAATATCTTCCATATGCTATCAATTTAGGTTTTGAAAACTTGCCCATGTGAAAAATACATATTGTAGTGTGTGCTAATAACTGTGCATAAGTAGATACATAATGTATTGTCCTTAATACAAAAATCACAGTCTATTGCTCTATCATATTTTTTTACAAACTCATTACTATGTTGTCATCAATGACAAACACAGTCATAATAGTGTTTTGCAAAGCTCCCCCATAGCATCATCATTCATGCTAACAATGTTGACATCAATGAAAAACACAGTCATGAATGCAACATGTCAGTACTCTCCAGTACTCAGTATACTCCCCCAAAGTAGTATCATTAGATTTCATGCTAATAGGTTATCACTTTTTCTAACATCTTGAATAGAATCAAAGCTTCATGTGTCTAGCATAGCTGATTGTGCTTTCTAATTGTTTGAGAGATCTAACATTAACCAAAATAACATATTTTTTTCAAAAAATCAATATGATCTAGAGAATAAGAAAATTTTAAGAGGAAAAAAAGAATGCTTTTAATCTCATTTAAATATTTATTTTCCTATGATATATAAGTGATTACAATTTTTTTGTAAACTTAAAAGGAAATTTTAACTTCTCCATAATATATAGAAGACCTAAGAGAGCCAATATAAGCTGGTGTCATCAAAATAAAAGAATCTAAGAATAAAATAGGGGTTTTGACCTAACTCATAAAGGTATTTAATATTTATAAAGAACAAAAAACAACACTAGAAGGCTTGAGAACGTAAAAATCTAATACCAATAATCAAAATGAAAGAAAGGTTGCTTTTGGGGAACTTTTTCCCCAAAATATAAGCCACTAAAAAAGTCATAGCATGCCACTCCCACAATTCTCTCATGTCACTTCCATGGAAAATGTTACTCTAGTGTACAATTATAAAATCTATTGTAGAGAACAATGATCCCTTAACTACAAGAAAGCCTAGACAAGCTACACATTGCGAAAAATGTATTGTGTAAATATTTATGATGACTATTCTACAACAATACTCATCATTCACAATCAAACCCAAAAAAAAAATTAATACTCTTGTCAAGTGTTCCAATAACATATCATATAAATAATGATTTCCTAGAAATAGCTTTAAGATACAAATTTCCATCGATGAAAGATTTTTTTATAAGAAACCAATAATTATTCTAGAATTTTAATTCAAGAAATAAAAATGTATGCTTACACAATGGTCTAGCAAGGGTTTGAATCTTTGTGCCCATTGCATCAATGAAGTGTTCAAACTACAATGCTACAAATCTAAAGACATACTTTGAGTTTCCAAAAATTGAGAATTTTACTAGAATTTTCTTAATAATTCTTATTTGAGACCTTTTAAGTGTTATAACTTGTATAAATAGACTTTGTTTAGGGAATTGTTTTTCTTTTTTTTTTAAATTTGTGTACTTCATATATTAGTTCTTTTAGGATAATTTGATATTTTAATTTGATTATATTTTTAGTTCCTTGGCAATTTTGGGCCTTATAAAAATCTAAATACCTATTTTTTACAAAGTAAATCATACAATTTATAATGTACCAACATTCCAATTTATGGGGTCATTTTCAAAAAATTAGTGATAAGGGATTTGTCTCATGTATTTTTTTCCACTTTTTCTTGTATGTATGATAGGGTTATAATCAAACTTGAAATAGAACCTTAAGGCGATGCAAAAATGGTTTATCAATTGTGATAAATCCTTTTATGTTATGTGTATGTTAGTATTTGTACACCTACATTTTCACAATATACCTATCACTACACCAAATGTAGTCCACATCACATTACAAACCCCCTTTGGTAAAAAATATGAACTAAGGAAATTCAATTTAAAATCAAACTCCCTTGGTTAAATACCTCAAATTTTGACACCATGTAATAATTACTTTGCAAAACTAAAATTCATTATATTGTTGTTGGAATAGTGTTGAATTAAAAAATAGATATATGTAGAAATATTAAGATCATGAGAGAGAGAGATTGTGCAAATTCTTTAATTTGGCCTTCTCTACTTTACCTTCACAAATAGATATTAAATTCTTGAAGGCCTCTTACAATGGGTAAGATTGATCTCTTCCTATGCCAAGGGTTTTCCTATTGCCTCCTTTGAGGGCATAAATTTGGTAACAATAAAGTTCTTAGGGAAGAGCTCTCTCTCTATAAAGCCTTGGTCAACATCCTATATGTGCATCTAGTGTGGGTTAGACTTCTAAATCTCCCTTCATAATTTGGGGAAGTTTCATATTATAAGGCCATAGAAAATTATATTGTTCACTTCTTTACTTGTTTTTTGAGTAATGATGGATATTAATATCTCCAAGCCTCTTCATGTCAATGTGCTTTTGATGTTTAGTGATTGGCATTGGGCTCAATCTTTTTATTATAAGGGCCTCCTTGTTAGACATTGTTGATGCTTCTCCATTGGCCAACTAGCTACAAATTTCATCTTTTTCATTGTAAGGGCCCTATTGTGGAAGAAGGATGCTAATGAAGATCACTTAACTATTCATGCTCCTCATTCTCCAAAAAATGAGTACCCTTGATATATTGACAAAGTCTCTTGCTTCTAAAGTAACTATCCTATCCCTCAAATCATTTTGAGAAGCCTCCTACCCTAACCTCACAACTTGATCTATCATTGGCTTTGGACCATCTCCTAACACTCATGTCATAGATGGGCACCCCCTTTTTACCATCCTTTGGCTCTTGTCATATGCAAATGAGCTCTACGTAGGGGAATTCTACCTACATCCCGATGTTTTGAGAATCTACATGCTAATGTGTTTCACTATTGTAAGAAGATATAAAGTTATTTCTAATTAAAAAAATGCAAACTCATGTTCAAGTGTTGATGAGAATGCAACTTGTTCTATGCTTGATATTCTATAAGTTGGGTCCCAAGGGTTATAACTCTTCAATTTTGTTCACGTTTTTTTTTTCTTTTTTTTCTCATTATTACTCCTCTCTTTTAGGTCAATTTCCTATGCTCGAATAGCTAGGTCTATTTGTCCCTGCCTCATGGTCATTTTATATAGGATCTAGACCCTAGTTTTCCACATTCTTTTTTTTTCATTTTTTTATTTTTACAAAGGTCTATAGTTTTTCAATATACCCTCCCACCTTAATAAAAAACAATCATTTGAACATCACAAGACATGTCCATAAATACAAACTTGTTTTGGGTGCCATAACTAATGGATACATACATAAAGTCAACTAATGATGTTATAATAAGAAAATAATTATTTAAGTAATAGTATTTTGCACAATACTAATCATTGCGTATGTTCTAGTACAAGAAACATTCAATTATATCATATAAATTAAAAAGACCAATTCATGTATTCTTGCATTTTTTGAAGAAATGACATGTACAACTATGTTGTCTAACATAATTCCTTCTTTAATTAAATCCATTTGCATAGTTGAGTTTATAAGCTTGTATATATCATGCATTCCATAATTCATCTATGTGAAGATATGAATTTTATTATTCATATAGGTCATGATAGTATATTTATTGCTTGTCATAATTTTCTTTGGTTTCAATAGTCAAATAATATCTATGAGAACCCCTTACTTTTCCCACTAACAAACCATAACATTATCTTCTTCTTCATTGTATAGTTATTATCATTTAATTGTGACAAGAAAAGGAATAAACTCAATTGCCATAGTATTGAGGATTAAGAAAAATCTTATTGAAATCACTCAGAATTAAATGTATAAATGATTTATTTCTATTTATGTCAAATATAAATTCTTATCCACACATTCTCTAGAGACTCTCATGCATAGGAATCATTTTCTCCTTTAAATACTATGCCATTGTGCAAAAAGAAATAATGAAATAAGTACACCTTACTTGGTGAAAGTCTTTACCATGAGCACTCCATAAAAACCCATATTTTATCAAAAAATTGACATGGTATCTACAAACATATTTTTGTTGAGCTCTTTCTTTTTTGTTGATCCTAAAATTCTTATATCTTGCTTACCTCAAAATTTGAAGCTGAGAAAACTAATTTTAATTCACACTTCTGGTGTTGCTATCCTCCTAGTTTGTGTAAAACTTATTACCAAGCTCTTATTTCAACTAAGGTAGTAAGGGCATCGATGAGGCTATGGAATTTGTCTTTACACTCACTTGAAAATTCCCAAATCCCTTTTCAACCACAAATGTGCATTTTCTTTGGATACATGTATATTAGGGTAGTTGTGGTACTCATGTACCCCTCTCTTTTTGGGTCTCCCTTCCTCCCTTGTGTATCTCACAACTCCTACATCATATACTTTGTGATGAACCTTCTTGTAATAGTCTAAGGCTCTATGTTAGAAACTAGTAGTGAGAATGCCATTGACAATAGTCATATACAACATTATATTAGCATGAATGTTTGTGATATTCTTATGGAGAAGTATGTTGGTATTGTTGGAGACAGAACTAAGTGCTTAATGTGTTGCATTCATGACAATGATTGTCATTGATGTCAACATGTACATTATTTTGTGAATATTACCAAAGTTACAAAGGAATATGTGTTTGGCAGAGCCTAAGGATTAAAAGTTGGGTTCTATGTACTTAAGCATATATTTAGAGATTTCCATGGATATTATAGTTAATTGTGTAGAAAGAGATGTGAAGATGTGACAAAGATATGTGATATTTTCTAGAGGTAGTTTTTAGAGAAAGTTTCTAGAAAGTGGGTACTGGTGAATCAATTGTAGATTTAAGAAAAGATGGAATTATGTTCAATGCATTTAGAGGAAGGACAAAGACAATGCCAAGATGGTGAAATCAAATATGCAATTTGAGCTAACTTATGAAGTCTATTCAAAAATTTTGTTTCTATGAGCTGACTATTACAAATATCTTTGAGAAAAGAGTTTAATTATAATGTAACATGTAGTGTAACTATTGGAATAAAAACACCACTAAGAGGACGGGGGGGGGTGTGAATCAGTGGTTTAAAATACTTTTAAAAACTTGAAACAATTACAAGTTATAAAAATTTAACACATGAGCAAGATAAAGAGATCAAATTTCCACAATCCATAGCATAAATAAATTGATATATTTTTGGATTTGATTGTGTAAAGATTTTTACCATCAACATTTCAAATCACACTATGTGATCCATCATTAGGATGAAGAGAGCAAGATGATATCAAACAAAGTGAGCAAGATAGTTAATGAATAACAAAGTGATGCAATATTATAACATAGAAACCCCTTAGGGTAAAAATCCACTTTGAATCTAATACTTTATTGGCCTCTTGGGGAAATATTTTAGAGCTACAACTCTAGGAAGCACCAACACCCTATTTTAGAAACACCAATTTCAAGGAACACCAATCCCTTGCACCTAAAACACCAACTTAATGAATACAAGAAGCACCAACTTCCAAAATGAACAAATGAGATATAAAATAAAAGGATCATCTTTGTTACAATGCAAATCATGAATCACTAGTTTCAACTTCTTGTTGAAAATGCAATGCAGGATATACTTCTATTCTCCTCAAAACATCCAACAACCAAATATATTTTCTTTTTCCATTAAAAGATCTAATCAAATACTGATATGAATGAATAAAGAAGAAATATATAACACTTCTTCTACCTCTGATAAACTTCTTTAATGAAAATAAAATCACAAATATGAAAATAGAAACATAAAGCATTACCCTCTTCTTTTTTGTTAAAAATATGCTTGCAAATAATTCGATCTACAAGGAATTCCACACCAATTCTGTAACTTCTATCAAAACCACCTATTGGATATTTTAGAGGAATATATCCTCTACTTATAAACCAAGAAATTCAAAATTTTGGAAGCATTTACATACCCGAAACTTCCATTAGACCAAAATTGCTCAAAATTTCCAAAACTGTCATAACAATTTGGTACTTGTTTATGATAAATACACTTTTTCTCTTTCTATACATGTGTTATGCAAAAACCAACAAAGAACCATTTTAGCTAACTCTGAGAACTTTCCAAAAAGGTATGATAGTTGGAGTCTATCTGAAAATAAATCTTGTCAACTTTCTAATAGACAAAAACTATTTTTTTAATATCCATTTTCAAAAATAATGTGAACAGTAAGTGTTAATTGTATAACACTTAAGTATTTGTCTTGAATATGTTTTGAACAATATTGAAGGACATCAAATTAGATAATTACATGATGTTAGCCATGCCATATGCTCATTATTGACATCAATGACAACAATCAAAGACCAAATACCAAGAGTTCAACATACTCCCCCTTTGGCATTGATGTCAATACCAACTTCCACCTATATATCCATGTGTACCTATACTTGTATATCCATCCTTTAGACATCTTCTTTATTTTTCTCCCCCTTTGACATCAATGAAAAAGGAGATATACCAAGGTTTTAGTGTAACAAAAAGATAAGCAAAATATGCTCCCCCTTAAACCTATCACTCACTTATGAACTTCTACAAGAGAAGAGAGGGATACCACCCCCAATTTTGTTCTTAATCCTTCAAATGTAGCTTTTGAGAGAAATTTTGTAAATATGTCAGCAAGCTGATGTGAAGAAGGAACAAATTCTAATTCAATATTACCATTCAAGACATGTTCCCTTATGAAATGATAACAAACATCAATGTTCTTGGTGCATGAATGCATAACTAGATTCTTATAAATGTTGATTACACTCTGATTATCATAATAAATAGGAACTGGTTTAGACACTATTAATTTCATATCTGATAAAGTTTAAGCCATCCAAAGAACCTATTGAGAACATGAATATGTGGCCATATATTTAGCCTCTAAAGTAGAAAGTGTGGTAGATTCTTGCTTCTTACTATGCCAACACACTAGCTTGTTACCCAAGAAAAATATTGCTCCTGACGTACTTTTTCTTTCATCTAGACAACCTGCCTAGTCTAAGTCAGTATAAATAACAAATCTAAAATTATCATGTTTAGGATACCAAATCCCATAATCCAAAGTACCCTGAATATATCTGAAAATTATTTTAACTACCATAACATGAGATTATTTAGGTGAAGATTAAAATATTGCAATCAAACATACAACATACATGATATTAGGCCTTGAAGTTGTGAGATATAGTAAACTATTAATCATGTATCTATAAGTAGTTTGATCAACATTAGGAGAATCATTATTTTTAGTAAGTTTACATCCTATTATCATTGTTGTTCCTATAGGCTTACAATCTTCCATATGAAATTTCTTTAACATTTCCTTTCCATACTTAGTTTGGGATAAGAATAAACCATTTTCCCACTGAGAAATTTGCAACCCAAGAAAATAGGATAGTTCCCCAAGCATGGACATTTCAAATTCAGATTATAGAAGCTTTGAAAAACCTTGACTTAAAGCATCATCATTGGATCCAAATACTATATCATCAACATAAACAAGAACAATGAGAACATCATCACATGTACCATATATGTACAAATTCCTATCAACACCACCTCTTTTGAAGCCATTTTTGATAAGATACTCATCCAACCTAGAATACCAAGCCCTCGAAGCTTGTTTCAAACCATAAAAACCCTTTTTAAGCTTGTAGACCTTATTAGGATAGTCTTTATTTTCAAATCCTTTAGGTTGATCCATATAAACTTCTTCATCAAGATAACCATAAAGAAATGTCATTTTAACATTCATTTGGTACATTTTAAAGCCCTTGAAAGCTAAATATGCAAGAAAAATTCTAATTGCTCTAATTCTAGCCATTGGTGCAAAAGTTTCATCAAAGTCCACACCTTGTATTGTGCATCACCCTACAAACCAATCTAGTCTTGTTCCTTGATATCTTTCTATTTTAATCAAGTTTATTTCTAAAGACTCGTTTAGCACCTATTATGTTTTTATCTTTAGGTCTAGGCACTAATTCCCAAGTTTTATTCTTTTCAATTTGACTTAGTTTCTCTTTCATAGCATTAACCCAAACTCATCCATACTAGCTTCTTTATATGATTTAGGTTCAATTTGAGATAACAAATACAGATTAGCACATTCACTAGATGTAGTTCTTGTTCTTGTTTGAATACCTTCATGTTTATCCCCTATAATCTAATCTTAATGATGATACTTCTTCAATCTTGTTCCTATAGCCTTTGTACCTATAGATTCTGGTGTTTCTATTTGATCTTTTATCTCTTCTTCACCTTCATCAACTTTATTATTTTCTTCTTTCAAGTCTTTATCACTATCTTGTAGGAAACTATTATCCATTCTTATTTCCTTTTTATCGTGCACAATTTCATCCACTTTCACATGTACATTTTCAATAAGTTTATTCAACCTTTTAATAAAACATTTGTAAGTTTTACTTTGAGGAGAATATCTTAAAAAGATTCCTTCATCACATCTTGAACCAAATCTTCCTATTTTATCACTAGAATTCTTAATTTAGCATCTACTTCCAAAAATTCTAAAATGCTTAACAGATGTAGGATGTCCATACCATAACTCATAAGGAGTGTACTTAGTTTTTACCCTTAGTTGTGCCCTATTTAAAATATATAATGTTGTTTGAACTGCTTGTTTCCAATACCTATTTGGTACTTTAGATTCATCTAACATATTCCTTGCCTTTTCTTTCACTATTTGGTTCTTTCTCTCAACAACTCCATTTTGTTGAGGTGTCCTAGATGCTGCATATTGTCTTTTGATGCCATGTTTTTCACAATAATAAAAAAAATTATCTAAAGTAAACTCACCATCTTTATCTGATCATAAGCATTTAATCTTCATGTCTGACGCATTTTCAACCATTTTCCTAAAAATCTTAAACTTGTCAAATGCCTCTAATTTATGCTTTAAGAATGTTACCCATGTCATTCTTCTATAAGCATGTATAAAAAGTATGAAATACTTTTCACCATTTAATGACACTGTCCTTGTAGGACCACATAAATTAGTACATAATAATTGTAATGGTTTAGAAGAAAAATATTTTTTTGAAGGAAAAGATGTCTTTTTTTGTTTACCATATTGACACCCTTTACAAATAACATTCTCTAGCTTGCTTATACATGGCATACCTCTTACTTTATAATGCTTACTAACTTTTACCAAGTTGTCAAAGTTCAAGTACCCAAGACTTTTGTGCCATTAAAAAATTTCATTCACCAGTCACATAAGAAAAACATCTTTATGATTGTTATTATTTGTGATATCTTTTAAATTGTATACATTGCCTTTAGATCTTTTACCTAATGCAACCAACTATCCAGGTTTTAATTTGATTTGGAAACCATGGTCATCAAAAATAACTTCATATCCATGATCACAAATTTGACTAACACTTAGAAGATTATAATTTAATCCATCGACATAATACACATCATGAATGGACATTTTGTCACTAAGCATCAAAGAACCCAAACCTTTAATTTTCCTTGAAGAATCATCACCAAAACTAGCATTGTCACCTTTGTAGTTAATCAATTTGTTAAACTTTGTTCTATCTCCTATTATGTGTCTAGAAGAACCACTATCAATTATCCAAAAGTTCTTTTCTTTAGAATGTAGAGCCATTTGAACAAACATAGACTTATCAATCTTAGCCCTCCACATCTTAGTCACTTTAGTATCAAATTCTTTATCAACTTGTAGACTAGCATAAGATTGATCATTCTTAATCAACTTAGCTTTGCATTTACTCATAACACAACCAAAGAGATTACATTTATAACATCTTAGACCATTCATTTTAGGAAGGAATAACCAAAATGAAACTTTGAATACCTCCTTGACATGTATCTACAATTACTTATTCTATGTCCATATTGATGACACATAAAGAAATACCCATCAAAGAAAAAAGTTAACTAGTTTGAGTATCTTTTACCCATGAATGAAGTGCTTGATATAAACTAATTTTTATCATTATAAATATTATTAAAATCTTCATTTTTACCTGCATTTGAGGTGGTAGCATTCTGATTTGTATCCTTAATTTCAAATTTAAATATCTCGAATGAAGATTTATCTTTCTTGTCACTAGAACATTGTCCAAGTTCAAAACCAATTCTTATTAGATCATCAATTTTTCCTTGTTTCCTTAAAATATAATCCAAAGTAGTGTTCTCATATTTTTCTAACTTTCTTCTATATGATATTACTTCATTGATTAACCTTGTACATTCTTGATCTTTAGAATTGTTGTCACTTAGGTTTGTACCCTTGTCCAGAGCCTATGCATGAGGACAACCTAGTGAAACATGGAAACAACCTCCAAGATGTGGGACTTGAACTATGAGGTTGAGTCTCCAGAGAAGGCCAGCTTCCTCTTACTATTAGGATCCACCTAACTACTCTTGGAGGGGAAAAGGGAGAAGGAGAGCATGAAAGAAAATCTACCTAATCTAATCTAAAGAGGTGATGCACCAAAATAGAGTGTTTAGACCAATCTCTTCCCATACATGTACTATTGAACTAGAATGAAACTAAGGATATACACATTCAGACTTGTTTTAATCTAATAACCACATGCAGATCAGAAAACAAAAATGAATGACACAAGGAAAGAGAAGATTCACTTATATATCATTCACAGGCTAGAGAGATACAGTCATGCAGGTTGCAGATATCCGCAAAACATTGATGAGAGGCAAGGATTCTTGCACTTTCACACCAATGGCTGAAGGAGATAAGACAGTATCTCATACAGTTCAGAGGTAGAGTGAATTTTCCACTAAAATTGTAGAGCAACAGCAGAGAAAAAATAGAGAAGGGTCCGACCCCAACAAAATTCACAAAAATTGCCTTTATAGTGCAGGCATAACTAAGATTTTCCCTCCAAACCCATCCTGCAACCACTGCCATCAAGGCTCTGTCAGGAAAAATCATGGGGATCTAAAGAAATCTGATCTAAGTATAGCCTTTTGGTACCATGAAATTTAATTTTTAACTAAAATAGGGCCTTGAGAAGACAGAGGTGGTGCCATAATTGTGCTCTGACCAAGTAGATGGATAAACTGGGAGGGTGATGGAGTGCTCTTCTTTGTTTTGCATTCACTTCTAATGGTTGGGATCGATCAGGAAGATTAGATCATGCAAGAAACCCTCAATTTCTTCCATCTTTGGTTCATGAATCAACAGGGTTGGCAAGTCAACATAACCCTGACACTAGGATGAGCTATGTAGACCAATCAGTTTATATCTTTTTGCCACCTTGCGGGGTCCACTCACAGTTGACCATGCCTTTTCTTTCAGTAACCATGCCAACTCCTCAAATCCTAACTACAACGGTCATATTAACTGTCAGTGCCAACTGTTACTGCCTCCACCAGACCCACTAGGACACATCTCACTTAGGCACTATGTCACTATGCTTAAAATTCTCACAGCTTCCCATGGCAACATAGTGCCCATCGTTGATCCAAATTGATCTGGCAATCGTGAAGACTCGCCCTTTCTTGCGCTTGCCTTCAAAATCCTAACTGTGACAGCTACAACACAACCATCGGCCACTAACTACCAATGTTGACTGGGTCTGCAAGGACACGCATCCACTGCTCACTTTCCTACAAGATTTAACCTCTGTGCATCTCCATAATGCGGGAAAGCATCGACTGTTGAGCCTCTTTGATCAGATGGCGAGTGTTGATGCAATCTTGATGATGGGTCCCTCACTTTGCTGCCTTAGCCACCACTCTATTAATAATTCTACCAGACCCATCGAGACACGTGGTAGATCATCGCTATGTTGCTATGGCCAAAGATCGAGCATTTCTTCATAGCGACATAATGAGGGATGTTGATCTGCCACCATCTAATGGCTCAAAAGGTACACTGCGCCTATCTTTTGCAAATTCTGAGCCCACGCACACTTGGCAACCACCTGGCACAACCTGGCATCCTCATAAACATGTGGCGACTACCCCCTTTCCCAGAATATTTAACCTCCTTGCACCTTGATAATGCAAGGAAGTGCCAGCCCTCGATCCTTGAAGATCTGACAGTGATTGAAACTCTGTAGTTTTGGACCTGCATGATTGCACCATCTGGATGTGTGTCATCAGCCTGCTTTCCTACATTGTCAAAAGGTCTGACAGAATCCAAAATGTAGGGAAGCGAGCACCAATCAAAATGCTAGCTCAGCTAGCCATTTGTTTAATCTATGGCCAATAGAAAGAAAAGGACCCACCGCCATCTGATGCCGCCAAAAAACTTTTCAACTGGGTGCTATGTTGCTAACGGTGAGCGACTTGGATTTTTTGTTAGTGCCATAGCACCCACTAAGGATGAAACAAAACCTGATGTTGAAAGAATAATATAGAAAGGGGGACCCACTAGCCTCATGGCTAGAAGGTGCTATGTTGCCATGGGAAAACAACCTGTAACTCCACATGGTGAGATAGCACCAATCATCAATCTAGGAAGATCTAATGGTGAGGAAAGTTGCAAGTCAGTGGGGAAAACATTGAAATACCCCTGGGCATTAAAATATTAATAAAATTTGCGAGTAGCCGTTGGGTAGGGTTTGTATTATGAATTTGAAATTTTGGTAGGGTGTAAAAATGAGTAACATTTCTGGTGACTCACAGGGGACGCAAGCTAGCTATGTGGATGACCAGTGGCCTAAAGCATCCATTGGGCTATAGGGTCATAAAATATGTAGATTTTGAGCACTGTAAAACCCTAACCCTACTTCTGAGGCAACATCAAAACATTGAAAGAAAACTCTGCTTCTACAACCTGCAAACTCAAAACTTGTTGTCTCATAGAGACAATTGTGCTCATGCACTTCTTGGAAAATATGAAAAAACTGAAACCAAAGAACTACACTACTATGTACATGGAACCTCAAACCCTATTAGAAACATGGCTTAAGGTAAATCGCATTGACTGGGATTGGTAAAATTTCACCATTAGGTCTACTTAACTGGAAAGCATTGGCCTGTTTACAACTTTCAATCAGATAGGGACCACTCCATAATGCATCAAACTTTGAGTGTCTTCCTGGTTTTGCCCTATCTACATCCCACTTTAAAACCAAGTCCCCCTCTCTAAAAGTTCTTACCCTGGCTTTCTTGTCAAAACTTTTCTTCACCTACTGTTGATGAGTCTCTAGGGTCTGTAAGGCTTGATTTCTTTTCTCTTCTAGCTCCATTAGCTTTGCCATTCTTACTGTCATGGCATCATCTTCAATTAATTCCAACTGATGCACTAACTCCAGGGCTGGGAACTCCAATGAAATTGGAAGCCTTGCTTCTTTTCCATATACCAACATGAATGGTGAGTTCCTTATTGATCTTTTAGGTGTTATCCTGTCAGCCCATAGAGTTGTCTTCAATTTTTTATGCCAACACCTCTGGTTATCTTCTATTGCCCTTCTCATGATCCTAATTAGATTCTTGCTGGATGACTCAGCTAGACCATTACCCTAAGGATAGTAGTTTGAAGATGTGCTCAAATAGATATTATGATCCATTGCCCATGCACAAATTTGAGCTCCAACAAAAAGACTTTGCATTATTTGAAATAATGGTTGAAGGGGCACCAAACCTGGTCACAATTCCATCAAGGAACTCAACAACTAAAGATTCAATGGCATCCTTCAATGCAACTGCCTCTGTCCATCTAGTGAAATAATTTGTAGCAGCTAAAATCCACTTGTGACCTAAACTGGAAGGAGGGTTGATGGGGCCTATGAAATCCAATCCCCACTGAGTAAAAGGCTGATCCACCTAGATGGGATGAAGGGAAAAAGTTGCAAGTATTTGTTTGCCAGAGAAGAAGGCATATTTTTTGCACTTCCTTACATACTTATGGAAATCATGAAATAGAGATGGCCAGTAATAATTAGCCCTCATGATTTTCATTGCAGTTGTTCTAGCTGAGAAGTGACCACCATCAGGACCATCATGAAGCTCTTTGATCATTCTTTCAGCCTAGTCTATATTAATGCATCTTAATAGGGTTCCATTAAAATCTTTTTTGAAAAGAATACCATCAACTATGACATAAGGGATTGACTACAATCTGTATTGTCTCCTCTTAGCTTTATCTAATCCTTGAGGGTATCCATTCCCTAATAAGAAACTATTCATATCATCCATCCAATTCTTTAAGCCGTCATTCTCACCTCTTGTTCCTCTATTAATACCATGGCAACTTCTTCATCTGACTCTGGAGATTATAACATTTTCTTGCACAATCCTTTCCCTCTTACCAGCTTGGTGATTTGGATGTCAACATCATATTCCATCACCTTAGTAATCCAGCCAGCTCTTTTCTCACTGATATCCTTGCCCAAGAGGAACTCCTCCACACTGGCATGGGGTACTAACAAATGAATCCTATTATGGGACAGGAGGTGTCTAAATTTCTTTAAAGCTTTGATGACTGCAAGGGCTTGCTTCTCAACATAACTGTATTTATCTTCATACTCCTTGAGCCCTTCACTAAAGAAAGCTATGGGTTGCTCTTCATTTTTGTCATTTGTTTGAGTCAAGACAATAGAGATACTTGACTCACCACCTAAGGTATAAAGAATGAAATCCTTCTCAAAATTTAGATTCATGAGAATAGGGGCTAAGGTTATGGTTGTCGTGATCTCTTCAAAACTTTCCTTCCCTTCCTTGGTCTATGCAAATACCATACCTTTCTTGAGCATAATTGTAACAAGTTTCACCATGGTAGCAAGATTGGGGATAAATCTCCTCACAAAATTTATCCTGCCTGGGAAACTTTGCAGCCCTTTCTTATGTTTAGGAAGAGGAAGAGAAAGTATTGCTTTTGTTCTTTCTGGATCAATGGTTAAGCCATCCTCAGATACAATGTGTCCTAATAATTTTCCTTGATTAGTAGCAAAGACACATTTTCTTGGGTTAAGGGAAACCCCAAATTCTCTGCATCTTAGGAATACCTATCTTAGATGATCAAAATGATCTTCTACATTCTTTGAATACACTGTAATATCATCAAGGTAAACTAAGAAAAACTTGTCAATCAATTTTTTGAAGGCCACCTCCATTGCTTTCTGAAATGTTGCACCTACATTGGTTAGCCCAAATGGCATCTTACAATAAGCATAGGTACCCCATTTAGTAGTGAATGTAGTCTTGTACCTATCAGAATCCTTAACAAGCACTTGATTGTAACTAGAGAATCCATCAAGAAATGAAAATCTCTTTGAACCACTGACCTTAGCCAAAATCTTCTCCATAGAAGGGAGAGGATGGTGATCTTTAAGGGAAGCTTGGTTAAGGTCCCTAAAGTCCACACACAATCTAATTTCCCCATTCTTTTTCCTAACAGGGACAAGATTTGCTACCCATGATGAGTGTTTGATGGGAAAAATTATATTAGCCTCAATCAACTTGGATAGCTTTTTTCTCATTAAGGGTTCAATCTTGGGGTTCACTGGCCTCTATTTTCATCTTACTAGTTTTACATTATCAACTAAATCTATGGTATGCTGAAACAACCTTGGGTCAAAGCCCTTTAAATCATCACATGTCCAAAAAAATACATCATTAAATTCTTGACATAGATGAATAAAATTTTCTTGCTCAATTTCAGAACATACCTTCCCCATGTTTAAGGACTTTCCATCAGCAATCATGACTGGAAAATGATCATCCTTATCAGCAGCTAGGTTCATGCCCTTGCCTCTTGTTTGGTCATCAGAATTGAAAACACTCTCTATAGTAATGAGGCCTTTAGGTAGCTTGTTAGAACTGAGATGGATGATTTGATCACCATACTGATCCTGCTGTCTTGACTGATTTCTCTCTGAAAATTTTGCCTCATTCTGCAAGAAACTCACAATTTGTTCATCAGATTCAAACACTTGCCAATGGATATTGTTATCAGGGATAGCAAGCCTTACTACCACTCTAATTTGTTTCTTCTTCTCCTCCTCAAAATTCCCTAGCACATCATAAGATGCACCTATTGCTACAAGTCTATTAGCATGTCTGTTTTCCTTTCTAGGGATGCTTTGAATATTAAATGCATTGAAACCTTCAAGAAAATCCCATACCCTATATTTATAAGACTTGAGCAAACCTTTCTTGGCAACATTATGATTTCTCACCTGATTGACCACCAACTCACTATCTCCATACACCCTTAAGGCTCAGATTCCTCTTTTTTGAGCAAGTAGGAGACCTTGAATTGAGGATTCATACTCGGCTACATTATTAGTGCAACTAAATTGGAGCCTAAAGGAGAAGTAGTACCTCACTTGTGTAGGGAAAATCAACATCACACCAGCCCCTAATCCATTTTTATTTCTTGAGCCGTCAAAGTACATACTCCATATCCCACTCATATCTTCTTTAGTACCCACAAGATTGGGAACTAGAGCATCTTTCTCCAACATACAATATGTACTAAGACCTATCTCAAGGGTTTCTGACATAGGGTCAAATTGATATGCATTAGCCAATTCATCTAAGAAAAAATCAGGTATCTCTACTAGGGAAGTGGTGGGCTCATTCACTATGTCATTCTCATCCATCTCTAGGATAGGGTAATTCATGTTGATGGGGTTAGGGGTGTAGGGTTTAGTATGATGGAGGGCTTGAGGCTCTACTATAATTGAAGAATTGGCTCCATATCTTGTCTTAAAAGACATATATGACCAATCAGAAGATATGAAACCACCTATTTGGGCAGTAAAGTCTCTTGACAGACATATGGCAAAATATGGTTTGACTTTAGCAACAGAGATATGTTGGGTTATAGTACAACCAGGGCATACATGTAAGGCCATCTCCGCATTCATAAGGATCCCTATAGTCTTGACAGTACTACCATCCAACTGTAACACATCCCTAACAATGGGCTTATATTTCATTCCCAAAGCATCAACAACACACCTAGGCATCACTAAACTGCTAGCCCCTGAATCAATCATGCAATTATGGACTAGTTTTCCCCCTATAATTAGAGAAATATAAAATGGAGGAGGTCTAACCTTTTTTCTTGTTTCTACCTCCCTTGATGGTTGTACTAGGCTTGTGGCACTTTCCATGTCAGGTGCTTGATCCTTTGGTTCAATTCTTTCTAACTCTTGCTGCAGCAACCTATTTTGCATGGGTATAATAGCAATAACATCCCACATGGAGATATTCACATTTGTCTTCTTCATCTGTTCTACCACACTGAATGGCATAGCAGGTGCTTTGGTAGAAGCCTTTGGGGCTACAATTGTATGAGGTTGAGATGGAATAACCTAAGGATCACTTGCATCCTTTCTGCCATGATCTTGCCTTTGTTGTTGAAAGGTACTTGATTGATTATTTGCTGCTTGCTCGTGAGATATTGCATTTGAAGTTGAGGCCTGATTGGGAGGAGGAGGGACAACATCTTCCATAGCTCTTCTCTTTCTCCTAGTGTTATGAGCAATGGAATCCTGGTTTACATTATAATGCTCCTCTATCTGATGATTCATAAAAGAGAAATCACCCTATCTTTGCATATCTGAGGCATCTTTAAATTGATCCTCCTTGTATGATTGTTTTGCTGCAGGTTCTTGGACTATCAAAGCCATAAAAGATTCAGCCTTTTGACACATACAATAGGCATAGGACTAATTGCAGGAGGGACAAAAATCTTGTTCTTGGGCCATATTGTTTTGAGGGACTATGGCCCTACTTTGGTTTATATTTGAGGTTGAAGCATGGCCACCCTGCCTATTCTGATCAAAAGAATTGTTCCAATGATTAAGATTTGGAGGCCTACCATTATTGGGAGCTTGATATTGCAATTGATGAGGCTTACCACCTTGAGCTTGTCTTTCTAAAGTTACCACCTTATTACTCATTTTTTGCATCATAGAGAAATTACCCTTCAGCCTCTTTCCTTGATCTTCTAACTTCTTACCTTGATCTTGCAATCTTTTATCAAGGCTCTTCTCTCTTTTGTCCATGCTCTACATTAGAGATTGCATCATCTCTTTGATTTCATCTATCCCATTTGAAGATGTGGAAGCTTGAGGGACTGGAGTAAGGGATTGTGATGTAGAAGTTGTGGGAAGAGGAGTCATTGCTGGTTGATGAGATGGAACATCAGGGAAGAAAGGCATAGGAAGCCTTGGAGCTAGTTTACCTCCTTGTATTAGGATGTTTTCTAATTTTATTTCTAATTCATAAGCATTAGGAAAGGTATCTCCTCCCATAGTTTGGATTGTAGTGGCAATGTCACTGTTAAAAGCTCTAAGGTAATGCAAGAAGGCATTACTAGGGGTAGGCTTTACTGAAGTAGGTATTCTATCCCATGTCTTTTGAAATCTATAGTTAAAGTCAGTCATACATTCATGGGGGGCTCTTTTTATGGTAGTCAACTGCTCTAAAAGTGATAGATAGTCACTTTTATCCTCAAAATTTTTTCACAATCCTACTCCTAATCCATCCCAAACTGTTATAGAACCATGAGCTAAACCTCTATACCATTGTAGTGCTTTTCCTTTTAGGGATGAGGCTAGGAGCCTAACTGCAACATCATCCTCTGTAATACCATGGATATTGTAGACATTTGCGACCTCTTGAATGTGTTATGAGGGAGAGATAGAAGTTTCACCAGTAAACTCTAGTATACTTTTGAGTGCAGCTATTGGTATGTCATGTCTTTGGGCTAAAAAGAGAGGGCTCCCACCATTAAAGGTGGCAAAAGTATGAGCTCTAGGAAATGCCATGTAAACAAGTGATCTATTAATGTGTGTTGATGGAAATCTAGGCTGAGATCTAACAATAGGAGGAGTAGAGGTAGATCTTGCAGGTGTATTTGTTACTATTGCACTCCTAACTAGTGATAAAGATACTCTAGCCCTCCTTCTTCTAGGATTTGAAAGCAAAAGCTCTTGGTATTGAAAATTACCTCTAGAAGATGCCCTCATTTCAGCTTTGGGTATGAATTACTACAACTTTTGGTCTGGAACCAGATATGTATTTGAAGCTTAGAGTCACCAAGTACTTTTGAAGAATGAGCCTCTTGAAGGCTTAAACACCAAAGCCAGTACTACCTCTTCAGTATTAATCTTGAAATCTTCCCTTTTGACACTAGTAGGCTTGAAGTTTTATGAAATGTTGTCCCACCGGGTGTGCCAAAAACTATTGTCACTTAGGTTTGCACCCTTGTCCAAAGCCTATGCATGAGGACAACCTAGTGAAACATGGAAACAACCTCCAAGCTATGGGACTTGAACTGTGAGGTCGAGTCTCCAGAGAAGGCCGGCTTCCTCTTACTATCAGGATGCACCTAACTACTCTTGGAGGGAAAAAGGGAGATGATGCACCAAAATAGAGTGTTCAAACCAATCTCTACCCATACATGCACTATTGAACCAAAATGAAACTAAGGATATACACATTCAGACTTGTTTTAATCTAATAACCACATGCAGATCAGAAAACTAGAATGAATGACACAAGGAAAGAGAAGATTCACTTATATATCATTCACATGCCAGAGAGATACAATCATGTAGGTTACAGATATCCATAAAACATTGATGAGAGGCAAGGATTCTTGCACTTTCACACCAATGGCTGAAGGAGATAAGGCAGTATGTCATATAGTTCAGAGGTAGAGGGAATTTTCCACTGAAATTGCAGAGCAACAACAAAGAAAAAATAGAGAAGGGTCCGACCCCAAAAAAATTCACAAAAATTGCCTTTATAATGCAGGCATAACTAAGATTTTCCCTCCAAACCCATCCTGCAACCACTTCCATCAAGGCTTTGTCAAGAACAATCATGGGGATCTGAAGAAATCTGATCTAAGTATAGCCTTTTGATACCATGAAATCTGATTTTTAACTAAAATAAGGCCTTGAGAAGACAGAGGTGGCACCATAACTATGCTATGACCAAGTAGATGGATCAATTGGGGGGTTGGTGGAGTGCTCTTCTTTGTTTTGCATTCACTTCTTGTGGTTGGGATCGATCATGAAGATCAGATCACGCAAGAAACCCTCAATTTCTTCCATCTTTGGTTCATGAATCAGTAGGGTTGGCAAGTCAACATAACCCCAGCACTAGGATGAGCCATGTGGACCAATCAATTTATATCTTTTTGCCACCTCACAGGGTCCGCTCATGGTTGACCATGCCTTTTCTTTCACTAACCACACCAAGTCCTCAAATCCTAACCACAACAATCATATTAACTATCAGCACCAACCATTACTGCCTCCACCAGACCCACTGGGACACGTGTCACTTAGGTGCTATGTTGTTATGCTTAAAATTCTCATAGCTTCTCATGGTGACATAGTGCCCACTGTTGATCCAAACTGATCTGGCGATCGTGAAGACTCGCCCTTTCCTGTGCTTGTCTTTAAAATCTTGACTGCGACAACTACAACACAACCATCGGCCACTAACTACCAATGTTGGCGGGGCCCACAAGGAAATGCATCCACTGCCCACTTTCCCACAAGATTTAACCTTTGTGCATCTCCATAATGCAGGAAAGCGTCGACTGTTGATCCTCTTTGATCCGATGGCAAGTGTCAAGGCAATCCTGATGGTGGGTCCCTCACTTTGTTACCTTAGCTGCCACTCTATTAATACTTCTGCTAGACCCATCAAGATACGTGGCAGATCATCGCTATGTCACTATGGACAAAGATTGAGCATTTCTTCATAGCGACATAACAAGGGACGTTGATCTACCACCATCTGATGGCTCAAAAGGTACACTGCACCTATCTTTTGCAGATTTTGGGCCCACGCACACTTGGAAACCACCTGGTACAACCTGGTATCCTCAAAAACATGTGGTGGCTACCCGTTTTCCCTGAATATTTAACCTCCTTGCACCTTGATAATGCAAGGAAGTGCTAGCCCTCTATCCTTGAAGATCTGACAGTGATTGAAACTCTGTACTTCTGGACCTGCACGACTGCACCATCTGGATGTGTGTCATCAGCCTGCTTTCTCGCATTCTCAAAAGGTCTGACAGAATCCAAAATGTGGGGAAGTGAGCACCAATCAAAATGCCAACTCAGCCAGCCATCTATTTAATCTGCAGCCAATAGATAGAAAAGGACCCACCGCCACCTGATGTTGCCAAAAAACTTTCTGACTGGGCGCAATGTCGCTAATAGCGAGGGACATGGATTTTTTGTTAGGGTTATAGCACCCACTGAGGATGAAACAAAACCAAGCACCAAAGGAATAATATGAAAAGGGGGACCCACTGGCCACATGGCCAGAAGGCACTATGTCACCATGGGAAAATAACCTACAATTCCACATGGTGAGATAGCGTCGATCATCGATCTGGGAAGATCTGATGGTGAGGAAAGTTGCAAGTTGGTGGGGCAAACATTGAAATATCCCTGGGCATTAAAATATTAATAAACTTGGCGAGTAGCCGTTGGGTAGGGTTTGTATTACAAATTTGAGACTTTGATAGGGCGTAAAAATGAGTAACAAGATCTTAACTCTTCCTTAGTGACAAAGACAATTTTCTTTTGTTCCTTAATGTGTAATTTCAATTCTATAACTTGTTTATTTAAGTCCTTAGTTTCTTTTTCAAAATTCTATTTTTATTTTAGGAATTAATTTTCTTTAACACTTGAATTCCTTGATCTTTTTAAGTGCATAAAGAAATTCACATTCTAAATCAGCCTCAACAAGTTTAACATCGTCATCACTATCTGATTCTTGACAAGTAGTTTCTATAGCCATGAATGAAACTTCATTTTCATCACATTCAAAACTACTAGAGTCACTATCTGATACATCAACAATCAAACTCTTCTTCTTCTTAAAGAACTTCTTTTGTTATAGAATTTCTTTTTACTTGATTTATATTTCTCATCATCTACTTCATCATGACTATTATAAGGACATTTAGATGCAAAGTGTCCTATTTTACCACAATTAAAGCATTTAAAAGGAAGTTTAACTTTGTATTTATCTACTCCTTTATTTAATTTCCTTGATAAATTTTCTTCAAGAACATCAAGATCTTTTGATTCTAAAGAAACTTGCTTCACTTTCTTTTCCACCTTGAATGTTGATTCTTTACTTATGGATTCCTATTTGCCAAACTTTCTCATTTCATAAGCTACAATTGCTCCATGAATATCTTCTATTGTGTTCTTGTTAATATATTTAGTTTCTTCTATAGAACATATCTTAGAATCAAATTTATCAAGAAGAGATCTCAAAAATTTCTTTACAACATCAATATCCTTAATTGTTTCACCAAGTCCTCTTATGCCATTTACAATTTCATCTATCTTAAGGAGATAGTCTTCTACCTTTCCATCATTACTCATCTTAAGGTCTTCAAATCTTGATTTTAAATGTTGTATCTTATCTTCTTTAAATCTATCATTACCATGATATGTGTTTTTCAATTTGTCCCATACTTCTTTAGAAGAGTTGCGATGCATTACCTTAACAAAAACATCTTTAGATAAACTATTAAGTATAGAAAATTTAGCTTTCATATCAGTTTCATACTTCCTCTTTTCATCAAGATCTATAGGTAAAGTATTAGGAACTTTATAAATATTAAAAAATGAAGCCCAAACATCAACATTAATAGATAACAAATATGTTTGCATCATTACTTCCCAAAAAGCATAATCTGATCCATCAAAAATAACAAACTTTGAAGAACTATCTTAAGCCATAAAAAATAAGTATTCCACTCAACCAAAAGCTACCCAAATTTATTAAACTTGATATAGGGAACTAAGCTCTGATACCACTTGTTGGAATACAAACACCACTGATAGGGGGGGTGAATCAGTGGTTTAAAATACTTTTAAAAACTTGAAACAATTATAAGTTATAAAAATTTAACACATGAAAAAGATAGTTAATGAATAAGAAAGTGACACAATATTTTAACATAGAAAACCCTTCGGGTAAAAAACCACTTTGAATCTAAAACTATATTGGCCTCTTGGGTAAATCTTTTAGAGCTACAACTCTAGGAAGCACCAACACCCTATTTAGAAACACCAATTTCAAGGAACACCATTCCCTTACACTTGAAGCTCCAACCTCATGAATACAAGAAGCACCAACTTACAAAATGAACAAATGAGATATAAAATCAGAGAATCATCTCTGTTACAACACAAATCATGAATCACTAGTTTCAACTTCTTGTAAAAATGCAATACAAGATATACTTCTATTCTCCTCAAAACATCCAATATCCAAATATATTTTCTTTTTCCATTAAAAGATCTAATCAAATACTAATATGAATGAATAAAGAAGAAATATATAACCCTTGTTCTACCTTTGATAAACTTATTCAATGAAAATCAAATCACAAATATGAAAATAGAGACATAAAGCATCACCCTCTTCTTTGGTGTTAAAAATCTGCCTGCAAATTGTATAGTCTACAAGGAATTCCACACCAATTCTAAAACTTCTATCAAAACCACCTATAGGATGTTTTAGAGGAAATTAAACCAAGAAATTCAAAATTTTCAAGGTAATTACATACCCCAAACTTCCATTAGACCAAAACTGCTCAAAATTGCCAAAACTATCATAACAATTTGGTACTTATTTCTGATAAATAGACTTTTTCTCTTTCCATACATGCGTTATGCAAAAACTAGTAAAGATTCATTTCAGCTAACTCTATGGCCTTTCCAAAAAGGTATGATAGTTTGGATCTATCTAATAAGAAAGCTTGTCAACTTTCTAATAGACCAAAACTATTTTTGTATCCATTTTCAAAAACAATGTGAACATTAAGTGTTAATTGTATAACACTTAAGTATTTGTCTTGAATATGTTTTGAACAATATTAAAGGAGTTACATGATTTTACCCATGCCATATGCTCATTATTGACATCAATGACAACAATCAAAGACCAAATACTAAGAGTTCAACAATAACATATTAATTAGGTCCTATATTACTTATTATAAATTAAAAAATCCTAAAGGTTGCCACAATAATTTTTTAGGAATTGGTATAAAGGAAGGATTTTTTTCCCTTGTTGTAGAGTGTCTATGTGATATCCTATGTGGATGGTTATTGTTTATGTGAGATTGAATAAAAATTTGGCTAAGATCATAGTAGAGACTTAAGTTGAGGATGTACTATGAGCTTCAAAGGAACCATATTAGAAAATAATATGTTATTTATTCAGTTTAGAACTTCATTAGATAATCCTAAAGATTGTTTAGTAAATATAGTCTGAGGCTATTTTAATAGTGGGTTCACATGTCCTCCTTTCAACCCCTAACATGGTTGACATGACTTCTAATAGTGATGGAATGTTCTAACAAGGATTCAAAGTCTCCTCACATGGACTCTTATGTATTGATTCTATTTCATTGGTTTCTAATGGAGTCTATCCTTTCACAAAGAGATTTTATATTAGTATATCATCTTGTAGGAATCATTCCCACTGGGGTTTTCCCTCTGATCAAGGGTTTCCCAAGTTAACACATTTGGTGTTATTATGTATGATTATATTTCTATGGTTGTTCCATCTATTATGTACATGTTTCAAAATTAATTAAGATGTTGAGAGCCATTTTTAATGCATAACTAATTCCCCTGTTCCCCACCACTACTGCCCTCCCCCCTCTTAGTTATCTAGGTGGACTTTACTTTCTAATTATTGGTATCATATCATGAGGTCCTTGAAGGAAAATTTTAATAGCTTGAGGAGATACATCACTTCTTATTTCAAGAAATAAAGTTTGAAGTTTGATGGAATTAATTATAACAACTAGAAGGAAAAGATGAAGACTCACCTATTGTGCATGGGTCACTATGATAGGAAAATATAAGTTTGACTCCTATGATAAAGATGCAAAAGATCTTTTCATGTAGAATATGTTTGTTGGAATTACTATTATCACCACTTCCTAAAATAAAATATGGAGAGGTAAAATCATTAAAGCTTGTACATGAAATTTGGATTACTTTACATGAGATATTTGAAGGTGATGAACATGCTAAGAAGGGTAGATTGTAGTGTTTGATATGTATGTTTCAAGATGCTAAATGTGAAGATGAAACTATAAGAGGATATTTTGGTAGGATAGCTTAGATCATTGTTGGAATTAGAAGATGAGATTATGTGGAATATTTTGAAGATTTCAACACGAAATATATGATTAAAAAAGTTATTCCTAATTTTACAAAAGAGACTCTTCTTGGAAGGTTGAAGTCATCTAAATTGTGGATGAAACTGAATGAAGATCTACCTAGAGTGAAGACTCCTTTCAACATACAAAGAGATAGACCTACATTGACAAGAAGTGTGGGTAAAAGTGGAGATTATTCTAGTAGCTAAGTAGAAAAAGAAGAAGATAAGAAGATTAATGAAGAACTCACACTGCTTATGAAGAGAGAACTTAAAGGTAACAAAATTCTTTTTTGTTGGACATGTAAAGAGCTTGGTTATTATTATTCTAAAATTGCCTAAGAGAGAAAAGAAGTTTAAGCCTAGAAATCCTTGCAAGTCAATAATACCTAATGATTTCTTATTTGTTAATGGGGATTGTGAAATTGATTTTAGGATGGTGAATTTCCTAGATGATAGTGATGATAAGGATGATGAGATGAGATTTGTTGTTGTTAAAGAATAAATCTCGAAAAAAAAAGAGGAAGTAAAAGAATAAAAAGCCTTAGTATCACAAATTGATAAGAAAAAGTCTAATTGGATTATAGATTGTGGTTTTTCCCATCATATTATTAGAGATATGAAAAAATTTGTTGAATTCAATAGTTATGATGGAGGAATAATTGGAGTTGGAAATAGTGCAGCATGTCGCATAGAAGGAAAAGGATCTATTACTCTTGATGGAAAGACTAGAACTAATGATTCTTACTTTGTGGATGGTTTGAAATGTAATATTTTGAGTGTTAGATGGCTTATTGACAATGGATATTAGTTGTAGTTTATAGAGAAGACTTGCATTATCAAGGATAAGAATGGGATATTGATTGGTACTGGTACAAGAACAAGAGGTAATGTTGATCTCAGATTGGTTTTGACAATTGAGTGTCAAAACACTTAAGATATTTACTAAGTTCATGTCAAGCTAGTAATACATGCTACGTATAATATGTATAGATGCCAAGTTGCAAATGGGTGCTGAGTCACTCATGCGTCAAGTCATTCCAGTGCTAAGAAAATATACCATGCCAAGTGATTAAAGTGTCGAGCATAGAGTTGATGCTGAGCAAGTTTAGGTGCCAAGCTAGACAAAATTACAGTAAGTGTTGAGCATAAGTATTATCAAGTGTCAAGTAACACAGATTGGACCTAGCTGTTTGTGATGGCACAAAAAACTATGTAAACTATTTTTATGCTTACATATGGATAGATTTTGAAGCTTTTTAGATAAGGACAAATCTATTTGGATTCCCTATACAATCAACATGCAACCAATCAAAAAATTAGAAAGGTTAAGTGGAAAAATGTTGATCTCAGAATGGTTTTGACAATTGAGGGTCAACACACTTAAGCTATTTGCTAAGTTCATGTTGAGCTAGCAATATATACCAAGTATAATATCTATATAAGTGATGAGTTGCACTAGGTGCCGAGTCAAAAAGATAGTAAGTGCTAAGTCATTCAGGTACCAAGAAAATAGATAGTGTTGAGCAAGTATGTGTGCTGAGAAAATAACAAGTGCCGAGCAAGACAAAATTTTAGTATGTGCCGAGCATCAGTAAATAGTAAGTGTCGAGTGACATAGTAGCGACATAAGTGTTTGTGCCTTCACAAACTTAGATCTAAATCATGTTGCATGATAGCTAATGGATAGATCTCGAAGCTTAGAGATAAGATCAAATCTATTTGATTTCCTATATAAACAACATGCAACCAATCAAATAATTAGAATACTAAAGATGCAAAAAGAATGAATCTCAGTCGTAGATTCATACCCAACCCTAAGTCATGAAAACCTTTTAAGGAGGACAAAGCCCCATAATTAAATAGTGGAAAGAGAGAAGAATAGAGTGTGAGAGAGTGAAAAATAGAAGGATAAGAGGGTGAATCATTAAGAGGACATTCAAGGTTACTTAGCAGAATAGACGAATTACAAGATCAATTGGGAGAATAGAGTATCAGCATTACATATAGCATCACATTAGATAAAACAGGATCGGATCAAAATATATTGAATAGCGATCTGAAATCAACAATTGAAGATTGTAAGTAATTAGGTCAACATATTCCACTATACTCTTTAACAATTGTATTAGCAAAATGAAAATCCTATGGAATTAGGTTGGTTTAACAACCATTGTGTAAATTCTTTAAAAGGGTGACATTCCAAGTGAATATTTTGTAAATCCTTTAGAGAGGTATGCTTTTAATAGTGTGTTAGAGCCTTTAATAGGGTAGGCCTCTCACAGGGAAGACCATTGTTGATGGTCAAACATTGTAACCTTAACAAGTTACACTATTGCTATAGTGATAAGTTGTGGGTGTCATCCCCACCTCATTTTTACCTTCTCATTTTGGAGGATTTCTAGGTGATCAAATATTGTGTCATCTACTTTCGTGCGTGCTTTTACTTTCATGTTATTTAGATATGTTTCATACATGTATTGATTTGAGTTAAAAGTTTTACTGGTTAAGCTTTGTACTTTTGATTCACCCCCCCACTCTCAGAAGTATACTTCCCACTTGTGAATTCCAACAATTGGTATCAGAGCTAAGTTCTCACTAGGAGAAGTTTTACAACTTGGAGAAAATATCTAAAGATGGAGGTCTACAATCTTGGAAAGATTATAGAGAACTAGGAGATTGAAATACATCTCATTCTACATTCTCTAGAAGAAGCTAGGGAGGAATTAAGGAAATCTCTAAAAAGAAGAAAAGGCATTGCCATAGTTGAGAATGATACACAATACAAGGAGATTGACACTACAAAAGTATTTGAAAATGGAGACTCAAAAGAGTTTGATGTAGCAATTATAGACCTAATGGAGAAGAACATAGCTCAAGTAGAAGAGATCAGAACTCTCAAGATTGAGCAAGAATCACAAGCCATAATGCTATGTGAAGTGATTGAACAGAAGAAGAGAGGCATTGAAGATAAAGCCATGATGGAAGATGAAAAGAGGAATCTAGCTAATAGATTGGAAGAAAGGTCAATTGAGCTAGCAAGAACATCCAACATGCAATTGGATACCCTAAGTCAGATGATGAATGCCCATCATGAGTTGAATGTCAAAGACATTGAGATCACCACACTAAGTTTGCAGAATGAACAACTGCAAAATGATTTGAGGAGAGAAAAAGAAATTGTGGAGAGCTTCAAAAATCCCAATGAAGCCATCAAGTACTTTGAGAAACTAGTAAAATCTCCAAGATCCAACAATGACACATTAGGATGAGGCTATACCAACACTAAAGAAGGAGAATCATCCAAGACTGTTGAAGAAAGAAGTGACAAAGGAACTCAAAACCCACTTGTCATTTTTGTGGTAAGAAAGGACATACTACCAATATGTGCAGGAGCAAGAATGCCAATCAAAATGACAAACCTAAAAAAATGGGTCACTATCATAAGTGCAATAAGAAAGGACATCATGCACATGAATGCAAGACTAGAATCATTAGGACACCAAGATTTGAAGGTCACTACTACAACTATGAAAAGTATGGACATAGAGACTTTGAATGTAGATCCAAGCCTATGTTGTCACCAAAAAAACCAACAATAATGAAAGGTCATGGACACTGGCGGCTTCCCAATTAGATCAATAACTTGGTTTACAAATACAACTCATGGATTAGACATCCAAAATGAGTAGTTATCTTTCTAATAGAGAAGGTTCATTTAAATTGTCAACCTAAGGACATATACTTGAAAAAATTCTACAAATAATATGCACTATAAAAATCTCTAATTTATTCTATCATTGCAAAATAACAATGCTGGAAATAAATCTAAGTACATAGTAATGGTTGCAAGAAATTGCACAATAGTGGCTGCAGGAACTATATATTACCTAATCTCTCTATATCTCTATGTATGTTTGCATATCAAATGCTTGATTAAAATTTTAAATATATAATCTTTGACTCTCTAAAAACCATCTAACAAGTGTCTCATCATTCCTTTAAACATAGAAGAGATTTATTACAAAACTAATGACTAAGTGTGTTGATTTTCTGCTCCACATTTTCAGTAGTCCACTCAAATGAATGGTTCTCTTTCATTATTATGAATTAAAAAAAACCATTTTATCACATTGTGATCCTCAATTTCCTCCTTCCATTTCATTTTTAAAATCTGAATTTCATTAAGAAATATGGAAGTTATGGCCCTTTTATTGAAAGTGGTTTTATGCTGCCTGAAAACATGCCACCTTTTCCTCAATCAACTTCGGATCCATTATGCTCATTAAATATTCTAAACTAACTCAAAAAATCAAAAAAAATTTGTGCTACTTTTTCTCAGATTTCCAAAACCATAATCCATTCTTAATTTCATTAATAATTGAGTAAGATATGCCTATTTTTCTAAAACTGACTTTTGACTTTTCTGCGTTTCCTGCAATTATTGAGTGTTGACAAGTGTCAACTTGTTTTTCCTTCTTTCTAGCTGCATGAATGAATCAAATACCTCAAAAAAAAAAATTTAATCATCTCAAGATAATTATACTTCAAAAATAACCATTTATCATAATAAACCATCACAATTCAACATCGACTAACTACACATGGAAATGATAATCAATAAATCATTTATCATAGTTAATGCTACATAAATCAAGTTAATATATGGAAATGGCTTGGGAATATATTGAAACCATGGGGTAAATTTTTATAACAAATGGATATAGATATGACACTTTATAGGCTCATCATTTCCCCCTAGCGGAAATCTTGCTTGTCCTCAAGTAAGGGATAGGCATTAGATAGTCATGAAAGCTATTATCATTCCATTCCTTTTTCCCTCTCTTATCTACATATTTTTCACAAAGAATATAGGAGGTATCCTAAAAATATTCATGAAAATTCATCCTCCTATGGTCTATGACAATAAAACCAAGTATACATGTGCTCCCCCCTAGCTAAACGGTTGTTTGTCCTCAAATGATAATGTATGGTGTGGGTAGCATCAAATTGGTTATGAAGCACATCATTACAATAATGATAATTGAGAAAAAAAATGCAATGCATAGATAATCAATTACAAAAAGTGATGAATGCTATGAATAAATGGAAATCATAAACATAGTACCATTTGTGTTGTTTCTAGAAACTTCAAACTTTGCAAATAGTTGAAAGTATAGGTCCCTTTATTGTTGAAATTCAGTTCCCTCCAAGAGTATTGCATATTTAATATGATTATTGTCTTCATACTTTCTGAAAGTTGTCTTTTAGATCACATAGTAGTTGTTGTAGGATTTTTTATTGAATCAAAGAGAACTGGCTGCAAGAGTGCTTGTTAAAACTAGATAGTAGTAGTTGTAGGACTAACTATTACAATAGAAAACCTACAGATAATACCAACTAGACAATATCATTGAATATACATTCTTGAAATCATGAAGACTCAACTAGCTAATGGAACTTTTGGAAATGTATGCAAAGAATCTCTTCCAAAATTAGAAACTTGACTCATTCAGGCTTTTAGAAAATGATTTAAAATATGAGCAACCAGCAAATTGTGAACTCCTCCAAAATAGTCAATGAGACAAGAACCAACAAACAAACTAAACTAGACAACTACTAACTCTAAGACACTATGTAACAACACTTTTTGAATTAAAAATGTACCCTAACCTATCCTAACCTACACTAACCAAATAACATAACCAACTTAAACAAAACCATTAACTAGTTCTTTGAAGTATCTTCCTCTTCTCAAAATCTTCCAATGCTTTACATGCTTATGAACAATGAGAAATAGTTGCAACATCAATAGAAACTTCACAAACAACAATACTTTTGGAAATAAATCAAAAAAATCACTTATAACTTCATGTTGACAATATATATTTCTATATTGAAGTGCATAAGTAAGCTGAAATGTTTCCCCTTTAGGTGCAACTACATATGTAGCGTCATCTTCTATTGCAAGTTCTTCCTTTGCTACAACCATAGCTTTTGATAACATTTTCTCCTCCATATGAATGAGATGTCTAATAGGACACCCTTGTGAAGGAAAAAATTTTGAACCCTCCTTATTGGCTTTGTGTAGATGAGTTGCTTCTTCATCATCTTCTTGACTTTGAAAAACCAATTTGTGTGGCTAATTTGATAAAAGTACAAGAATTTTTGCACCATCTTCATAAGGCTCATAATTTTTCTCCACAAAATATGTTAGTTTAACATCTAATGTTAATAAAAACTCCTCTAAATCATCCCAAAATTGATCTTCTTCAATATCTTCTTTACTTTTATGCATGAGAGGAATCACTTTCACTTTATTGCAACTCTCTTCTTGAAGTAGGAGTCCTAATTTGACATCACACCCATCTTCAACAACAACCTTGTGTATGGTGATTTCTTCATTTTGCAAAACAAGGTTTTCTTCATTTGACCCTTCAAAAATCAGAATTTTGTCATTAATATGTGAACAAAATTCCTCTATGATACTAGAGAACATGTCTTCATTAATTTCCAAACTTACTGCAAATGATAGTAGATCTTCATTCTTATTCTCCATGGATCTAAAACCCATTTTTTGTTGCTACAAACTTTTCTAATCCTAAGTGCTTTGAAAAGAAACTAAGATTCTAGAAAAATGATAAAGATCTAATAGAAACTCAAAGACTCTCATAGCTTGACCTATCCTCAACAATGATACCAAAAATGGTGGCTTCCCAATTAGATCAATAACTTGGTTTACAAACACAACTCATGGATTAGACATCCAAAATGAGCAATTATCTTTCTAATAGAGAAGATTCATTTAAATTGTCAATCTGAGGATGTATACTTGAAACAAGTCTGCAAAGTATATGCACTATAAAAATCTCTAAGTTATTCTATCATTTCAAACTAACAATGCTGGAAATAAATCTAAGTACACAGTAATGGTTGCAGGAAACTACATAGTAGTGGTTGTAGGAACTGTATATTACCTAATCTGTCTATATCTCTATGTATGTTTGCATATCAAATGCTTGATTAAAATTTTGAATATATAATATTTAACTCTCTAACAATCATCTAACAAGTGTCTCATCATTCCTTTAAACAAGGAAGAGATTTATTACAAAACTAATAACTAAATGTGATGATTTTCTACTCCACATTTTTAGTAGTCCACTCAAATGAATGGTTCTCCTTCATTATTATGAATTATATCAAACAATTTTACCATATTATTATTCTCCTTTTTCTCTTTCCATTTCATTTTGAAAATCTAAATTTCATTAAGAAATGTAGAGTTATGGCCATTTTACTAAAAGTGGTTTTATGCTACTTGAAAACATGCTACCTTTTCCTCAGTCAACTTATGATCTATGGTGCTCATTAAATATTCTAAACTAACTCAAACACTAAAAAAATATTTTTCTCCTTGTTTTCATCTTTCCAAAACCATAAGCCATTCTTGATTTCATTAATAATTGAGTAAGATATGCCTATTTTTCTAAAACTGACTTTTGACTTTTTTGCATTTCCTACAATTGTTGAATGTTGACAAGTGTCAACTTGCTTCTCCTTCTTTATAGCTGCATGAATGACTCAAATACCTCACAAAAAACATGTTAATCACCTCAAGATAATTATAGTTCAACAATAACCATTTATCATAATAAATCATCATAATTCAACATCAACTAGCTACACATGCAAATGATAATCAATAAATCATTTATTATAGTTAATGGTTTATAAATCGAGTTAATATATGGAAATGGCTTGGGAATATATTGAAACCATGGGATAAAGTGTTATAAAAAATGGATATAGATATGATATTTTATAGGCTCATCAAACACCACTACGATTGGGACTACAACACTAGGCAGAGCTGTCACTATTGTCAAGAATATGGACACATTCCTGAGAACTACATAAGAACACACTTTAGTGGTAACTACAATAGATGGTTGAGTCAAACCACTTATTTTAGGTATCTAAAGATAGGTCACATCAAAAACTATTTCCCAACAAGGTCAAAGGCACCCAACTCTAAGTTTAACAAAGTTGATTGTGAATACATCAAGGGAGAGATGAATAAGACATGAAAGAGAAGAGATGGAAGCAACACATCCAATGGAGGGACTACTTCACCTAAAAGGTCAAGTGGTCACACTTCATCCAAATAAGTAAACAAAGGTATGTGGAAATGATATACAATACTTTATGATACATTAGTTCCAAAGCAAGTTAGCATTGAAAAGTATAAAATAGCATGAATAAAGATGCAAGGTTAAAGATTCAAGTTTTCATTCTACTATTGAGCATGAAAAGATACCTTTAGCTACTGAACGAAATCCTAGTATATACCAAGTTTTCAATCAAGACTAGTTAGAGCTGAGTGAGTTGTAGCTATCGAGCAAAATTATGTTAGTTGATGTCAAGTAAGGGTAACTCCTTCAGCTTCCAATTAAAGTGAAATTCATGTTGATGCCAAGTAAAGTAGGAAAGTGTATACAAGTTGAGTGTCTAGTTGTATATGCACTAAGAATTTAATGCTAGGTATTGAAGGGTATATGATTGATTTTTAAATCATTTTCTCATTATGATGAACATAGAGCAAAGGGAAAATGAAGTAGAAAAGCAATTTCAAGTGAAGACAAAGCATTCAAGAAGATTCAAGCAAAGATTTAGAGTGAATTCATTGATTCAAGGTATTTATTCAAGTGCTGAGCTATGATATTTTGAATTTTCCAAAACCCTAGATAGTGAAAATAGTCTCTAGCTCAAGAAACCATAAGGATAAGGAACCCTTTGAACTTCAACTAGTTAGCAAGGAGGTTAAATAGCTAGAATTCAAACCAATACCTGAGGTGGCATATAAAAATGACCCTACTAGTGTGTTGTTTCTTATTCCCCCAAAAATGGTTATGGTGCAAGACATCTTAAAATGCTATTGTTGTAAATTTGGAGGAATAGGAGATATGGAGATTAGGGAAGCCTACAACAAACTATGTGATAAGGGGTATTGAAGGAGGAATACAACATAGTTGAAAAGAAGGGAGTTACTTGTGCCCTAGAATTCCCTATGATTTTCAAAATGGAATGGATTAGGTTGGTACTAAGTAGAATTCATGATAGATGCTTATGGTTAGAAGGAGGTCTAGTGAAAATAACCAAAAGAATGATCAATAAGGTTACAGGATACCCAACCTTAGATCAACCTAAAACCCTAAGAAGTGACTCCAAGGATATTGGTGCACAATGGAACAAGAGGGGTATGGCTACAGAAAAAATTAGAGACCCTCTCATAGAATTTGTTGTTAGAGTCATCTCACATAAATTCTATCAATCAAGTAGATTGAATAGTGTGCCCTACATTGCAATTGATGTATGATATAAAATTGTCAAGAAGGATCATACATATGATCTAGAAGAGTTGCAACTGCAATAGATTATGGAGAACTTGGGAGCCATAAGAAGTTCTAAGAGTACACAATGCAAGTTTGGATCAATCTTGATATGCACATTATTTTATGTACAAAATGAATTTCCTTCTTTTGGTAAGATAGGTTGGAAGGCTAATAGGTCAATAGCTATACAAATAAATGAGTGCATAGAAAAAATGGGAAACAATTTTGAAACCATTATGACTAGCTATTTTGAAGACTTCAAGAAGTCTATGAAGCAAAGGCTTAGACTACCTATTTCCCTTGTAGATCAACATATCAATGACATATGATTTTTTTTTGATATTGACTACACATATATCCAAGTGGTTGTACCAAGAATAAGATGGCTAAGGCCACTTGGTTATGAAATAAATATAGATGAAGCCTCAATAGTAATAACAACATTACTTGTAGAAGAGATAAACAAAAGTGAAAAACCATTTGGCACTTATGATGTTGTCAGATCCAAGGTTGAGATGGAACTAAAGAAAGCATCAATTTTGAAGAAGAAAGACAAGTTAGTCAAGAAACTAAAGGCAAGATTTGGTGAATGTATAATAGAGGGTGAAGAAGAAGATGAAGAAGAGGAAGAGAAAAATCAAGGGCCACTTGCCTTGACACAAGGCATGGGAAAAGATGTAGAGGAAGAAGATTCCAAGGAAGAACAAGCTGAGGAAATATCCACAAAACCACAACCCAAGTAGAGAAAGGCAAGCACTACGCCAATAGCAAAACCAAAGAGAACTGCTAAGCCAAGCCCTGTTAAGCCCACTACTAGAGAAAGCACAAGGGAAACCACTCAAAAGGCCAAAGAACAGGTCAAGAAGAAGAAGGCAACTAAGAAATAGGGTCCAAAAAAGAAGAGACCAAGGAGGAAATATGTTGCTCAACCTAACTCAGATGAAGAGAAAATAGAGTTAGAAGATACAAGCCAATTTTGAGTGGTAAGTCATGCATTGAGATATGATTTAGAGAACATTTGTGATAATGTTAAGGACAATGAGACTTAAGTGACTTAAAGAATATTGAATTCAATAGAATAAGTAGAGAAGAGAAAAACATGGTAGAATAATCTATCTACACCATGATGGCCAAGTTCAAGACCACTCCACTTGAGCTTAATAATTCAATTCCTAAAGATTTATATTCAATTATTGAAAATAAATGGCATTACTACATTAACATGGAGAAAGAGATAAGGGAATCTACCTTAGCTAGAGTAATTCTTGAGCTCACAAAAGGTTAGATCACCAAGGCTAGCAAGAAGCATGGGAGAAAATTCTCTCCCAAATATAGAGCCTTTAACATCCTTCAAAACAACATTGAAGATGTTGTAAATAAATCAACTAAAATATGGAAGTTGATACATGGCTTAACAATAGTAAAACTAGGAGAAGAAGACCCCTTTGAGGGAAATAATAATGAAGAAGAGGAAGAGAATGACAAATAAGAAGAAGCAAAGAAAGAGAAAGAAGAAAAGATAGTGGAGGAGACACAAAGAACAGATACAGTGGCAATTTCTAAGGAGCAACAAATAGAATAAAGTGTACAAGACACACAACTACCACCCTTGAGCCCTCCACATGACACCTCCACACATGTAGACACCATAACTATGCAAGATGTTCCTAATAGCTCTAGTTAGAACATTAATACTTTGACTACAAAAGATCTCAAAAAGATCCTTGACCAAACCACCTTGCAAGCACAATTATGCAATAACCCAATTTTGGTTAGTGTGGAAAAATATTAGAAAGTAGTAGCTGACCTCACAAGGGATAAGGTGAATCCACAAGAACCACCTTCTAACATCCCTTTAGCTATAAGTGGACAACCTACAGAGTAGACAATAGTTGACACATCTACAGTTGACTCCATAGCTAAAGTCTTGATAATTGAGTGCAAGACTTAGAGTATAGAAGAGAAAGAACTTGCAAAAGAGAAAACAAGGTAGATAGACACATCTATCTCTATAGCAAAAGGACAAGGTGTACCCCCACAAATAGTAGTGATTGATAAGGATAAATTAGAAGAGGAGAAGGAAAGTCTTAAGGAAAAGGAGCAGGAGGCAATCCAATCCTTGGCAATTTATCTACCACAGGTACTCCTACTATGCTTCAAAAGCCAAGCACTGATGCCATGCCACTACAAATATCTACACCAGGCTTGTGCTCCACAAGACTAGCAAGGGTACTTCACTATGGAGATCCTACATTAGATGAAGACATAGTCATTCTCAAATATGACTATGATAATATTACTCTTGAGAAACTAAACCTAATGCAAGAGGCATTATAGAAGAAAAAGAAACAGGAGATACTCAAAAATGAGTATAAGTAGAAGCAAGAATTACATGAGATAAAGGATATCTTCCTAGATACCTTTAGCTTGCAAACACTTGATGAAACAAAGCCCATTATAGAGTGAATTTTAAATATAGTGGACTAGGAGAAAAATGAAGACCTTGACACTAATGCCAAACTTTTGGAATTGTTAGAAAGGAAGTTCTAGGCAAGGGTAAATGAGAAAATATCTAGTGAAATAGCACTTTCAATGGTACAATAGGCTTTAAAAATAGAAAAAGTGAAAGAAGTACTTGAGAATATCTTCTCATTGTACATAAAACTATGTGATCCTTCCATTTTCACATAGGAAACTAGCTAGAGAATAATGAGCTTGGAAAGGGACTTAAAAAGATATCTAGCATGCAATTGCCAAGAGATCCAGCTCAAAATGAGAAGTATTTTCACACAATGCTTCACACTCAAAAGGAACTAGTTGTGTTGATAGTAGATGAGGCAAACACCAAGGCTAAATTAGTTTGGATCCAATCGACCATAACCCCTCACATGGAGATTTTGCAAAAGGAGCTAGCCTACGTAGAAAATGTGTTAAAGAAAGATCCAAATCTTTCTACATTAGATGGCTTAGTTCACCTTGAAGTAAGGATAGCCATGTAGATTAAATCCCTAGAAGTTGCATTACAAAATTGGGATGCTACTCTGAGAATTGTACTGGAAGCGAATAGATCCTTCTTGGCCAACTACTTAGTTAGAGTATAGACCCTTTGACATAAGTGTCAAAAAAGGGGGAGAAATTGTAAAGGAGGAGAAATCAAGGTAGAAAATGAAATGGATAAGGCCATATGGAAACTTCAACTACAAGGGGAGACATGTGAAAGGGGGAGTCAAGAACAAATAGAAAAAAGGGCAGATAAAGGAAGAATGAATAGTAGCAAAGGCATAGATAAAGAGTATCATAATCAGCATGAGACAAATCCACAATGAGAAATTTTGGATATAGTAAAGGCACATCAAATCAGGGGGAGTTACAAATTTTGAGGTATATAGTCCTTCCCAAAATTTTGAAATTTTTTTGAAGTTTTCTATATATGCTAAACAATAGTTATATTATACTTAAGGGAGTCAGAGACATCATGTATAGTTAAGTGTTTTTGACACTCATGTCAAAGGGGGAGATTTTTTTATCTTAGAATGGTTTTGACAATTGAGTGCCAACACACTTAAGTTATTTGCTAAGTTCATGCTAAGCTAGCAATATATGTTGAGTATAATATCTATATACTTGTGCCAAGTTGCAATAGGTGCTAAGTCAAAAAGATAGTAAGTATCGAGTCACTCAAGTGTCGAGCAAATAGATAGTGCTGAGAAAGTATGTGTGTCAAGTAAACAATAGGTATTGAGCAAGACAAAATTTTAGTATGTGTCGAGCATCAGTAAATAGCAAGTATTGAGTAACATAGTATTGAGATAAGATTTTGTGCCTTCACAAACTTAGATGTAAATCACGTTGCATGATAGCTAATGGATAGATCTCAAAGCTTAGAGATAGGATTGAATCTATTTTATTTCCTATGTAAACAACATGCAACCAATCAAATAATTAGAATGCTAAAGAGGAGAAAAAGAATGAATCTCAGCCATAGATTCATACCTAACCCTAAGTCACGAAAAACTTTTAAGGAGGATGAAGCCCCATAATTCAATAGTGGAAAGAGAGAAGAATAGAGTGTGATAGAGTAAAGAATAGAAGGATAAGAGGGTGAATCATTAAGAGGACATTCAAGGTGACTTAGGAGAACAGAGGAATTACAAGATCAGTTGGGAGAATAGAGTATCAACATTACATATAACATCACATCAGATCAGAAAGGATCATATCAGAATGGATTGAATAGCAATTTGAAATAAAAAATTGAAGAGTGTAAGTAATCAAGTCAACACATTCCACTATACTCTTTAAAATTTGTATTAGCAGAATGAAAATCCTATGGAAATACATTGGTTTAATAGCCATTGTTTAAATCCTTTAACAAGGTGACATTCAAAATGAATGTTTTGTAAATCCTTTAGATAGGTACACTTCTAATAGGGTGTTAGAGCCTTTAACAAGGTAGGCCACTCATAGGGTAGACCATTGTTGATGGTCAAACATTGTAACCTTAACAAGTTACACTATTGTTGTAGTGATAAGTTTTGGGTGTCATCCCCACCCCAATTTTACCTTCTCATTTTGGAGGGTTTTTGGGTGATCAAATATTGTGTCATATACTTTCATGCATGCTTTTACTTTCATCTTATTTAGATATGTTTCATGCATGTATTGATTTATGTTAAAAGTGTTATTGGTTAAGTTTTGTACTTTTGATTCACCCCACCCCCCTCTCAGATGTATACTACCCACTTGTGAATTCCAACAAAAAATGCATGAATCTTAGCCATACAGTCATACCTAACCCTAGGCCACCAAAGTCTTTATAAGGAAGACGACGCCCCATAATTCATATAATATATGTGAGCAAAGAATAGAAAGAAAAAAAGGGGTGAATTGATTAACAAGAATTCAAGGTGATTCAGTAGAGTTAAAGAATTGCATAATCAATTTTTAGAAAAGAGTATCAAGAATACACCATTTACATATCAGATCAGAAAGGATCAAGTAGGACAAAAATGAGATCTGAAATTAGTAAGACAAAGTTGTAAGTTATCAGGTCAAAAATTCTACTATTACTTTCTAACAACTATATCAGCAAAGTGAAATCCTTTGGACTAAGGTTGATACAACAATCATTTGAAATCCTTTAATAGGGTGACATTCCAAGTGAATGTTTAGAAATCCTTTAAACAAGTACACTTCTAGCAAGGCGTGAAATCCTTTAACAGGGTGGGACTTAACAGTCTCTTGTAGCCTTTAATAGGGTAGATCATGTTTCATGATCAAACTTTGGAACCTTAACAAGTTACACTTCATTGCTGTAGTAGTAAAAAATTGTGGGTGTCATCCCCGCCCTAGTTTTAGCTTCTCATTAGAGGGTTTTTGGGTAATCATATCTAGTGTCAAGTGTTTATGTGGATGTATTTACTTTACATGTTATTTCAATATGTTAATATATGCATTATTTTAAATTAAAAAAATTATTGGCTAAAGATTAAGACTTCTAATTCACCCCCCCTCTCAAAAGTATATGTTTCCCATTTGTAATTCCAATAATTGGTATAAGAGCTAAGTTCTCATCAAGTTAAGCCTTACAACTTAGAGAAAAGATATTAAAATAGATGTCTATAAATTGAGAAAGATTATAGAGAACCAAGGAATAGAGATCCAACTCATTCTACATTCATTGGATGAAGCTAGAGAGGAGTTGATAAAATCCTTAAAGAGAAGGAAAGAGATTTCCATTGTAGAAAATGACACATAGTAGAAAGAGATTGACACCACCAAGTTCTTTGATAATGGAGACTCAAATGAGTTTGATGCAACAATTGTAGATCTGATGGAGAAAAATAGAATACAAGTAGAAGAAGTTAGAAATCTCAAGATTGAGCAAGAATCACAAGTCATGATGTTGTGTGAAGTGACTAAACAAAAAATAGATCCATTGAAGACAAGGTCATGATTGAAGAAGACGAGAAACCTAGCCAAAAGACTAGAAGAGAAGTCAACTGAGCTTGCCAAAATTTCCAACATGCAATTGGATACCCTAGGTCAGATGATGAATACTCATCATGAGTTGAATGTCAAAGACATCGAGATAACAACATTGAAGTTGTAGAATGAAAAAATACAAAATGATTTGAGAAGAGAAAGAGAGATTTTTGAAAGCTTCAACAAGACAAATGAAGCCATCAAGTACTTTGAACAAATGCTAAAAACCCCTAGATCTAGGAATGTTACATTAGGACTAGGCTACACAAGCATTGAAGAAGGAGAATCATCCAAGATTGCTGAAGAAAGGAATGACAAAGATAAGAACTCCAAACCCACTTGCCATTTCATGGTAAGAAAGGACATACTGCTAATGTGTGTAGGAGCAATAATGAAAATTAACATGTCAAACCTTAAAAAATGGGTCACTGTCACAAATGCAATAAGCAAGGTCATCAGGCACATGAATGCAAGACAAGAATCATGCATTCACCAAGATTTGAAGGATACTATTATAATTTTCAGAAGTATGGACATAGAGCCTTTGAGTGTAGATCCAAATACATGTGGGCACCAAAAAAGTTAGCAAAAGAAAGATGTCATGGACACTTCTATGTCTAGGATTACAATACTAGGAAAAGTTGTTATTATTGTCAAAAGTATGGACACATCCCTAAAAATTGCATAAGAACACACTTCAATGGTAACTACAATAGATGGTTGAGTCAAACTACATGCTTTAGTTGTTTGAAGATTGGTCATATCAGCAAGAATTTCCCAACAAGGTCAAAGGCACCTAATTATAAGTTCAACAAACAAAAAGGTAGGGTAGATGTTGAACACACCAAAGGAGAGGTGAAAAAAAATGGAAGAAAAGAGATGGAAGCAACACATCCAATGGAGTGATCACTTCACCTAATAGGTCAATTGCTCACACCTCATCAAACTAAGCAAAAAGGAGGTATGTGGGACTAATATTTAAATCCTTTATCATACATCAGTTCCAAAATAAGTTAGTGGTAAAAAGTATAGGTTAGCATAAAGAAAGATGCAAGATAATGAGGAAAATTCATGGTCAAATCCTCAAGTCTTCACATTACTGCCAAGTGTGAAAAGTACTCTTTAGATGCCGAGAAAAATACTAGTAAGTGCTGAGTTGTTAGCCAAAGCTAGTTGAAGCCAAGTTAGCAATAGCTATCAAGTAAAGGTAATACCAATAGCTACTAAGTGAGGGTAAAATCTCTATGGATGCCAAGTAAAACAAAAATTGTATTGAAGCTAAGTTTACTATTATACATGCACCATGCAATAAATGCGATGTTTTGAAGGGTATATGGATGGAATTTCACCTATTTTTCATCATTAAAAATTCCAAGCAAGAGAAAGTAGAGTGAAGAAGTGATTCACAAGCTAGATCAAAGCATTTGCATGGATCATAGTGAAGATCAAGCATCAGTTCATCAATTTTAAAGGTATTCTTCATTTGCCAAGCTATGTAGTTTATTATTTGTAAAACCCTAGTTTCATGGTATGATATCTAGTTCAAAGAATGTAAAGGAGAAAGAGAATTTTGAAATCCAAATACTTAGTAATGAGATTAAACAACCTAATTTTAAGGCCGTACCAAAGATTTCCTACAAACAGGACCCTTCAGGCGCGTTATCTATGATTTCACCTAAGGTCATAATGGTGCAAGATGTAAGGAAGTGTTACAATTGCAAAGTAAGAGGTATTGGAGACATGGAAATTAGATAGACTTATGAAAAACTATGTAAAAATGGGGTGTTGAAGGAAGAATTCAACATTGTAGAGAGAAAGGGCTTAACCCGAGCCCTAGAATTCCCAATAGTTTTCAAAACTGAGTGGATCAAAATAGTTCTGAGTAGAATTCATGATGGATGTCTATGGTTAGAGGTAGGACCTATTAAAATTACAAAGAAAATTGTACATAGGGTTACTAGTTACCCAACCCTAGATCAGCCCGAGACATTGAGAAGCAACTCCAAAAAGGTAATTGAGAAAAATATAGGGGCTAAGTAGAACAAGCATGGAATGACCATCGATACAATAATAGATCCACTTCTTGATTTTTCTATAAGGGTCATTTCACATAAATTCTATCAATCAAGTAGGTTAAATAGTGTTCTTTACATAGTTGTTGATGTGGGTTATAAAATTGTTAAGAAAGATCATACCTATGATCTTGCAGAACTCTAAATGTAGCAGATAATGGAGAATTTAGAAGCAATAAAAAAATCAAAAAGTGCTAAATGTAAATTTGGATCAATACTAGTATGCATATTTTTCTATGTGAAAAATGAGTTCCCATCTTTTGGAAAAGTAGGATGGAAGACCAATAGGTTAGTTGGTATTCAAATAAATGAGTATATTGAACAAATGGGAGAAAATTTTGAATCAATAATGACACGCTATTTTGAAGATTTTAAAAATTCTATGAACCAGAGGTTAAGAATTCCTATTTCCTTAGTTGAGCAACACTTAAATGATATTTTTTTCCTTGTAGACATTGACTATACTTACATCCATGCTACAATACCTAGAGTTAGATGGCTAAGGCCTCTAGGCTATGAAATCAATCTTCATGAAACATCAACTGCTATCACTGCACTACTTGCTGAAGAAGTTGACAAAAGTACCAAAATATTTGGTAATTATGATGTTGTGAAGTCAAAGGTTGAGATGGAACTAAAGACAACCTCAACTTTGAAAAAGAAGGAGAAAATGGTGAGGAAACTAAAGGCTAATTTTGGAGAAGGTGCATGAAATGATGATGAAGAAGATAAAGAGGAAGAAGAGGTGCAAGGTCAAGAACCTCTTGCTTTAACCCAAGGCATGGGTGAGGACCAAGTGGAAGAAGGTGTTAAGGATGAAGAAGCCAAGGAAGCACTAGCAAAGATAGAACCAAAGAAGAGGAAGGCTAAGGCACAACCTGCAGCCAAACCTAAAGAAAAAAGGGCTGCCAAACCAAGTACAATAAAGCCAACTTCTCCAATAACAAGGGCTAGTACAAGGGCCACTACAAAAAAGGCCAAAGAGTAGGCAAAGGAGAAAACAAAAGAAATTGAATAGAAAGGCCCTGTGTAGAAGAAATTGAGAAGAAAATATATTGCTTAGCCTAAAACAAATCATGAGAAGATAGAGACTAAGGATACAAGTCAGTTTAGAGTGGTAAGTCATACATCTAAATATGATCTTGAAAATATTAGAGATAATATTAGAAATAATGTAGACTTAACATGATTAAAAGGTATTAGTTTTGAAAAACTTGGTAGAGAAGACCAAAATATGATAGAAGAGTTAATGTATGCCATGATGGAAAAATTCAACAACACTCCTCTTGAATTGGATAATACAATGCCAAAGGAATTGTATACAATTTTTGAGAATAAGTGGCATTACTACTTGAACCTAGAAAAGGAAATAAGGGAATCAACCCTAGCACAATTGATGGCTGAACTAACAAAGGGCCAACAAGAAATATAGTGGCAAATTTTCACCAAAATATAGGGCATTCAACATTCTTCAAAAAAACATTAAAGATGTTGTAAAGAAATCCACTCAAATGTGGAAGTTAATATATGGATTGACAATAGTCAAAGCAAGAGAAGAGGAAGACAAGGAAGAGGAAAATAAAAAATAAAAAGGGGATACCACTATGGAGAAGACTCAAGAGAAAGCAACAGAAATGGCAATAGCTAAAGAGAAGCAAATAGAATAGAGTGTGCAAGAAACACAAATGCTAGCCATGAGCCCTCCACATGACACAAACAAACTTGAAAAAATTGCAATAGTGAATGATGTTCTTGATAGCTCACCTTAGAAGATGAATCCATTAACTGTAGAGGATCTAAAGAAGATCCTTGACCAATCCATAGGCTAGACTATGTGAGAACCCTGAGATGGTTAGTGTGGATGAACTTCAAAAAGTAGTAGCTGATATAACAAGGGTCAAGGTGAATACACAAGAACCACCTTTTGTTATCCCTTCAACTACTAGTGGTCAACCTCTATTGCAAACATTAGATGATACATTTGCAAAGGTTGACACTATTCTAGGAGTTGTCATGGTTGAAGAACAAACACAAATTGCTCAAGAAGAGAAGACTGTAGAAGTACAAATAAGAAAGATAGAGGTATCTGTACCTGATACAAAAATGCAAGGAGTAGGTCAAATAATTGTAATTGATCAAGGAAAAATTGATGAAAAGGACATACCAAAGGAGAAGGAGCAAGAAGCCATACAAACATTGGTAAATTTACCAACATCTAGCACTCCTACAAAAGTCCTTCAAAGACTAAGCACTGATGCAATACCATTGTAGATTTCAACACCAAGCTCTAGCTTATCCAAAGTTGCCAAGGTATTTCACTATGGAGATGCAATTTTAGATGAAGAAATAGTGATACCTAAATATGACTATGCAACCATGACACTAGAATAGATAGGTATAATGCAAGAAGCCTTGGAAAGAAGGAAAAATCAAGAAATACTTAGAAAGGAGTATAAACAAAGGTAAGCATTACAAGAGATTAAAGACATCTTTTTAGATTCCTTTAGCTTGCAAAGACCTAAAGAATCCAAGCCCATATTAGAACAATTATCAAAAATTGTGAAACAAGTGACTAATGAAGACCAGGATACCAATGTTACACTTATGGAATGGTTTGAAAGGAAATTTCAAGGGAAAGTTAATGATAAAATATCTGGTGAAATAGCACTATCACAAGTTTAATTGGCTACCAAAATTGAGAAAGTGAAGAAGGTACTTGAGAGCATATTCTTATTGTACACAAAATTTTATGATCCCACACTCTTCACACAAGAAATGAACCATAGGATTATGAGTTTGGAAAGAAACTTGAAGGTATCAGGTCTGCAATTACCTCAAAATCTAACTTAGAGTGAGAAGCATTTTCATTCAGTGCTTCATACACAAAATCAACTAGCTGTGTTAATAGAATAAGAGGCTAACATAAGAGCCAAGTTGATTAACATTCAAGCCTCTCTTGCCCCTCATATGGAAATACTCCAAAAAGAACTAGCATATGCAGAAACAATGTTAAAGAAAGATCCCAATCTTTCAACTTTGGATGGACTAGTTCACCTTGTAGCAGAGATAGCCATCCAAATAAAGTCCTTAAATGTTGCATTAGACAACTGAGATGCTTCTCTAAAGATTATAATGGAAGTCCACAAGAACTTTTTGGACAAATACACAATCAATGTATAGACTCTTTGACATCAGTATCAAAAAAGGGGGAGATAATAAAGAGTAAAGGGGGAGACAAATGTGGAAAGGGAGATAAAGAGTATCAGTATACAAAGGGAGATACATATGAAAGGGGGAGACAAAGAGAAAGAGGGAGATAACCTAAAAGGGGGTGAGCAAATAGTAAAAGAGCAAAAATAGAGCATATTAGATAGATTAAGAGTATCAACAAGAGGAAAATCTACTTAGAGAAGAGAACCAATTTTGGATGTAGAACATGCATATTAACTCAGGGGGAGTTACAAAATTTTGAGGTATATAGTCTATTATAGAATTTTGAATTTTTTTGAAGTTTTGTATATATGTCAAATTGTGAATGTATTATACTCGAGAAGATTAGATTTGTTATACATAGTTAAGTATTTTTGACACTCATGTCAAAGGGGGAGATTGTTGATCTTAGAATGGTTTTCACAATTGAACCTCAACACACTTAAGATATTTACTAAGTTCATGTCAAGCTAGTAATACATGTTGATTATAATATGTATAGATGTCGAGTTGCAAATGAGTGTCGAATCACTCATGTGCTGAGAAAATAGACCATGTTGAGTGATTCAAGTGTCAAGCATATAGTTGATGCCAAGAAAGTTCAAGTTTTGAGCCAAATAGAATTACAGTAAGTGTCGAGCATCAATATTATCAAGTTCCTAGTAACATAGATTGGACCTAGTTATTTGTGATGGCATAAACAACTATGTAAACCATTTTTATATTGACTTATGGATAGATCTCAAAGCTTTGTATATAAGGACAAATATATTTAGATTCCCTATGCAATCAACATGCAACCAATTAGAAAATTGGAAAGGTTAAGTAGTAAAATGCATGAATCTTAGTCGTAGATTCATACCTAACCCTAGGCCACCAAAATCTTTGTAAGGAAGAAAAAGCCCCATAATTCACATAATATATGTGAGCAAAGAATAGAAAGAAAAAAAGGGTGAATTGATTAAAAAGAATTTAAGGTGACTTAGTAAAGTAAAAGAATTGCAGAATTAGTTTGCAAAATAGAGGATGGAGGATACAACATTTATATATCAGATCAAAAAGGATCAAGTAGGACAAAAATGAGATCTGAAATCAGCAAGACAAAGTTGTAAGTTATTAGATCAAACATTGTACTATTACTTTCTAACAACAGTATCAATAGAATGAAATCCTTTGGACTAAGGTTGACTTAACAGTCATTGTGAACTCCTCTAATAGGTTGATATTCCAAGTGAATGTTCAGAGATCCTTTAAATAGGTACACTTCTAGCAGAATGTGAAATCCTTTAACAGGGTGGGACCTAATAGTCTCTTGTAGCCTTTAATAGGGTAGGCCTTTCATAGGGTAGATCATGTTTCATGATCAAACTTTGTAACCTTAACAAGTTACACTTCATTGTTGTAGTGGTAAAAAGTTGTGGGTGTCATCCCCAACCCAGTTTTACCTTCTCATTGGAGGGTTTTTGGGTAATCATATCTGGTGTCAAGTGTTTATGTGGATGCATTTACTTTACATTTATACCAATATGTTGAAGCATGCATTTTTTGAAATTAAAAGTTTTATTTGTTAAAGATTAGGACTTTTGATTCAACCCCTCCCCCACCCCTCAGAAGTATATGTTTTCCATTTGTAATCTCAACAAGTAACGCATTTCAATTTGTTGGTCTAAATATGTACTTACTATTTACACTTACTTAAGTTTACTTAGGTTAATGCATTATTTTATTATTTTATTTTGTGAGAGACTTAGGAGTTTGTGCACCTTTTTGAGTTGTCATGTTGACAACATAGAATTACACAACTCTATTTTAGGACATGGTGTCTACAACACTGGAGTTTGCATCATTCACTCAATTGTCATGTTGAGAACACAATTATTCGCACTCCATTTTTAGCACATGTTGTCTACAACACTAATTTTCATGTTACACCCTTGTAGGCTTATCCTCTCATCATCACACTTACTTTCGTGCTTAATGGAGGATAACTCATATTTGGCGGACATGTACCTGGTTGTATGACTTATCATGTAGTTGATTCTAAGGCATTCTATATGCATCTCAAAGGCCTTTATATACAGGCATTCCTACTGTACTCTTAAGGCATATATTGAATTGAATACATTGTTATTCTAATCATACTCCTTTTTGGTCTATAGTTGTGCTTGTGTTTGAGTTCTTAGTTCTTGGGTGACTTTTTCGCTAAGGAAAATTTTTACATGGTATTAGAGTTGGGAGATTTTCTCTTCACATAGTCATTCAAGGCCATTGTTGCTTCATACCTTAGCCCAAATCTAGAGTACTACAGAAATTGGGAGTGTCTAGAGCTAGATTTGACCTCGCCATTGTGTTTAGAATGCTAATTCAGTGAAGATTGACTATAAATTCAGCTACCTTAGGCAAAAGTCAACAGTGAGGCAAATTTTTTTTACAAATTGACACCTGGAAGCCCTAATTTGCATTTCAAGTATGGTCATTTGTAGATCTATTTGATTAATTTTTTGGGTCTATAATTTAATTCTCTGCATTATTTTTTGACTCTATTATTTCAAAAAAAAAAATTTCCCTCAGGGCAAGTAGCAGAGAATTTTTTTTGCAAGTACTAGGCTATCAGATCCTGGCCTTGCATAGTGGAATATTTCTTTTGCTATTTCAGCGAGCTTCAACACAAATTTTCAGCCCCAAATCTGGTGACAAGTCTCCAACACAACCCAGTGCCAGCTCATTAGATTTGAGTAGTGCATGGGCTTCATTTTAAAAAGTGCTTGTAGCGCTTCCCCACTCAATGTGGGATTTTTTAAAGAAAATCCAATAGAAGTTTCAACCCCTCTGGCCCATGTAGAGATCATTGGCACCACTTTAAGTTCTTGACCATTGATTCTTAGCCTTCAACATCAGCATTGCAAATATTCTATGGTAACATAGATTCAAACTCTAGCTACTACATTTTGCGATACCTAGCAATCATTTATTTGAAACTCGGTGGTAGACAGACCTTTTCTAGCCATGCAAACCTGTAAATGCAAACCCAACCCATCCACAAGGTAGCATCATAGTTTCCCACATGGAACTAGTTAATTCACCCATGCCACATGATCTGAGCCAATGTGGATAGGACCTACCACATCCTCTACTAGCCAAGCACCTCGTCACCGAGTTACGTGGCAGACACGTTAGCACATATGCAGGTGATTTTTTGTACGATGACTTAGCTAGATATTGACACATCATCCAACCACATAAGCAACTTGAAATTTCATCAAAGCCATGTGCCAAATTCTATATGACACCATGTGTATAGTCCATATTGTATGAACAATCTAGTCAACCTGACACATCACCAAGCTGCTGGTTTTTTATTGATGTCATCATTTCACTAGGTTAAATTTGATGGTTGTATGACCATCATTCCTAGTCATTTTTCAACTATTGTGATGGTTGTTTTATTATCAATTTTAAGCACGCAGTTTTTCTTCCAGATCCCTCTCTAGATTGCTTTTTGATTTGGCAACCTGACTTTGTGAGCCCATAACTTGGTCATATGGAAGTTGGGTAGAATTTCCTAAAATTTCTAGTGGTGTGTTCTTTTTTGATTTTTTTGCAAGGATTTTTCAAAAATTGCATTTTTTGGTGACTATACCTACTTAATCTTACATTTTGCAACTTCAAATGCTCTGTACGGGCACATCTGTTCACTTTTTTAGGTCATGTTTTTTTGAAAGTGCATATTTTTTCATCTACTTTCCAGATCTGTAGTCAGATTCTAGGGTTTTGTGGACAAAAATATCACTTTTAGAACAAGGACTTTTCTGTATTGTAAGCTTTGATCACTTTTCAAAAAATTTGTACATCTGAGCTACACTGCTTAGTGACATATTTGGGCCTCAAAAGGTAGTTGTAAAAGAAAAATAAAAAAGTCCACTTTGTTCATTTTGACAAGTGGCCCATTGTACATGCACTACTTATAAAGTGCCAAAAGCATCTTTTTTGGGAGGGTCTTTTGATTTAGTGAAAAGGGAAGGGGTGGGGGTGGGGGGGGGAGGGGGGGTGTGTATTGTATTCTTGTGTCTCTCTTTTGTGCTCTTTTATTTTCTACATCATGGGTTCATTTAAATGTCCACCTCTAACTCCACACAATTATTCTACATGGAAAGAAATTGCATGGAGTAGATTAATAGAAAAAGGTTATAGTCTTTATGTTGATGGTACAATTACCAAACCTACTAATGTTAAAGTACTCATTGATTGGAAAAAATAAGACCAACAGACTTTAGGAAGTATCAAGAGTTGTGTTCATAGAGATCTCTTTTTTCACATTTCCAGTTGTATAGAATCAAAATCAGCTTGGGAAAAACTTGAATCATTATATGGTAAGGTGGATGAGGAAAAGGGATTTTAGATTGAGGATGATCTACTTCTCTTGGATCCAAAGAACTTTGACACAATTTAGGATTATATCAACAAAGAGAATGAGTATAAGGCACTACTTAAAGATTGTGGAAATCCCATGAAGGATGAAAAGTTGATTCATCACATCCTAAAGAGGCTAACTTCAAAGTATGCTTCCTTTGTTTCAAGTTTTAATACTCATAGGTTGACCATGGGAATTGCTTACCAAAAGCCTACATTTGATGCATTTATAGAGATGTTGATTGTTGAACATTTTCACTTGATAGATTTGTGACTTCTCATGACATCAAAGACCAAAGCATTGGTGGCTAGTGATGATCACCAATCAAGTCAAGGAGGGAAAAGCAACAACAAGAAGAAGCAGTGGAAGTAGAAATCACAATCTGAGACACAATAGTCCTCCTCACAACAAGGCAATTCTTCTTCCAACAAGAAGGGAAATAGTGAAAAGAAGGACAAACTTTTTTTGTGCATATTGAAAAAAGCCAAATCATGACAAGCATCATTGCAAGACTAAAAGAATTGATGAGTTGGAAAACCTACTTAGGAAGAACAAGATTCAAGTACCAGGTACTTCCAAGGATTCAACTCCAATATCTTCAAAAGGAAGAGGGCAAGAACTTATGGCAAACACAAGTTCTTCTTTAGAATGGATACTTGACTCAGGTGCCTCCTATCATATGGGTTCTTCAAAGGGAGACTTTTCTTCATTGAAGCAGTCACAAGTACCACACATCTTTGTGGGATATGATACTAAAATGGAAGTTAAAGGGAAAGGACATGTGGAAATGGACAATAGGGAATTCAAAGATGTTCTCTACATTCCAAACCTTAGTTCCAATCTCCTCTCAGTTTACCAAATCACTCACCTTGGAGATGGTCACAAAGTTGAGTTCCTTCCAAATTTAGTGGTGGTGCACAGTCTAAAAAATGATTCATTAGTTGTAGTGGGGAAAGTCAATCATGACAAGAGGCTTTATTCCTTCTCCAACCTTGTGCCTTAGTCTCCTTCTCAAGCCTTTTTAACTCACTCTACTTCACAAATCACACTTTGGCATAAGTGGTTCGGTCATCTTGACTTCTGCTCTCTTCAGCAACTTTACTCAAAACACATGGTCAAGTTTCTACCTAACATCAACTTTTCTAAGGGAGAGTGTTCATCATGTTTATTGTATATGCATCTCAAGGAGAAGTATGAAAAGGGAAGTCTTCAAGAGCTCTATTTGTTCTTTAGTTGGTCCACATGGTTTTAGCAGGTCCTTTTGTAGGGAGTTTAGTCAGCTAAGGCCACTACATCCTTACTTTTGTTGATGGCTTTTCAAAATTTACATGGGTCTACTTCCTTCATCACAAGAATAAAGTGATTGATAAGCTTCAAGTCTTTAAGACTCATGTTGAATACAAATCTAGGAAAGCCATCAAGGTTCTATAGGTGGACAATGAGAACAAATATATCGATAGAATACTTAGAGACTTTTGCAGACATAAGGGAATTGATCTTCAGAATCCACTAGTATATATTGGACGTATGTGGTAATGGGGGGTCTTGATTACTCCATCCATCCATGCATCCCTTTTATCTCTCTTTTTGGGGGAGGGTTTTTCCCATGAGGTTTTCCCTCTTTCTCTACTTTATGGGAGATTGCATTTCATTATGTACATGGGTACCTAACATCGCCTAGTAGTCAGGACCCATTATGCATTTCATCCTAGTTTTTGTAAGCTTAAGGGAATTCCCTAAGTTGCACTTAAGGGGGGGTGTGGGTGTAAATATGTACTTACTATTTAAACTTACTTAAGTTTACTTAGGTTAATGCATTATTTTATTATTTTATTTTGTGAGACACTTAGGAGTTTGTGTACCTTTTTGAGTTGTCATGTTGACAACACAGAAGTACACAACTCTATTTTAGCACATGGTGTCTACAACACTAGAGTTTGCATCATTCACTGAGTTTTTATGTTGACAACATAGTTATTTGTACTCCCTTTTTAGCACATGTTGTCTACAACATTGATTTTCTTGTTATACTTTTGTAGGCTTATCCTCTCATCATCACACTTATTTCCATACTTAATGGAAGATTACCCACATCTAGTGTACATGTGCCTAGTTATATGACTTATCATGTAGTTGATTCTGAGGCATTTTAGATGCATCTCAAAGGCCTTTATATACAGACACTCCTAGTGTACTCTTAAGGAATATATTGAATTGAATGCATTGTTATTTTGATCATACTCCTTTCTGGTCTATAGTTGTGCTTTCGTTTGAGTTCTTAGTTCTTGGGTGAATTTTTCCTTAAGGCAAATTCTTGCACAATTGAAGCTTACTGAAATGACATGTTTAGTTACTAAAGTGGATGATAATTGGTTATGGAATAACATATTTTGTAATATAAAATTTGATAAAATTGTGAAGGTAATACAACATTTATAGTTAGAGGTTAGTCTAAGATTGTGAAACCTACTAATAGGATGTGTAAAGAATGTCTATTGGAAAAATAATAGAAAAGTTCATTTCCAAGAAAGATGCTTACTACTTCAATAAAGTTGGAGATTGTGCATACACATCTAAGTGGTCCTACAAGAACAAAAGTTATTTATGGTGAAAGGAACTTTATGCTTCTTATTGATGATTTCACTAGAATGGTATGGGTTGCATTTTTTAGAGAGAAAACTAAAGCTTTTGAGAAATTCAAGATATTTAAGAGTAGAGTTGAGAATGAATATGGTTTAAATATTATTTCTATAGATCATAAAGAGACAACTTTCAACCCCTAAGACTTTGTAATAGAATGGGATAGCAGAAAGAAGGAACAAATCAATAACAAAAACAACTAGAGAAATGAGGTTTGAAAAAATTGTATCACATATCTTTTGGAGTGAAGTAGTAAATACCACAATACACATAATGAAGAGAGTGCATATTAAACAAGGCACTAGTAATACACCTTATGAAATTTTGTTTAGACATACACCTACTATAAAATACTTTAAAATCTTTGGAATTAAATGTTATATTTAAGAGGGATGATGATATTGGAAAGTTTAACTCTCAAAGTGATGAATTTTTTCTTGGTTATTCACTGAAGAGTAAAGCATATAGATGTTTTAACTAGAGATTGAAGACTATTATTGAAAGTGCCAATGCGAGAATTAATGAAAAGTTTAGAATTCAAGAAAGCATACTTGATTATGACTCTAATGAAGAGACTAATTGTTAGAATTTGTGAAAACAAATATATGAACTAGAATCTATTGAAAGATTTAGATCAAACAACATGAAATGAAATTAATGAAAAATAATTATATGAGACTAATTTCTTATGTAAATTTTTAGAGCCATAATAGAATCAATGTTTCCTAATGTGTTGTTTGATATATATATATGAGATATGAAATACAAAGAGATAGCCTATTTATATAGGAATAATAAGATAGAAGGCTTTGACAAGGTTGAGACAAGTGTCCCAACTTAGAGGAAGTAGAGTCCTCATGGACTCAACCACCTACAATCTCAGAAGGGTAGTGTTCAAATTGGAATTAACCACATGTGACATTTTAGGAGTAGTTGAAGTCAAAGGGATGACTTAACAATATCCTCCTAATAATAATATCCAAAATATATAATTCCTCCTAATTTATGAGTTCACCTAAGTAAACTTAATAGAAGAGTGAAATGGGAAAGAACTATTTACTCTAACACGCCACCCCCAAAGTAAAACTTAGGGAGTACTATAATGCAATATATAGCTAATGGGTCCTAGAAAAAAAGTCATATTAGGTACCCATGTACAACTAAAAATATGCAATCTCTCAAAAAGAGGAGAAAGAGGGGAAACCACATGGGAAAAACCCTCCCCCAAAAAGAGAGAATTGAAAAACAAGATTCATAAATGGAAGGTATAATCAAAACCCCACCATTATGACATACATCATGCATATACTATTAATATGTATGAGAAGAAGAGAGAAATAATAGCTTTTCCTCAATGTAGAATGTCAAGCAGTGGTAGATGCTTCAGGTTCAATGTAGAAACTGTGTCATGTTAAATAAAAACATTCATCCCTTTAGAAAGAAAGAAAACCAAAGGTGCATCAATGAAGCCTCCCCAATCTAAAGGAGGAATTATCAAAAAGTATAGAATCACTAAAATGTGCTCAAGTGTCCCCATGTCAAGGTTGAAATAAGATGTCATGAACCAATTGAGATCAATCACAATAGAAGAAGGTGGAAAATAAGAAGTGATCCAGGTGGATCTACAAGGCCTAAAATTTTCATAGTCTTAGAATCTTGTGGAAACAACATCAGTGACTAGAGCTTCTTGATACAATCCTGATACATTTTAAATCATTTTGAAAGGAGGTCATGGTGAAAAGTTATGCTTGGTCAAAGTTTAGGTCAATCTACCAAACTAGAGGTTGACTTATTGAAAAAAAGGTAAAAATTTGATCAGCTCAAAACTAGTCAATAATGGATAGCTCATTGAGAGCTTTCTAATTCATTTTGAATGGATGAAATCCAAGCTCGTATGCAAAAGTTATGGCCACACAAAATTTCTAGAAAAATAAAATAAAATCAAGTTATTAGTGATGATGTTAGCATGACAATTGTGGAAATGTGACATAGCAAGTTGGTCAGATTTTAAAATGGTTCTTATGGGAGTTGAACCCCAAACCTCCCAAACATGATAAAGTCTCCTTGACCATTACACCATTCATTCAACTTTGGTATAGAAAAAGCACGTTATTTTATTTAAAGTGTAATAACTGCACACTACCATTAGGATCGCTTTGGCTACAACCAAGGACAACTAAACATGCATTATCTATTATGTTGCCTTGATTTTTGGGATTTCAACGTTTGTTTCTTGAGATGGGTTTTGAAAAATAGTACATTTCATATTGGGGATCGAACCTCTAACCATCCAACTCCTAAAATTGCTCTCTACCATTACACTATTTGTCACTTCAAATATTAGTTAGTGACATGTCTTATTTAAAAGAATTTAGCCACCAAGCTTATTTAAAATAAGGGTTATTGTTAAAACTAACCTTTATTTATGAGATGGGGATAATATTTTTTTTTTGGGAAAGGATAAAAATTTCCATGTAAAGGAAGTTACAAGGTTGTTAAGTTTTTGTCACCTAATTTAGCTAATTTTTATGTATTTAAATGGGTGATAGCCCCTTTGTAAAGGCATGGGAGCTTGAAGAATTTTTCTAGGAGAATTATTGTAATTTTGGAGAACTTTTTTTGCAAGATTTTTACAAGGTGTTATTTTACACCAACAATTGTAAAAGAAGAAAGAGACTGTGAAGGCTCGAAGCTTGGATTCTGTAACAAAGTGTTTTTCTTGGCAGAATTAATAGAGTAGTCCCCTGATTGAGAACCAGACCTAGAGACGTAGTCCTACCTAGATGAACTCTATATCAAATTGTTTGTGTCTCCTATATCAAATTGTTTGTGTCTCCTTATTCTCTTTCTTATTCTCTCAATTCTTTAAGTTTTTATTGTTAATAAACACATAGTTGATTAATTTTTTTTAAAGCATAAATTTTATTATAATTTCAATAGTTTAAAATACATACCATGCAATTAGTGCCTAGATCAGGGATTAAATCTATATTTGGATTAAAGTTATAAAACTTGTAAATCCTAGTTTATAGATCAAGTTTGGTATTAGAGCCTATTTTTGTAGAGAAATTGTAGGTGGTGAATGTTAACCAGGTTGAAGTTGAAACAAGGAGAAGGTGAACTTGCAGAGTTTAATCCAGAGATTGGAAAACAACAAACATTTTCACAAGTCATGGCATCTAAATAGAATCTTCTTGAGCTTGATGCGAAAGCCTTCTAGAGAGCTTTTGTGGAGTTAAAAGATTTGGTGGACATTCTTCTTCAAGAGAGACATGAATGACAATTGAGAAAGGTAGATAAGGTGAAGAAGAAAGAAGAAGCTAAATCTTCATCAAAAGATGACAAAGGCAAAGGAATAGGAGGTGGTAGTGACCCTCCTGAACCTCCATCCCCATCTTCTTCATTGTCTTCTTCTTCTCCATCTACTTTTTCTAAAAAGAAACATTCTATAAAGACATCCTTGTTAAAGCTTGATGTGAAGTTTGATTTTCCTATATACAATGGTGAGTTGGATACAAAAAAACTAGATAATTGGCTTTAGTAGATCGAAGTGTATTGCAGGGTTCAAAAGATTCTAGACAATTCTTCTAGAATCCAACTAGCTATTCTTAGGATGGGAGGTACTGCATTGGTCTAGTGGGAGAGTAAGATCCAGGATGATCTTGCTAAAAATGGTAAAATTATTTCATCTTGGTATGAATTTACTTCTGCTTTAAAGAAACAATTTTATCCATTGGGTTATATGCAACAAGCCATTATGGATTGGCAAAATCTAAAACAAGGTAAAGGTTAGTCTATGCAAGAGTATACATAGGTGTTTAGGAAGAAGGCATTAACTCTTGGAATTCCTTTTTACATGCAAGATACTTTATTGAAGTATATAGTAGGAATGCATTCATATTCAAAACATACAGTATTGATGTTTAGTCCTTCTAATTTTGATGAAATGTGTGTTCAAGCAACCCATATTAAAGCAGGTGGAGGAAACACAAGTTTTAGTTCAAAGAAGGAATTTTTTCCTCTCGAAGGACACAAGAAGGGAAAGAAAGTAGCACAAGCCTACTTGTTCACATTGTCAGAAGAAAGGACATGCAGAAGAAAAGTGTTGGAAATTGCATCTAGAATTGAAACCAAAGTGGTTTAAGAAGGATCAAAAGGGAAAGAAAAAGTCTATAGCTATTGTTCAGTATCTTGGATCAGATTATGATGATGAAACAAAGATATCATTTGTGGGTTTGAAAGGTAAAGCTTTTGTTGATTCTACCACTGATGTTTCATATGCTTCCACTTCAAAAAGTCATGTTGTTCTTGAAGATAGTAAAAGGTGTGAACTTTTTCATATAAGGGTGATTTCTAAGAACACTAAAATTTACACATTGATAGATAGTGGGTCCCAAGTTAATTTGATTTCAGAAGAAGCTGCTAAACAATTGAGATTGGGAACTAAGCCACTTTAGGGACCTTATCCATTAGGTTGAGTGTGCAATGATAATAGATTGCGAGTTACTATGCAATGTAAGTTAAGATTTGTAATAACATATAAGTTCATATATGAGGATGAATTTGATGTGGTTCCACTTGATATCTATGGGATTGTGTTGGGTAGCCCATACTCATATGATAGGAAACCTATCTTCTACAGGGAATATAACAAGTATCATTTGTTTAAAGATGGAATTGAATACATTATAAGAGATCATCACATGGAGAATGAAGGATCAACTATAAATACAAGGCATCTGAAAATGGTTGTAAATGCAAGTAGTAAACTGACTCTCATGTTTGCAACAGCTACTAAGGATCAAGTGTAAGTAGAATCAAGTCTTCAACCAGTGATGGTAAAAGAGGATTTGAACAATTCATTTTCTAATGGTGTTCCTGTGTAGGGGATCCAGAAAGTTGATATTTTTTCCATTTCATCAGTTTATTTAGTGTTGTTTCTTCTTTTTCTACTACTTGGTACTATGTGGATGGTGGATACATCAATGAATATTGGTGAATGTATGGTTAATTGTGTCAAAAATGCTATCTCATTTTTGTGTGTGTTTATGATGAGTCAAATATTCAGAATTTTAGAAGGTTGTACAAGTGATACTATACAAGTAAGGCAAACATGCTCTCACTTTCATTCTATGTAAAAATAGACTTTTGGAGGTCCAAAAGCTTCTCAGTGGGAAGGAATGATCTAGGTGGATCTGCAAGGCCTAAAATTTTCAGTCTTAGAATCTTGTGAAAACAACATCAGTGACTAGAGCTTCTTCATATGATCCTAATGTATTTTGAATCATGTTGAAAGAAGGTCATGGTGAAAAGTTATGCTTGATCAAAGTTTGGGTCAATCTAGCAAACTAGAAGTTGACTTATTAAAAAAAGGTAAAATTTGATCAGCCAAAAACTAGTCAACAATGGATTTCATAGTGAAGAGCTCATTGAGAGATTTCTAATGCATTTTGAATGGACGAAATCTAAGTTTGTATGCAAAAGTTATGGCCATACAAAATTTCTAGAAAAATAAAATAAACTAAAGTTGTTAGTGATGATGTCAACATGATAGTTGTGGGAAATGTGACATAGCAAGTTGGTCAAATTTTATAATGGTTCTTATGGGAGTTGAACCCCAAACCTCCCAAATATGATAAAGTCTCCTTGACCATTACACCATTCATTCAACTTGGTATAGAAAAAGCACATTATTTTATTTAAAGTGTAATAAATACTCACTACCATTAGGATCACTTTGGCTACAACCAAGGATAGCCGAACATGCATTATCTATTATGCCACCTTGATTTTTAGGATTTCAACATTTGTTTCTTGAGATGGGTTTTGAAAAATAGTACATGCCATATTAGGGATCAAACCTATAACCATCCAAATCCTAAAATTGCTCTCTACCATTATACTATTTGTCACTTCAAATATTAGTTAGTGACATGTCTTATTTAAAAGAATTTAGCCACTAGGCTTATTTAAAATAAGGTTTATTGTTAAAACTAACCTTTATTTATGAGATGGGGATTTTTTTTTTTTTTTTTGGGAAAGGATAAAAATTTCCATGTAAAGGAAGTTACAAGGTTGTTAAGTTGTTGTCACCTAATTTAGCTAATTTTTATGTATTTAAATGGGTGATAGCCCCTTTGTAAAGGCATGGGAGTTTGAAGATTTTTTTGGGGAGAATTATTGTAATTTTGGAGGAGAATTTTTTTTGCAAGATTTTTACAAGGTGTTATTTCACACCAACAATTGTAAAAGAAGAAAGAGACTGTGAAGGCTCAAAACTTGGATTCTATAACAAAGTGTTTGGCTTGGTAGAATTAATAGAGTGGTCCCCAAATTGAGAAGTAGACCTGAAGATGTAGTCCTACCCAGATGAACTTTATATCAAATTGTTTGTGTCTCCTTATTCTCTTTCTTATTCTCTCAGTTCTTTAAGTTTTTGTTGTTATTAAACACATAGTTGATTAATAATGTTTAAAGCATAAATTTTCTTGTAATTTCAATGGTTTAAAATACATACCACATAATCATTGCCTAGATCAGAGAGTAAATTTGTATTTGGATTAAAGTTATAAAACTTGTAAATCCTAGTTTATAGATCAAGGAGACATTAGTAACTGATCCATATGAGAATGTGTACTTGGGCACTCTACTAAAAAAGACAAGTCACAATAAACTGAGGATAAATTCAAAACATCTTGTAAAGAATCAAGAGTCTTCTATGAAGATAAAGTGATATCCTCTAATTGGTGTGCTAACTCAGATAAAGATAAAGTGATCTCCTCCAATTTTTGTATTAATTCATGTGAATCCATGGTTGTATGAATGCAATAACCATCTAGAATACTAGTTGAAAGAATATCAATAGAAGGAGAAGGAATGGATAACTCGTGAACTTGATCACAGGTGAGAATACCCAAGTTTAGGTTGCTAAATTTATCTTCAATATGTGAGTCAAGACTAGAAGTGTGATTAGAATATGTTGATGAATCACCATCATCCTTTGAAGAAAAGTTTTAAAAGTAGTATATTAAAGATGCATGATCAACCACTTCTATAGAAAGGATCTCTCTACTCTCTAATTCTCTGATAAGAACCAATTTAGGAGTGAATTTTGTAGTCCTTTTTGTTGGCCCATTAGAGAGTTGATATATGGAAAGGAGATTGTGAGTAAAGTGGGGTACACACAACACATATTTTAAGGTTCCCTCCCCTTATCAATTAATCCTTTCACAATAATATTCGTGTAAGTATGATTTCCCATAAAAATAGGTGGTGCATTACAAAGCTCAAATGGAAAATATAAAGACTATAAAGATGCCATACGATGAGAAGCTCATGAATTGAAGTAGAAATTAAGGATTGACCTTTTCCCTTGTTATCTTTTCCTTTAGCAACAATAGAATGAGAAGAAGAGGATAAAGTAGTCATTCTTGAAGGTAGATTTATTTGATTTTTCTTAAGAATAATCTTGACTTCATCAATGTCCTTCTTATAGAAATGATGTTCATCATGTCCATTCTTCTTGCAATATGCACAAGTAGATTTTTTTTTTTAAATGATTCCATATTTTGGGAAGAAGATTCAAATTTTCTTTGTGGCTTGTTATGTTTATTCTTATATTTTTGTTTAGGATTCCCTACTTCTAGGCTCACTAGAAATTAACACTTGTGACTTGGATGTCTTGATGATACCCATTTTAATCATGTTTACTTCCTTTTGGATTAGAAGATTTGAAAATGCATCAAAAGTAGGATCAACATATGAAACCCCCATAGAGACCCAATTGGTATGAAAGGTAGAAACAAATATAGAATACTCAGGATCAAACTTGGATAACACATTGAGAATCAATTGTATATCTTCCTTAATTATCTTGCAATCCTTTAGTTATTATCATAATTTTTTAATCTTGGAGATGCGGTCTTGGATTTTGTTAAAACTTTTTGGATCGAGATTCATAAAATCATTATCGATTTGATAACCCTTAATCTTGTCAGTTTTACCAAAAAAAGTTTCAAGAGTATCCCAAACCTCTTTAGGTGTCTTGAATAATTCCAAATGAAATTGTAAATCAAAAGAGACTAATGAAAAAATGTAGCCAAGTTATTTCTCACGATTGATCTCCCATGCTTGAAGAGCATTAGCATCAGTAGGTGCGGTAATAGTTTCATTTACATATCCTGTGCAACCTTTTTCCCTTAGATAATTCCATACTACTTTTTCCATTATTCATAATTATATGGAATTAGGAGCTCAATTTGTGATTTTCCCATTTGTACTACAAGCAAGAACCAATGAAACCAACACAACACAAGATCACCCTCCAAAATTTACTAGATGAGAAATCACCCCCACCCAAGATGCAATAATTTGGCACTTTATAATTTAGTGCATGTATAATTGCCACTTGCCAAAATGGACCAAAGTGGACTTCTAATTTTGATAACTAAAACTTCAAATATGAAGCAAAAAGAGACCCATACAATTAGGACACTAGATCACACAAGGATCTAATAAAGTACATGTGCCAAATTAGGCCAATTTTGACCAAATTATTAAAGTACTATGTCTACCCATAATATCTTAGAATTGATATCAAAGCTGAGAAGTAGACAAAATCATGCACTTTAAAAAATAATAGCACCTGAAAAAAGTGTCTATATGAGCTCAAATGATGCTTCATAAGTTATAAAATTCAAGATTGTACAAGGATTATCATCACAAATTGTAAGAAGGACCCATAATAGGTGGGCCCCACAAGAAGATGAGCATTTCTAGAGGTGGGCCCCACTTAATATGGGCCCTACTTCATGTAGGCCCTGCTAGAGGTGGGTCCTACTAAATGTAGACCCCACTTAGTGTGGGTCCCACTTGGTGTGGGCCTTGCTTGGTGTTAGCCCTGCTGTTAGAAACAATAGTCCACCGAGATAACTGAGAGGAAGGGGTGAATCAATTATCCAATTAAAAAAATTATTAGCCTTAATTAATCTTAACCATTAAATCAAAGTAAACAACAACAATAACAAGATGCATGTACACAATTACACTAGATTTGTTAATTAGAGAAAAACTTGATCAAAAGGAAAACCCCAGTGGGAATGATGCCAACAAAGATATATTGATATATATGTTCCTTGTTAGAGGATGGACCCTATTAGGAGTCTATAAACACATTTAGTACATAAGAGTCCTTGTTAGGAGACTTTAAATCCCTGTTAGAAGATTCCAACCTTGTTAGGAGTTGTGCTAACCCTGTGAGGAGTTGTAGAAGGTAGAAGGACCCACTGTCTAAACATCTTATGGGCCAAGACCATTGAACTTTATTATCTAACTGATCTCTCAACTATTCCTTGTACAATACTTGTTCATACTATGCTTTAACCTCTTTCCTATATCTTATCAACTAGACCAATCACTATCAAACCTTGTAGACTAGGTTACAAACCTTAGATCCAAATATCAAACCTTGGATCTCACAATAAAACTTCAATAGAGAAGTTCTCTCCAACTTTGCTCTATTCTACTTATCTTTGCATATCAACTTGTTTATCTTCTGATATGCTCTTCATGCTTCTTGAAATCATTTATACAAAACAAAGGAAAATGTCCTTCCTTTGTATGGACTCCATGAAATAATTCCCTAAGTTGGCTATTTCATCTTCTTAATTAATTAATATAGGACCTTATTAAGAACATGTTATACTTAGTGATAATATTCTTCTATATGCTTGAATAACTTTTCGTACATGTAAGATCATGAAGAGACAAATTAGCCACATCATCTCCAACATTCTTCTATATGCCTTTAACCTTTCTTCTTAGACTAACAACTCTTCTAAGAGATATAAAAAGTTTACCAAAACATGCTTCTATAAACTCTATCTCAAAACAATCTTCACCAAAACTTGCATAACTTCTTCCAGACTTAATATCCTATTCTTTTGAGGTTAGCTACATATACTAGACACTTAGTAGTATCTCCCTTTGACCTCGCTCGATGAAAATGCTCAACCATCTATCTGTACTAACTTGATCTTTACCATTGTTCTTCTGTCAAATACCACAGAAAACCACTATGTTGACATCAATGACAAACACAATCATAAATGTAAAATATCATCATGATAATGATGTAATCATGTTTCTACAATACTCCCCCATAAAAGTATCATCAGCATTCATACTTCCAACAATCTTCCCCTTTGACATTGATGGCAACATAGATGAAAAACATCTAGTTCCAATAATACCAACATTAAAGATTATTATCCTTTCTTTTCAAATCCTATTCATCAATCATTCTCCCCCATTGATATACCGCAATGTCCTCTATATCACACTATTTTTCATGTTTTAATCTCTCCCCCATTGACATCAAATTGAAAGGTTTCAACAATTATCTATCTCTACAATAATTGTCTCTAACTTGCTCAAGTATCCAAATATATTGTTCAAAACAACATATATCAAGAGTCCTAGATGACTCTATCCATCACAGATACTCCCCTATACAAGAAGCATCAGTATTTAGTCTAGACAAACAATAGTTCTCTGTAACACTAGACTAATGCATTCTTGCATCTTCTACTCTGATGTAGCTAGGGGTATAATCCCTAGCATACCTTGTAAATTCTCAAAAGTCTCTTTGGGAAGAGGCTTGGTGAAAATATTTGCAATCTTCTCTTTGGTGCTTACATACTCCACATTGATTTCCTTTTTTGCACCTTTCTCTCTCATCATATGATATTTGATAGAAATGTGCTTAGTCTTAGAATGCAACATTGGATTCTTAGACATATTCACTATGCTTGTGTTATCACAATGTATGACAATAGGTCCACTAAATTCTATCCTTATATCCTTCAGCATCTACTTCATCCAAACAACTTGATTACAATTGTTTGTTGTTACAACATATTCTACCTCTACTATACTTTGTGAGGTATAATCCTACTTCTTGCTTAACCAAGAAAGAAATCTTCCTCCAAGAAAGAAAGCTCCACCATTGGTGCTCTTTCTCTCATCCATACTGCCTACCCAATCAGCATTAGTATAAGCATATAAACTGAAATCATTAGATCTATCACACCATAATTCAAACTTTGGTGTTCCCTTCAAATATCTAAATATCATTTTAACTGCTACATAATGTGCTTCTCTTGGATCAACTTGAAATCTTGCCACAATTCCAACTGCATTTTCTATATCTGGCCTTGTGTGAGCCAGATATTGCAATCCCCTAATCATAGATTTGCACTTTTTCTTCTCAATAGTAGGTATCTCATCCTTTGTAGATAACTTGTGTCTAGTTATCATAGGTGTTCCAATTGGTTTACATGTTTCCACACCAAACCTTCTCAATAGAACTTTCAAAAACCTATTTTGAGAAATAAAGATTCCTTCTTTATCCTACACAATTTGTAATCTGAGGAAGTATTTCATCTCTCCTATCATGTTCATTTCCAATTCCTTCTTCATCTCTTCTAAAAACTTGTAACTTCCATCATCATTTCCTCCAAATATGATATCATCAACAAATATTTCCAAAATCATCAATCCATCATCTATTTCTTTCCATTATAGATTATTTTCAACCTTACCTTTGCTAAATCCAAGCTTTGTCAAATGCTTGTCCAACCTTGCATACCAAGTTCTTGGAGCTTGCTTTAAGCCATACAATGCTTTCTTTAATTTTCATACCATGTCCTTGTCATCTATTAAAGAAAAACCTTTAGGTTGTTCTATGTTTACCTCTTCTTCAAGTTCTTCATTTAGAAATGTTGACTTGACATCTATCTAATACACTTTGAATTTCTTATGTGTTGCATAAGCTAAGAATAACCTTACTACTTCTATTCTTTCCATAGGAGAATAGATTTCATCATAGTCTATTCCTTCTTTCTGTGAGTAACTTTTACATACCAATCTTGCTTTTTTCCTTACAACTTCACCTTGTTCATTCATCTTGTTCCTAAATACCCATTTTGTTCCTATCACATTCTTCTTTGTTGGTCTGGGGACCAATTCCCATGTCTCATTCTTCACTATCTAATCAAATTATTCTTTCATAGCTTGCTTCTAATAGTCATCTTTACATGCTTCATCTATATCCTTTGGTTCTACTTGAGATATCAAACATAATTCTTCATTAATTTTTCTTCTTGTCATCAAAACTTTATCTCTACTACTAATGATCTACTCTAGTGGATGATTCTTTGCCATAATCTTATTGGAAGTAGGAGTTGTTATCTCAACTCTTAGCTTTGGTCTAGGTTCTAAAATTTGTTCCTACCTTAGCTCTCCTTCATTCTACAAGTTATTATTAGTTTTAAATAATACTTCATCATTCCCTATTTTAGCAACAACAACATTCTCATCATCAAAATTGCAGTCAACTATTTTTTTTGTATCCTTAATTTCTCATCAACTCTTACATTTGCACTTTCAACAATAGAATTAGTTCTTATATTATAACATCTATAAGTTCTACTTTTCAATGAATTACCAAGAAACATATGTTTATCGCTTCTAGCATCAAATTTACCAACAACATTATCTCTTTTGACATAAAATTTGCTACCAAAAATTCTGAAATACTTAACTATAGGTGAGTGACCAAACCATTCATAAGGGGTCATGTTTGTGTCTTTCCTAACTTGTAATTTGTTCATAGTGTAGACTATTGTATTCATATCTTCTCTCCAAAACATCTTGGATACATCATTCTTAGCTAACATACGTCTTGCTACTTATGTTATTGACCTGCTTCTTCCTTCTACAATACCATTTTCTTCCTCAATTTCTTAGAATGTTCATCACCTTCAAAACTATTTTCCAAATATTTCCATACATACATATATTCCTTGTTAGAGGATGAACCCTATTAGGAGTCTATAAACACATTTAGTACATAAAATTCCCTATTAGGAGTTGTAGAAGGTAGAGGGACCCACTGTCCAAATAGCTTCTAGGGAAAGACCATTGAACTTCACTGTCCAATTGATATCTCAACTATTCCTTGCAGAAAACTTTTTGTATTGTACTTTAACCTCTTCCTATTTCCTATCAAGTAGACCAATCACTGTCACACCTTGCAGACCAAGTCATGAACCTCAAATCCAAATATCAAACCTTGGATCTCACAATAAAACCTTGATAACAAAGTTCTCTCCAACTTTGCTCAGTCCTAATTATCCTTGTATATTAAATTGTTTCTCTTATGCTCCACTCTTTGTGCTTCCTAAAATCATTCATACATAAGAAAGGAAAATGGACTTCCTTTATATTGAATCCACAAAAAATTCCCCGAGTTGGCTATTCACCTTCTCAATTAATTATTAGTGGATCTCATTAAGAACACGTTATACTTAGAGATAATATTAATTTGTCACCTTGTAACTTGAATAACTTTTTGTTTGTGTAATATCATGATGAGATAGCTTAGCCACATCATATCCAACATGTCTTCTACACACCTTTAATGCTCTCAGAATAACAACTTTGCTAAGAGATATAATAAGCTTACCAGAACATGCTTCTATAAAATCTATCTCATAATAGTCTTCACCAAAACTTGCATAACTTCTTCCAGACTTAATATCTTATGATTTTGAGGTTAACTGCATATACTAGACACTTAGTAGTATCTCCCTTTAACCTTACTCAATGAAAATTCTCAACCATCTATCTATACCAACTTGATCTTTACCGATATTTTTCTATTAGATACCGCAGTGTAGATGCACAAAAATGGTTTACATCTATGGTTTCATTACTTCTTCATATTAATTCGTCCCATTTTCTCATTCCACTAACTTTGATCTTTTGGCCAAATTGATCATATTTCATCATTCGTATCCTCTTTCACATCAACTTCATATCATCTCAAAACCATTTCAAATCAACTCAAAATCACCCCAAATCAACTCAAAATCACTTAGAATCAGTCATAATCATCATGAAACATATCAAATATCAAAAATCAATCATCATCTATCCAATCCTAGGCATTGTTGTGGCTTTCAGCACCTTGGAAAACTATCAAACTACAAATCTTATCAATCTGGCCTTAGTACTGTCGTGGCTCTCAATGCTAGGTCAAACTATCAATCATGTCATCCGATCTTTGATGTTGTTGAGGCTTTCAATGTTATATCATGGCATTATCAACCTTTTTAATAATATTGACAGTGTCCATCGATGTTATTATGATCAACCTTATCAAGAAATTTCAATCCTGTAGCATTTACAATATCAGTTAAATGTTACATATCAATCAATTCATGTCATGTGTCCTTGGCATGTTATCAATTTCATTCAACCAATCAATTTGACCATGGATTTGGTCTACTTGTCATCATCGTAGTCATTCTTCATTGTCATCGCATTTTCATCAAAGGATACTATCGCATTTATTTAATCAATTTTGGCCAATCATCTACTAATTTTCTCTATAGGATTAAATAACCCATAATTTAATCCTATTATTCTTACTAATTATTCTTCTTAGTTATCATCCTCAATTAATTAATTTCATTCACAAACCATGGAAATTCTTAATTTTTTAAGTCACATTTTCTCCATTAATTCCATTTTTTAATAATTCCTATTTTGTGGAATAAAGGATTTTTAATTCAAATATTCCATGAAATATTGACATCATCATGACACTTGGGATTGACATCTCATGGATTCTCCATTGACACATAGCTAAAATATGTCATAATCCAAGATTCTTATTCTCTTATGCACGTCTATATTTGGCTTCTTTGTCATCGATTCTTGGCTTTAAGTGGGTTGAGGTGTCTTATGATGCATCATAGATTCTCTTCCACATTTAGACAAGTTTGACTTCCATGCATCATAGAATCCTACATTTGGCATCTTTTTTCATATGCATCATGGATTCTCAAAGGAATCTCTTGCCACATCACATATCTAAGGGTGATAATTCCAATGCTCTCATCCTTTGTGTTATTTATAAAATGAGCATTCTTTCTCTCATTTCTAGTCCCTAGGTCCTAATTCTTGAGCATTTTTCAAGTCCTTAGCTTTTTAGTATTTTCACTCCATCTTTCACATAAAATCACAACTTCAATTATTCTCATAGCATTATCACCATTATCATAGACTTTGCTTCATTATTGTGTGCACTATAGGTAATTTGGAGCTACATCATTTGGAGAAGAAAGAAGGACATGGGAGCTACAAATGAAAGAGGGAATTTTAACATTGATTTCTTTCTTTATTAGTTTGGCTTTCATGGTTGACTAGTGGGTGTTAGTGTATGATTATTGAGTTTTGTGATTTTCTCATAGTATGTTATGCATTTAACCCATTTTCTAGTCCTACACACAAAAAACTACTATGTTGACATCAATGACAAAGACAGTCATGAATGTAACATATCATCATGATAATGATCTAATCATGTTTCTACAATACTCCCCCATAGAAATATCATTAGAATTCATGCTTCCAACACTTTCTTGTTGTGGGCCCTACTTGATGTAGGCCCCCATTGGAAGTGGATCCTACTTGTTCTAGGCTTCACTTAATGTAGGACATTGTAGGTAGGTGAGCCCCACAAGAAGGTAGGTTCCATTAATAGGAAAAAAATGCTATTTTCACATTGTCATCAATATCTAAATCCTTCAAAGTGTTGCAATCTCTAGATCAAGAATATATATGTATGTATGTATGTATGTATGTATGTATGTATGTGCAAAAGAGATTAATGGGTCTTCATAATCCTTTCTAATTCTTGAGTTCATATAGAAGTAGAAGAGAAGAGCATACAATATTTTCTAAGACCACTAAAAATAATCTAATATTTTAATAACTGCTCTGATACCATGTTAGAATTTGTGAATACAAATATATAAATCTATTAAAAGATTTAGAAATTGACATAATAATTATATGAGACCAATTTCTGATGTAAAAAATCAAAGGCATAATAGCATCAAAATTTCTTAATGTGTTGCATGATATATATCTAAGATATGAAATACAAAGAGATAGCTTATTTTTATAGGCATTAGAAAATAGAAGGCTTGGACAATGTTGAGACAAGCATCTCAACTTGGAGGAAGTAGATTCCTCATGGATTCAACCACCTACCATCGACCTATAATCTAGAAGGGTGGTGTTCAAATTGGATTTAACCACATGTGACAATTTAGGTTTAGCTGAAGTCAAAGGGATGACTCAACAATATCCTCCTAAAAATAATATCCAAAATATATAATTCCTCCTAATTTATGAGTTCACCTAAGTAAACTTAATAGAAGAGTGAAATGGGGAAGAACTATGTACTCTAATATTAATCAAAGGACTAACAATAATAATGTTGAGCAAGAATTACTTTATGAAATTGACATGTATTTGTAGATTGAATTAAAAAGAGAAGAACATGGAGAAGAATCTAGATCTAAACCAAGAGAAGAAATTAGAATTGAGCAAGTGATACCTAAAAAAATTGTGTCAAAGAATCACCCTCTTGAATAGATCATTGAAAGTGTCAATAAAGGAGTTATGAAAAGAAACAAGGTTAGTGAAGAATTATATTTAATTTTCCAAGTTGAACCTAAGAATTTTGATGAAGCTTGTAAAGATGAATTTTGGGTAAAAGATATGAAAGATGATGTAGGAGCATCTTGGTTATAAGGGAAATCTTGCATCACCCAGAATATTTCTATTTCTAGTTTTTGTGTTTTTGTGTTTTCAATAAGGGTTATTCATGTACAAAGTTGATAATTGTGGGAGCTTACTAATTTTAGTAATTATTTGGTATTATGTGCTTAGATTTTTCTAATCTAATGTGTGGAGGTTCATCTTAGATATATCAATCTATCAATTGAGTTTTATTGTTATATCATATTTATTGGTAGAGTTATTGAAGATTTTGGTATGAATTTTGGCTACCCAAACTTCAGGTCCAATGACGAAGGCCTAAATGGCTCCAAAATGAGATGAAACTTAGGTTGATGACCACTTGCACAATCATACCTTATAGATCACTAGTCAATGATTTTGGAATGGGGCTATGAGCCCATTGGGTCAATGGTTTTCTAGTTATGGTCTCCAGAAGTGGACCCTTCCAAAAATATAATTTGTAATTATCTTGAGTCAATCATATGTAATAAAGTGTACTAAAATAAAATAATATGAGGTTGGTCAACCTCAAGGGTAGGGATTAGTGTCTAAAGCCTTACCAAGTGGTTAAAAGTTCCTATATAGGAAAGGCTTGTAGGCTATCTAGAGTAGTTCTAGGTGATGTTCATAACTCTTTCTTGCAAATTGTTGTAAGGAAGGCCCCCATGTGTGTTCACATATTGTAATTCTATAATTCTACATTTGTGACAATAATATGAAGCTCATATTTTATTTTTCTCTCAATTTCTATTATTCCTTGTTTATCTTCTTTTTTTGTGGTAATAAGGGGACAACCCTTCATCAAGTAATATCAAAGAGGGAGTTCCTGAGCATGTAAATAGATCACTAACTGTGAGGTGGTTGCACCAGGATTGTGGTTTGGGCTAAACATGTAGATAGATCATTGATTGTGAGGTATTTTTCATAAGGGTTTTAGTGAAAGCAAAAAAATGCCTCCATGAAAGAGAATACTAGAAGAGTTGCATGTGTTACATTTAAGGGTTTTAGAGTCCTCCAAAGAAAAATACAACCATTTGCATAAAATATTTGCAAGGGGATAAATCTTTTCATAAGAGATAAAAGTGAGTATGAAGAAAAAGAAGAAGAAGAAAATGTTGAATAAGAGATTTTTTTTTGAACCTAGAAGAAGAGAGTCTTTTTAAGTTCTTTTCTAGGATTGGAAAAAGACCTAAGTTTGAGGTTCGCACATTTTTGGGAAATATTAACCCAAAAGAATTGATTGATTAGATCAATGAACTAGAGGAATACTTTGAGTATGAAGACATTGAAGATCTAGATAGGGTCGAATTTCAAAAGTCCAAACTAAATGGTCATGCAAAGACCTAGTGGTAGGAGATCCCGTTGGAGAACAATAAGAGAGGAAATGACAAAATCACCAGATAGGGTTGAATGATGGCTAAATTGAAGTGAAAATTTATTCATGTGAATTATGATCTTGGTCTACTAAAGAAAATGTAAGGATTAAAGAAAGTGGGAAGATTGGTTTAGGAGTATACCAATGAGTTCTATTGAGTTCTCATTAGAAGAGATCATGCAAAGATGTCAAGGAGAAAGTTATACATTACCTTAATGGTTTAAGGCCAAGTATTCAAGAGGTATTGAGTTTGGTTTGAATGAATAGTATTGAAGAGGCATACCAAGTTTCCCTAAGAGTTGAGGAAAAGTTGAACAAGAAATTTGATTAAAAAAATAGTAGAAGAGGTCGAGTTGAAAGATCTAGACAATAGTCACATGGAGGTCAAAATCATGATCAAAAGAACAAGGATGAGGCTAGTAGTAGTAGCTAGAGGGAAAACAATTAAAATAATTTCCACGATAAAAAAAAAGATATTAGAGAGGAAGAGGAAGAGTATAAGGATGAGGAAGAGGATTCTTTTGTGGAAACATATTTCACTACAGAGAATAAGGGCATCAAGCATTTGAATATTCCCAAGGACAAGGAAGGACCAATAGAAGAACCAAAGGGCAAGCCAAATTTGTACCTATTGAAAAAGATGTTAAATCATCATATTATGAAGATGTTGAAAGGGGATAACTCCTAGTTAACAAAAGAGTCATGCTAAGAAAAAAAAGTGAACCTAATCAAAGGAGGATCTTGTTTTACACTAGGTGCAAATGTGAAGATAAGTATTGTGATGTGATCATTTATGGAAGAACTAAAAATATGGTGTCAAAATAATGGTAACAAAGTTAAATCTCAAGAGTTAGAAACACCTACATCCATATCATTTTGCCTAGGTGTAGGATGACCACAAAGTCATGATCAATGAGAAATGCTTAGTGAAGTTCAAGATTAGAAGCTACTAGGATGAGGTACTATGTGATATCATACCTATGGACATATGCCATATGTTCTTGAGTAGGTCATGGAAGTTTGAAAGGCATGCTATATATGATGGGTATGAAAATACCTATAGTCTGACAAAAGGAGTGAAACCCAAGTTGAAATCATTGAAGTAGAAAGAACAAAAGGTATGTAGTGCTCCAAAATATGTTTTTTTGATGGAAAGGAGTTTCTCAAGGGTATGAGGTGTGAGAATATGTGTTTTTCTATAATCCCAAAAGATGATAAAGAAGAAGTCAAGGAGGTGCCTATAAAAGTTGTAGATTTGATGGAAGAGTTTCCTAATATTGTATCAGATAATGTCCCTAGTGGTTACCCTTAGTGAGGAATATTAGTCACCAAATGGAATTTATTCTAGGAGCAAAATTTATAAATAAGGAAGTACATAGGATGACACTAGTAGAGACTGGGCAGTTGAAAAGATAATTTTAGGAGCTTTTGTAGAAGGGGTTGATTCAAGAGAGTCTGAGCCCATGTATTGTACCAATAGTATCAACACCAAAGAAAAATAGAGAATGGAGGATGTGTAAAAATTATCAAGCTATCAATAAGATCACGATCAAGTATAGAATTCCATTTCCATGGATGGATGATATTATGGACTATTTGGGTGGAGCTATATATTTCACAAAGATGGATCAAAAGAGTGGGTTCCATCAATTTCACATTAGAGAAGGAGATGAGTGGAAGATTGTCTTCAAGACAAGGGAAGTATTGTATTGGCATAGGGAAAAGGGAAAAATTAAGTAGAATCAGCTCTAATTAAGGCTGCAAACACCCTCCTACTTAGAGTTACATATGGAAGCAACATACAAATTAATGTTCATAAGCAAAGATTCTAAACTTTTACCTAGGTGTAATTAGTAAGATACACATTGAACATAACGCTTGGCTGCCACACTATTTTAATTATCAGAAGAAATCATACAACATGCTTAGTTGTGAGGCCTTTTAGGTTATCACCATATAAAATGAAATTATGGAATAAGAATCCAAACTCACATTCCTATCTTCTTCTTCAATATTCTCCTATTTCCATTGCCTTCTTCCTACCTCTAACCAAGCTTGTTTTATAGTTAGCTAAGCCATAGGTTGGCTAGTTAGGAATTTAATTACATTATAGGTCCAATCTTGGAAGGGTAAACCAAACCAAAGAAAATATAAACATTAAGCAATATGCACTCAAAGGTGGATCTACACATGTCTGAGGAGTTAGCTCCCAACTTCTCAATATGCCAACATAACTTTGAAATTCATGCCAAAATAAACAATATGTCTCACTAAAAGAGAAACATAGGAAATAGAGATCACAAAATATGGAATACAACTAAAGACATACAAACAATCAAGGCTTGCACACTTAGGATGAAGATCTCGAATAGTCCTCGACAAGATGTTAACTTTTCATGCCACAAAACTACAAGAAGAAATGGTTACTTCACAAATAGTAGACTAGTACAAATAACAAGAAATACTTTTGGTTGATACAATATTACTCCAAGACCCAAGATGCTTCTACATCAAACACCTGGGGTTAATAAAGAGCTAATGTCCACATTGGGCACTACTCATTTTTTGACTTGAATCATAATTATCCAACTTGGCTTGTGTGATCTTTCAAATATCTTTAGCTAGTTTATCTTTCTACTAATCTAGGTATTCCATTTAGTGTTTTCCTCTAGTACTCTTTTTTACTCTACTATTTAGAATCTTCTCAATGTTATCTTTCAGCTTCTTAGGATAATCTAGGTTATTTTCATTCTCATCATCATTTTCATAGTACTCAAAGATATCTACATTGTTGAATATATGTGATATATCCATATCTTCTGGTAATTCTACTTTATAAGCATTTCCACTATCAAACTTCTTCAAAATCTTACAAGGTCCAAAATTGTTCATTTTCAACTTACTATAGTTACCAATGTGAATTATATTCTTCTTCAAGTGAATCATAACCTCATCATCAACTTAAAAATATTTATGTTTCTTTCTTTTATCAACTATATTTTTATACTTCTAATTACTTTCTTCCAAATTCCTTTAACTTCCTCATGTAAAGTACTCATGAACATTACAAAAGTCCTTAGCTTCAACACTCCTTGTCTCAGTAGGAAATTCTCTCAACATTTTGGTTTCTTTAGGATGAAATCTAGTAACAATCCCAAAAGGTGTCCTCTTAGTGCTTCCATTCACATAATTATTGTATGTAACCTCTGTTTGTGCCAAAACTAAATCCCAATTAGTAGGCTTATCTCCAACTAAACATCTCAATAAATTACCTAGCCTTTTTCACTACTTTAGTTTGTCCATCTATCTAAGGGTGAAATGTAGAATTAAACTTCAACTTTGTATTCATCTTCTTCCAAAGTTTTTTTTATCCAAAAGTAACCTATAAACTTAGTATCTCTATGTAAAATAATAATCTTAGGAAAACCATGCAATCTTACCACTTCCTTGAAAAATAACTTAGCTACATGCAATGCATCCAAGGTCTTCTTACAAGATATGAAATGAGCGATCTTTGAAAATTGGTCAACCACTACCAAAATAGAATCATTACCTCTCTAAGTTATAAGAAATCTAAGAACAAAATCAATACTTATATCTTACCAAGGTTTATCAGGTATAGATAAAGGTGAATACAATCCCACATTCTAACAAGTTCCTTTTGCTATTTGAAAAAATTTACAACCTCTAACAATTCTCTGTACATCATTGTAAATCTATGGCCCAAAGTATCTCTTAGAAATCAATTTCACAATCTTATAAACTCCAAAATTTCTAGCAAGTCCACCACCATGTTTCTCCTACATTATGTTCTCTTGCACAGATCCTCTAGGTATGCATAATTGAATTCCTTTGAACAACATGTCCTCTAATGAAATAATTAGTCCACTTGTCACTCACTATTTGTTCCTTACAAACTTTCCAAGGTTATATAAAATCTAGATTAGTCTCATAAAAATACTTCAAGTCATCAAAACCAAGTACCTTAACTCTCATCTTTGTCAGCAAATTTTTTCTTTAGATCAAGGCATCAACAACTTTATTTAAGTTTCCACTTTTATGCTTCAATGAAAATAAAAATAATTGAAATAACTCAACCCACCTCATATGTCTCTCATTCAACTTATCTTGACTTCTCAAATACTGCAAAGCTTTATGGATAGTATATAATACAAAATCCTTAGGCATCAAATAATGTCTCCACTTCTTTAGATTTGAACAATGGCATAGAATTCTTGATCATAAAATAAATATTCTCTCTTAGCATCATTCAATTCCTCACTAAAGAAAGCTACATGTCTTCCTTCTTGACTCACAATAACTCCAATTGCACTTCCACTAGCATCAATTCACTTCAAAAAAATTACTAAAATCAAACAAGGCAAGTGTAGATAATTTTGCAATTTTTTATTATTTAATGTTTCAAAAAAATTTTGTGCTCCATGTGTCCATTTCAAATCCCTTTTATCTCCTCTTATAGTCTCAGTCATAACATTACAAATGGAATTGAAATTTTTGATAAACTTCCTATAAAAACTTTCCAATCCATGAAATGATCTTACCTCTCCATCATTCTCAGGTGTAGGCCAATCAATAATTAATCTCACCTTTTAAGATCCATCTTCAAACCATCTACTTAAATTAACAAGTCAAGGTATGCAATTTCCTCTTTCATAAATGAATATTTCTTTAGGTTAATCAACAACTTTTCCTCCTTCAATCTCTGCAATAATTGTTTGATATGTTCAACTTGCTCTTCTTTACTCTTACTAAATATCAAAATGTCATCGAGCTATACAATCACAAATTGACCCAATTTTTTTTTTGAAACTTCATTCATCAGTTGCATAAAAGTACTATGTGCATTAATTAAACTAAAAGGCATAACCTACCACTCATAGAATCCTTCATTAGTCTTAAAAGCAATTTTCTATTCATCTCCCTCCCTAATCCTAATTTAATCTGATGATATGCACTTTTCAAATCAATCTTTGTAAAATAATTTCTCTGCTCAAAGTATCCATTATTTCATCCATCCTAGGTAAAGGAAATCTATATTTCATAGTTACCTTATTTATAGCTCTAGAATCAATACATATTCTCCATTCTTTATTTTCCTTATAAGGTGCCAACATAATAGGTATTGCACAAGGACTCAAACTCTCCCTAATCAAACATTTCTTAAGAAATTTATGTACTTTTCTATTTAGTTCAATTTTATCATCATGTTTAACCTATGTGGTGCTTTATTAGGAAAACTAGGTCTAGGTATCAAATCCATACAATGATTAATAATTCTCATAGGAGGGAAACCATTAGGTAAATTATCATAAATGATCTCATGAAATTATGTCAACAAAGGTTCTATCTCAAGTGCATGTTATAACTCATTTTGTTTTTTAATTTTCCTTTGAATCAAACCATATCAAACATTATGTTTTTTCATTTCTCTTGTAAACTTATTACCCTCAACCAAGCATACTTGGACTATAGTACAATTACTATTGTAAATATATCAAAGAAGCCAATTACTAAAATGGTTATGATGGATTCCTATGACATGTAAGAGCTATATTAGGAAGATTCAATGACAGGTGAAGACATGTGGCAACTAAGATACTTGAGTATTGTACACTCTACCCCAATAGTACAGTTAACCTTTGGGAGTAGCCCTAAAGTGAAGCACATGTTATAAGCATTTTTAGGGTTGCGAAGAGAGATGATGTGAGAGAGGTGTATTGTTGGTACTGTGAGTTGCTATTAGAGTCTTCTATTGTCGATGTTGATCTTGCACTGCAAGTGTATTGTAACCTTTTGTTGAAGATAATACATTGTGCAAGTTCTGAAGGGGTGGGGTTGTTTTACGGAAAGGTTTTTCCCCACCGAAAAATATTTTTGTTATGTGTTTCTTTCTTTGTCTATTATCTGTATGCATGGTTGGCTGCAATATTGTTTTTTACATGATATTGAATCTGTAAGTGTAGAAGATTTTAATAGGATTTGCATCATACTTTCCTTATGAGATTAGTGTAGGAAGTTGTTTCCACACCCGAGTTTCCTTACATGCTTCAATCATTATTTTTTTCGCTGATGTCAAACTTGCTATTTTCTATTGAGACAACTACTTATAAGATTTAAGTACTATCACTTATTTGATTGATGAAGAGGATTTGATCAAAAGATGTAACAATATCACCTAGAGGAAAGGTTGAATTATGATTATGTAATGAAGTACAAGAACTAGTTAAGATAGTGATGCCATGCAACATTGATAATATACTTAACATTACAAAGGCTAGTTACACTAAGAAAGTTTAGAAGAACAAGTTGTACAAAGTTTGTCTACCAAGCTTGACCGAGTGGATAGTAGGGGCCCAGAAAAGTCAGTGCAAGCTAAGCAGAAAATTAGTTGGAGCTGAGTAAAAGTTCATTCTAGTGTATGCGAGCAGAATAGTGGATGTCGAGTAAAGTTTAGTTGATACCAAGAACCAATAAACTTTAGCTAATGCCAAGTGATATTATAGCAGATGCTGAGCAACACAGTATGTGCTAAGCATCAAAAGGTTGATAATGCCAAGATGCTACATTATTTGAAAGATCACAGATTTGATGAATCTGAGCTAAGAAATTTTTTTCTTGGAATTTTTGAACCAAGTAGAAGATAAGGATGATGAGCTAGTGGCACAAAATTCAATATAAACCATTTTTAGGTGAATTCAAAGAGGATTCTAGGAGAAATTTCTAGAAGAGAGATGGAATGTGGGGTAGATATATTGCATCTACCTAATCCATCCTACCCCTAAATTGTACAATGGAAAATGAGTGAAAAAATATCTTAATTTCCTATTTATAGGAATGCCTACTCATGAAGCAAAGAGAGTTGGATGTGAGAACCTAAGGAAGACAAGAAGTCAAGGGCTCTACTTCATCAAGTGACCTAAGAGGAGACTGCATTGGCATGTTAAGTAAGAAGGCTTAAGGAGATGACTGCTTGAAGGGTGAACAAGCTATTAGAGCTGCAATGTATGAAGGAAAAGCAAAATGGAGGACTAAATAGTGATCTATAATTTGCAAATGAAGTTATAAGTTGTATTAAATCAAGTCTTACTATTACTCTCTAACAATTGTATCAATCTAAGGTAAATCTTTTGGATTAAGGTTGACCTAATAGTCATTTGTAAATCCTTTAACTAGGTGACATTCCAAGTGAATGGTCTAAAGTACTCTAACAAGGCTCACTCCTAATAGGGTGATTGAAATCCTTTAATAGGGTAACATTTAATAGTGTATATTGTAACTTTTAATAGGTTGGCCTTTCATAGGGCATCACTTTAGAAGAGTGAAAAAAGTAGCATGTTACTGGTGGTTTTTTCCAAATTGGGTTTCCATGTAAATCATTGTGTCAAATGTGTTGATGAATTTGTTACATTTCATGCTTTACATTTCTGCAAGCTGATTTGATAGTAATCTACAACTTTTAAGTGATTGTATGGATGCATGCATGAGTATAATTTTTTTATGGGTTCACTATGCTGAGAAAAGTTTTATTTATACATCTAGACCTTGGATAACTAATTCACCCCCACTCTTGGTATTACATGCATCTTCTTAAGAGGACTAGTTTGAAGGTATTAGAAGCACAAAGATCAAGATGTTGAAAAGAGAAGTACTGAAGCTAAGTAGAGACAACTTTCCTGCATGGAAAAGTTTGATGAAGGTACACCTTAAAGGAGTTGGAGATCATGCACAATTTACCATTACCATTTAGCATGTTGATCCTACCAGAGCCCCAACTATTGAAGATATGAAAAATAAGAAAAGACACAATAGGCAATGTTGGAGATTGCCTCTACCCTAAGTTATGCTGAATTTGATGATATCAAAGATCTTAATAGTGCAAAGAAAATGTGGGATGCCCTAGCTACTATCTATGGAGGTGATACAAATGTTCTAAGAGCCAAAGATGAAAGTATTAGAGGTAAATTTGATGATATGAAAATGGAAGAAGGTGAAAATATTACTCAATATGTTGCAAGAATAAAATAAGTTGTTAATGCAATAAGAGGAGCTACTAGTGAAATAGATGATGATACTATACTAAGAAAAGTTTTAAAGACACTATTACCTATATATGCTATTAGAGTTTCTACAATTCAAGAACTAAGATGTGTTCAAGGGAATGATCTATCACTTGAAGGTCTGCTAAGTAGACTCACTACTTTTGAGTTGTCTAATTTTGATAATTACAAACTTGAAAAGATTGAATTTTCTTTCAAAGCTAAAGTGTCATAGAAGGAACTTGATGAGAAGACAAAAAAAGTGACAATGAAACAAATGAGGAGGATGTTGAACAATTTCAAGCACTACTAGCAAGAAGATTCCACAAAGGTAAAGGAAAGTTCAAAGTTAAGTTACCTATCATTTGTTTCAATTGGAATAAGGTTGGTCATATTGTTGCTAGATGTCCAAAGAAGAAGAACTATAGAGGTGGTGACGAATAAAAAAGTAGAAGAGATAGAGAAAACAAGGATTACAAAGACAAAGGAAAAAAGTTCTGCTACATTGTTGAAGAGGAAACAAAGGATGATTCCGATGAACATGATGAAGAAGTGGTGTGTGTTGCAATGAAGGATGAATCTGATGAAGATGAGGCAATTACACTCGTGACTTGTGCGAACAAGAATGATAGATAGATCATTGACAGTGGGTGCTCACATCATATGACTAGAGACAAAAGTAAGTTTATCACCTTAAATTGTTATGAAGGAAATAGTGTAAGATTTGGTAATGATGCACCATGCTTGATAAAAGAAAAGGTTCTATCAAACTCACATATAAGATTTTATGTGACAATGCTTACTATGTTGAAGGACTTAACTATAACTTGTTGTGTGTGTCACAACTAAATAATTTAGTATGTAAGGTTGAGTTTGAAAAAAATATTGCTAAGATATATGACACTAATGGGAAATTGATTGGAAAGGGCTATCAAACTAGGAGTAATCTATTCTATCTTGATATGTAGGATGCTACTTGTCTTATTGTAAAATTTGATGATGTATGGCTATGACATAAGAGAATATGTCAACTTTGATAACTTCGTTAGTATTAGTAACATGAAGAAATTTAGAGGTTTTCCTAAGCTGAAGAAATATAATGTGCAAACAATGTTAGTTAGGCAAAATGACAAAGTCAAGTTTCAAGACCAAAACTTACACCTCTAAAGAAATACTAGAAATTGTTTATACTGACTTGTGTGGACCAATTAATGTGCAAAGATACAAAGGAGATAAGTACATCATGTTGTTTGTTGATTATTATTCTAGAATGATAACTACTATGTTTCTAAAAAGAAATCTGATGCTTTTCAAATGTTTAAGATGTACTTGGCAAGAGTTGACAAGGAAATAGGTAAAAGTTTGAAGTATTTAAGATCTAATAAAGGAGGAGAATTCACATCAAATGAATTTGAAATATTTTGCAATGAAAAAGGATTCAAAAGACACACATTTGCACCTAGAACCCCTCCACAAAATGCAATTACTAAAACAAGAAATAGGTCTATAATGGATTGTGCTAGAATACTCATGATGGAGAAGAATGTTGCTTTAAAATACTGGAGAGAAGCTGTAAGTATAGGTGTCTATACCTTGAACCATGTACAAGTCAGGAAAGGTACTCATTCAACACCTTTTGAATTATGGTATGGATACCCACCCAATATAAAATAGTTTAAGGTATTTGGAAGCAAAGCTTATAAGTGTTTGGATACTAACACTAACAAAGCTTTGGAAAGTGTAAATGTAAATTTTAATGAATATACATAAGTACATGAGGTTGAACCTATGAAAGGACTAGAAGAATACAAATCATTTGTATACTTTTATGATGGTATGCCTATTGAAGAAGATGCTACAAGTCAAGCTACAAACCAACAACATGTTTTAGTGATTTTTGAGTCACGCCCCATGAATGCCAAGTTACATTTAGGAACTAAGCCACATTTAGGTGCTAAGTTACAAAATAAATTCAATGCACATTTTGATTCTAAGATTAGTATACATGAAAGAGATGTTGAACTACCTAATAGAGATGCACATAGTGATTTTGATGTCAAAAGACAAAATGAAGAAATAAGAGTTGAGCCAAGATTGTCTAAATATGTCAAAAGACATCATCTTGTAGCTCAAATCATTGGAAATAATGATGCTAGACCAATAACAAGAAATAGATTAAGAAATGATACATGTTTGCTGAGCATAAAGGAACCTAAATCAGTGAAAATTCATTAGAAGATATGGATTAGACTAAATCCATGGAAGATGAGATTGAATAAATAGAGACAAAAAACATGGAGTCTAGTTCCTAGACCAAAAGGCAAAAATGTGATTGGCACCAAGTGGGTATTCAAAAATAAACTAGATGGAAATGGTGAAGTCACAAGGAACAAAGAAATATTATTTTACAAGGGATACACACAAGAAGAAGGAATTGACTATGGAGAAACATTTTCCCCTGTTGCTAGATTGGAAGGAGTAAGAACTCTACTTGCTTATTCTGCATACAAAGGATTCAAAGTCTATCAAATGGATGTTAAATTTGCATTTTTGAATGGAATATTAGAAGAAGTTTACATAGAATAGCTAGAAGGATTTTTTGATATTAACAATAAGAACATGGTATGTAGACTACATAAGGCTCTATATCGTTTGAAACAAGCACCAAGAGCATGGTATGAGAGACTTCATAAGTATCTTGTGAAGATTAGATTTGAAAGGACTGATGATAACAACAATCTGTACATAAAGATAGAGAAAGACAAAGGTATTTTGTTATCTAAAATTTTTGTTGATGATACCATATTTGGAGGTCAAGATTCTTTATGTAAAGATTTTACAAATCAGATAAAGTTAGAATTTGAAATGTCTATGTTTGGAGAGATAAAACTCTTTGTGAGTTTGCAAATATATTAGATGAAATATGGTATATACATCACTCAGTCAAAGTATGTCAAGGAAATGTTGAAAAAATTTAGATTAAAGGATTCCAAACCTATAAGTTCACCTATGGTGAGAGGACACAAGTTTTCAAAGAATGTGTTGGGACTCAAAATTGTAGCCCTGATTTTGAGTACCATTGAAAAAATCAAGCCCTTAAGTGCTTTTTGATGCATGCATACCCGACTGTACTTGTGAGCCTTAGTAGTGTTTAATATTTCTAACACCTTGCATTGAGTATATCCACTCATCCTATGAAGATAAATTATCGTTTCGATTCATTCTGTGAAGTCTTGTTTTGAGCAATGTCCAAATCTGCATTTTTGCCCAAGTGTCAAACAATGATAAGAGGTTGTGTTTACAATTGAATATCTCACACCCAAAAATGTTTCATGGCTCACCACTTTGGGATTGTTTAGTGTACATACCAAAGAACCTATTTTTCATATTTTGAGTCATTTCAAATCCATTTTACTAGGTTTTGAATCCCTCAAAGTTGGTCATTTATTATTGTCATGCTGATGCAATTTGTTCTGAATTTTGGAAGCCCTATTTGACTTGTTATAACTTTGACCCAATTGACCTAAATGAGAAAATTCCTTTTGCATTGCATTATAGAGGTTAGAGAATTTGTATGTTTCAATTTTGACCTTATGAAGAATCTATTTGATTAGTTTTCAAATGTGATTCCAAATGCAATTTGTAAATTTTTACTCGTGTTAGCAAATGTAGATTGGTCAGTACCCTTGTTCATGATGTCATATCTCTGAATCCTTGATAGGTGACATCAAATGGATTGTATCACTATGTTATTCTCTAAAAATACTTTAAGTATGCCCATTTTTATCTCTTGACAAATTTGTTTGCACACTTTTCCAAGTCCATTCCATTTGCAAAAAATGCTTTTCTGCCATTGTTTCCAATTTGCAAATTTTGAGTAGCCTACTTTGATTGCTCACCATTTGTGCCTAGTTATTTTTTATGAGACCAAATACTAGATTTATACTCTCCTCTTGATAATGAATCAAAGTCTCAGTTCTCATTTCTCCAAGTGTCAGTTTGCCTAGTTTTGGAAGCCAAATCTAAATGTGATTTATTGTTCTCTGACATGTTTGCTTGCAGGTAGTTCTGAGAGGGAAACTTTGATAGTCAATATCTTTTGACTGAGAATTCATCATGAGATGAGATTAGATAGGGTAGGGGTATGCAAAGCATAGATTTAGTATGCTTAATTTTAGAGCCCAATTAGGTGTTTTGATCAATTTTTAAAGCCAACCAACAAGCCTTGTTAGTAGAAAATAATAGTTCATGGATTAGATGTGAAATGAATTTTTAAATGGATTTTTCAGTGGTTGAACTTGATTCTAATCAAGAAGAAAAGTTCAATGGATCAATTTGAAATATTAGTTGTTTGAAAATAATTTTTTTTTAGCCAAACCCACTTTGGGGTCCAACTAAGTGCATCAGGCTCTGGTGGAGAATGTGGTGTTTCTTATGAGATATATTTTACTATGCCAATACAAATAGAGGACCAACCATGGTAGTCAATGAGTCAAGGCCTAGTGCATTTCACTGTTAAATTGTTGAGCATGATTGGAGGTCATCATCTTTGTTATTTTATCTCAGACAAAGCTTGAAGAAGTTTGAAAGCCAAGTATTGAGTACTTTCCAATCATTGTTTATAAAAGAAATGTGACTTGGTAAGAAGAATAATTTTGCAAGAATCTCCTCATCTATCTTTAAGCAATTTTTAACTATGACAATTTGTTAGAGCAAGACTCTATGCCTAGCAAACTAATTCTAGATTTCTACTATATGTATGATATCTTCGTATCAAAGCATAATCAGGCATGTCTCACAAATGAAGTTCTAAGAACATGAGGCTTGCATATTTAAAGCTAAATGTCATAGAGAGGTATGATGTTCGATGCATCTACATTCCAAGTAAAGATAGGTCATCTTGGACTGAGATAGTGGATACACTAATACATTTTCTTGAAGGGGAATGGCAATATAGAGCACAAAATAATCATGTCACATTGATGGGTGAATATTTTGGTGTAGTACTTGCTCTATGCATTGATTTTGCAGCTCCAAAACTTATTTCAAGAATGATAATCATTAATTTAGAGACAAATTTAAAACCTAGAAATGCATTTGCAAGATTCTTTGCCCAAGCAAGCTTGTTAGAAAATATTCCTCATAATTTATACTTACTTTCTCAGTGTATTGCAGTTGCCCTCATGGTGAGGTCTGATCTCATTTCCAATAGAGGCATTACAGATCTACACCCCTTCATTGATTTTTTACCTACTAATTGTGTAGCATGGAGATTTTCAAATTTAAATGAAGATTCTAGTCTATCAGAAGATGATATTCGATCAATAAACATACCAATTGTTGTGATTATCTTAGTAGATGACTATGTCCTTTCTTCTTTAGCTAAAGGTTAATGCTTGAAGAACTTGCTAAAAAATGTAGGAAGAGTCACCAATTCCTTAGAAGAAGCTATAGAAAATGAAAGACTATTAAGGCTTAGGTGTTTCACAATAAAGTCCTTGGTAGTCAAGAAAAATTGAAGGGAGCTCTCATGGCGTGAAAGAGGAGTGATGCAAACATTGTGATGAAGTAGTCCATTGCTAGAAAGATTTTAATGCCATATGTTTCCAATGAAGGTTTGAAAGTAAGTCATATGCAGGGTGTATCACCACATTTTGAAGAAGATATTTTGTAAAATATAAAGCACTAGGCAATGGATGACATGCTTGCCTTAGGTGAATGCAGGTCCAGAGAGGGGGCAAAAAAGCCCTGCCAGGCATTGAGAAACAATAAAAAATATTTTTTCTTTTTTGTCCCACATTAGTTTTGGAGGGGGTCTCTTTATGTGTTTAAGTGTAGAAGCACACATAGCATCAAATGTCTTAGAGACATCGCCCTTTTGGGAAGCTGCTAGGCTCATGTGGTGGAACCCACCATGGATGACCTACTAGCATGTGGACCAATAAGAATTTGAACCAAAGAATTTTGTCAAAGAGATGACATCATCTAATGATGTCAAACCTAAGAATGAACTAGAGACTAACAAGTGATAGTGATGGGGATTCAACGAGCTCAAGATGGATGCGTCAGATTTCACCATGTGGTGAGATCCAATGGTCGATGCTTCCTTGCTTTGAGAAGATGCAAATAAGATAAAAAAAGTGGGAATGTACTTGGGTGCCATGTGGTAGTGAGCCCAAGTTAAAGGTGAGGTGGCATACCTAGTCAATGTGATGACGTGGATGTGATATGGCAATCTGAGAACAAATGAGAGGCCACCAAGTGGCAGTGCCTAGTGGACAAATCAGAGGTTGCAATGTGGTGCCCAGGTGGTGGTGACATAGTGAAGTTCATCCATTCAGAGGTTGACATGTGGTGGTCAACCAAGAGGGTTGAACCAAATGGCATAATAAGGAAAAATTCAAAAATGTTTGAAAAAATGATTTTTTTTAATATTTTCTCAAAAAGTCCTGTACATAGTGGTTTTTTAAATTCAAAATGGATATATTCCTAATTATGAACTTTAGTGTACTTCAAAATTTAAAAAAAATAATAAAGATAAGACCAAAGACCATATATAGTAGGAGCCCATTTTTCAAAATGAGATTCAGAGAGTTTTTGATAAGCTCATTTAGGACTCCAATATACCATCAGAACCAAGAAGAGATAAGCTATCTATTTTTTCATTTTGTTTTTGCACAGGTGGTTGCTAGTGCATGCTATAGGTAGATTTCTAATTCTTTTGATTCCATGGCTTTTGATAGGTTTTTCAAGTTTTCAATTGTAGAATTCAGTTGTGATACACTTGATATGCTTGGTTGGCACAATTTGTTCAAAATTTGATACCTAATGATGTATTTTCCTCAAGTATTTCATAATTTGCATGATTTTGATGATAATTCTCAAAGATTTTTGTCTTTTACAATTAGTTATGTTGTTCCATCAAATATCTGAGATATTTTATGCTTTTGGGACGAAAAATGATTGAGGATTTGATTCATCAATTACAAAGAGTGAGTAGAAAGATATTTTGCATCTGCATATGGAAGTTTTCCAAGTGGACACATGTCAGACACATAATAGATCTAGGAATACATTCTCTTCTATATCTTTCTTTCTCTCATTTATTGTAGAGGTTCAAGTTTTTGGACTGTGAGATTATTGTTGGTTGGAAATTTTTAGTGTGATACTTTATTGTTGGTTTCAATTTGTCTATGAGACCACATTGTTGGATCTAGAATTGTGATATGACCATTATTATTTAGCATATTTCTCTTGTATCAACACTAATGGTGAAGATACTATAGCTAGTTCCAATATGTTAAGAATTTCTATGTTTTTGTTTCATGCATCTGAATTTATAATTTCAAAGAAATGAATGCAAATGAGCAAGAATCTCTTAGTTTCATTCTCATTCTCATCTCCTATCTCTATAATTTGCAATCTTATCTGGTTTAGGGACAAAGAACTAAGACCCATTTGCATCCCTTTAAGGTTTTATGTCTGATATTTTTTGTTGTTGGAACAAGGGCCGAATAAATGCTTGATGTGTTTGATAGGATTGTTGGTTATTTTGAGAAGGATACTTCATAAGAATGAGTTCTTTATGAACACTAATATCTGATTCACAAAGTCTTAAGATAGATCTGATATTTGGGTGCATGGAATATGTCATTGATATCATAAATGTATGTGTTTGATTAATGGAATTGCCCAATAGATAAGACATTGATCAGCTACAAGATCATTTGTTCTTAATGCTGCATATTTGGGGTTTTTACTAATATTCAACATCATTAATCAAATATGTTTCCCTTAATGTTGAGGAGCTAGAAAGGATGCCCTCACCCAGCTTGTAAATTTCATAGAGTTACAAATTTGCTACTGCACATCTTTGTTATTGCATAAGTATATTAGATTAAGGGTTTGATCTACTTTGATTAGATTCAGGAATATGTTTTAGCATTGTACCATATAAATTGAATCTGAGGTCTATCTGCCTAGGTTTTGTAGAGCCTAAAGTAAAAGAAGGGTCTATCCTTATAGTTGGCCCAATGTCTAAAATGGTATGTTGAAGATGGGAGTTCGCTACCCCTAGATGTATCTTGTTCTCATCATGGTAATTTGGAACTGTGTTGTTTCAAAACACCAACAAAATGGTGACTCTATTGGGGAGTCTATGAAGGAATTCATGTTTTAAAGTACTAGAATCTCTAGTATAAATAGAATTTTCATATTCTATATGATAGACAAACCTTGAGAATTTGAAAAGATTCAATACAGTAAGAAGAATTTGCTACAGTGGTAAGGTTATGAAGTGTTTTCCATTTCTTTGTAGAAGATTCATGTCTCCTAGTGAAGTTTTATCCATTTATAGTAGTATCTTTGAGGTTGACTCTAAATTGTGTTGTTAAGAGTTTTCATCTTCAATCAAATTAGTTGGATTTTTGTTTTCAAACTGTTGTTGTAAATTTAGATTCAGATTTCTCCTACATTGAAGGTCTAGTTCATATTTTTCAAGTGACAAATTATGTTTTATTTCTCACAAAGTGTGAGTGGCAACTCTCAATCTATGTACTCGTTTATTCTTAGTTGATTTCATTGCAAAATTTTGAAGGACTTTTAGTTGTATGGGAAGATTTGAAACTTTTGATAGTCTCTTGAAAAAGAAGTTTTAAATTCTTGATAAATTTTTCAAGTGTTTCTTGCAATCTACTGCTATAAAAAAGTGAAATGTAAATAGTAAATCATAGTGATTTCTTTATCCTCTCTCAAGGAGGTGGCAACTCTACAATGTTTTGATAAGTGGTGTCAAGGATTTTTAGTGTGCACCTATGCCAAACCAATAGTTCAAATTCTTACATCAGCACTTGAGGTATTTTGGTTTTCATGTTTTCTTTTCATGAAAGTCAAATGTTAGAAATTAGTGCCTCTATTTAGTGATTTTCAGCACTAGAATAAATAGGTAGAAATTATATTTTATGATGGAATCAAATTTCAAATCTAAGATTAGTTTTCCAAGGTCTAAAAGTTTAGAGACTGTGACTAGCAACATTGTTATGTTAAATAAGCTAGTCTATAAAAGGATTGTCGATGTTATAAGAATTGAAGTAGGAAGTACTCAAGGTCTAAATGCCAAACAATGTTATCTAAAGATTAAATCGGTAATCAGCAAGATGCCTTTTTATTCTAAACCTAAGGAATCTTCCCTACCTAATGTTTTCACTAATGTTTTAGTGCCTGATGCAGTTACTTTGCCAACACCTATAAGATTACAAAGGCTTTTGCAAATTGAAAGATTCATTGAGGAGATGGAAGGTGATAATTATAGAGTTCATGATATATCTCCTAATGATAATAACGGGTGTGCTAAAAGTCAAGGTAGAATGAATATAATGAATCTGTAGAGAAAGTTGATTTGTCTTCCAAATGTGAAGAGGTAGATTTGAATGCAAATGAATTTGGTAATTGCAATCAGCATAAGGAAAATAGATATTAAAATGAAAATAAACTTTGTGGCAGTGAATATGAAGTTGAAGAAACTTATAACAGTAGTAGAGGTAGTGATTTCCATGATAAGAATGAATGTTGTAATAATGTAAATTTTTTAGATTGTTATACTAATGATTTAGCTGTTATGAATTCTTCATGCCATCTGGATGATAATCACAGTTGGGAGAAGATTTGTGAGGCAATCTTCTTGAGCCCTGATGAAATGTTATCTTTGTTGGCTCATGATTTTGAAAATCATGTAAGTGTTTCTAAGGTTGCTCATATTTTCCATCATAATATTTTTTCATTTAGTCAAGTTAATTCCCCAAAGTTTGATGTGGAAAGGGATATACAATCTGAATAATCTTTATCAAATTTTGGAGGTGTATATGACAGTATGTCAAATGTCTTTACAGATGATAACTTGTTGGATGTGGGGGATGTTAGTGAAGGGAAGTTTGATACAATTTTAGATTCTTTTCATGCTAATTTTTCTGAAACTTGTTTTGATGTTTCATGTGATGAAGAGGAAAATAGTAAAACTTGTCAATCTAAATATGCATTTTCTTTATGTGTTGATAATTCTTGCAGAGATAAGTTCAAGGTTCATTCTAACATTTTGTTAGATGAAAAAAATGATTGTCATCCACATAGTTTAGATCAGTACTTTCAAGATGAGTTCTCATATTTGGTGACTAATTAGTTGTTTGAGTGTGAAGAGGTTTTAGTGAAAGATAAATCTGATGTAATGAGTAACATGATTGTAAGTAGGTAGAAATCAGATTTTATACACTCTTCACATCCGGTTTCACAAGGTGAGTTGCAAAGTTTTGACATATGAAAATTGTTAAAGAAAGTAGAATATGAATCATTTGTGTTTCTGGTTGAGAGCATGCATCAATCATATATGGGTGACAGTTTTCAGAATGATTCTAATTTACATGAGCATCCTGATTTGTTTTCTCTTAGTGAGCATGATGTAGATTTTAATGCTGATTTGTACATGCACTATGAGAATGAAGGTGTAAATTTAGTTTTGTCAAGTGTTTTGTTTCAAGATGCTAATTTGATTGGTGGAATTGGTGAGAAAGATTTTTTTAGTTTACCTCATGAAAGTGAAGATGAAAATTAGATATATGATAGAGATAAGAAGTCTTTTTGAAGTTCGGTGGCCCAGGGCCATCATTTGTACATAGTAGGAGTAGTTGTTTTTGCTTTCAATAAAGTTGTGGAAGAGAGAATTTTTTTTGTCAAGTATGTCACCTACTTCTTCTAGATATTTGAATCCTTTCCATACCCATAAGGGACATGCATCCCTAAATAGAGCCACTATTGGGACTCAAAATTGTAGCCTTGATTTTGAGTACCATTGAAAAAATCAAGCCCTAAAATGCTTTTTGATGCATGTGTACCCGGCTATACTTGTGAGGCCTTGGTAGTGTTTAATGCTTCTAACACCTTGCATTGAGTATATACACTTGTCTTGTGAAGTTAAATTATCATTTTGAGTCATTCTATGAAGTCCTATTTTGAGCAATGTCCAAATCTACTTTTTTGCCCAAGTGTCAAACAACAATAGGAGGTTGTGTTTGTGATTGAATATCTTACACCCAGTAATGTTTCATGAATTTCTGCATTGGTAATGTTTAGTGTCCATATTAAATAAATTATGTTTAATATTTTGAGTTATTTTTAATCCATTTGGCTAGGTTTTTAATCCCTCAAAGTTGGTCATTTATTATTGTCATGCTGATGCAATTTGTTCTGAATTCTACAAGGCCTATTTGACTTTTTATAACTTTGACCTACTTGATGGAAATGAGAAAATTCCTTTTGCATTGTACTCTAGAGGTTAGAGACTTGCTATTTTTCAATTTTGAGCTTATGAAGAATCCATTTGATCAGTTTTCAAATGCAATACCAAATGCAATTTGTAACTTTTTACTAGTGTCAACAATGCAGATTGGTCAGTAGCCCTGTTCATGATGTCATATCTCTAAATATATGATAGGTGGGATTGAATGGATTATATCACTATTTCCTCCTCTAAAGATACTTTAAGTGTGCCAATTTGTAACTCTTGACAAATCCATCTGCACACTTTTGTAGGTCCATACCATTTGCATAAAATGTTTTTCTACCATTGTTTCCAGTTTGCAAATTTTGAGTAGCCTACTTTGACGCTCGCCATTCACGCCAAATTATTTGTTATGAGCCAAAATCCTAGAATTATACTCTCTACTAGACAATGAATCAATGCCCTAGTTCCTATTTTCCCAAGTGTCAGTTTGCCCAATTTTTGAAGCCAAATCCTAATGTGATTTATTATTTTCTGACATATTTGCTTGCAAGAAGTTCTGAGAGGGAAACTTTGATAGTCAATATCTTTTGAGTAAGAATTTTTCATGATACAAGATTCAATATGGTAGGGGTATTTAGATCATAGAATTAGTATGCTTAATATTAGAGCTTGATTAGGTGTTTTGATCAATTTTTAAAGCCAGCCGACAAGCCCTGTTAGCAGAAAACCATAGTTCATGAATACGATGTGAAATGAGTTTTTAAATGGATTGTTCAGTGGTCAAAATTGATTCTAATCAAGAAGATAGGTTCAATGGATCAATTTGAAATATTAGTTATTCAAAAATAATTTTTTTTTTCCAAACCCACTATGGGGTCTGACTAAGTGCATCAGACTCTGGTAGAGAATGTGGTGTTGCTTATAAGATATATTTTCCTATACCAATACAAACAAAGGACCAACCATGGTAGTCAATGAGCCAAGGCCCAGTACATTTCACTATTAAATTTCCAAGCATGACTAGAGGTCAACACCTTTGTTATTTTATCTTAGACTAAGCTTGAAGAAGTCTGAAAGCCAAATATTGAGTACTTTCCAATCATTATTTATAAAAGAAATGTGACTTGGTAAGAGGAATGGTTTCACAAAATTCTCCTCATCAATTTTAAAGAAATTTTCAACTATGACAATTTAATAGAGCATGACTCTATGCCTAGCAAACTAATTCCATATTTCTGGTCTATGTATGATATCTTCATATCAAAGCATAATCAGGCATGTCTCACAAATGAAGTTCTAAGAGCATGAGGCTCACATATTTGAAGCTAAATTTCATAGAGACATATTATGTTCAATGCATCTACATTCCAAGTATAGATAGGTCATCTTGGACTAAGATAGTGGATATAATAATTCCTTTTCTTGAAGGGGAATGCCAATATAGAACACAAAATCATCATGTCACATTGATGGGTGAATCTTTTGGTGTAGTACTTGCTCTACGCATAGCTTGTGCAACTCCCAAACTTATTTCAAGAATGATAATCATTAATTTAGCCACAAATTTAAAACTTAGCAATCCATTTGTAAGATTCTTTGCCCAAGCAGGCTTGTTAGCAAATCTTCCTCATAATTTATACTTACTTTCACAACATATTGAATTTTCCCTCATGGTGAGTTCTAATTTCATTTCCAATAGAGGAATCGGAGATCAACACCCCTTCATTGATTTTTTACCTATTGATTGTGTAGCATGGATATTTTCAATGTTGAATGATGATTCTGGTCTATTGGAAGATGATATTCAATCAATAAATATACCAATTCTTGTGATTGTCTTAGTAGAAGACTATGTCCTTTCTTCCATAGCTAAAGCTGCATGCTTGCATAACATGCTAAAAAATGTAGGAAGAGTTGTCAATACCTTAGAAGAAGCCATAGAAAATGATAAGACTATTGAGGCTTAGGAATTTCACAATAAAGTCCTTAGCAGTAGGAAAGAATTGAAGGGAGCTCTCATGGCATGAAAGAGGAGTGATGCAAACATTGTGATGAAGTAGTCCATTACTAGAAAGATTTTAATGCCACATGTTTCCAATGGAGGTTTGAAAGGAAGTCATATGTAGGGTGTATCCACATATTTTAATGAAGATGTTTTGTAAAATATAAAGCACTAGGCAATGGATGACACGCTTGCCTCAGGTGAATGCAAGTCTAGAGAGGGGGAAAAAAAGCCCTAACAGGCATCGAGAAATAGTAGAAAACATATTTTCTTTTTATCCCACATTGGTTGTGGGGGGAGGGGTCTCTTTATGTGTTTAAGTGTAGAAGGTCACATTATATCAAATGTCTTAGAGACATTGCCCTTTTGGGAAGCCACTAGGCTCATGTGGTGGAGCCCGCCATGGATGGCCAACTAGCATGGGGACCAAGAAAAATTTAAACCAAAGAATCTTGTGAAAGAGATGACATTATCTGATGATGTCAAAATCAAGAAAAAATTGGAGATTGACAAGTGGTAGCAACAAGGATTCAATGAGATCAAGATGAATGCATCAGATTTTTCCATGTGGCAAGATCCAACGGTCAGTGCTTCCCCACTCTGTGAAGATGCAAGGAAGATAAAAAAGTGGAAATGGGCCTAGGCATCACATGGTAGTGGGCCTAGGATGGAGGTGAGCTGGCATAACTAGTCAGCATGATGACATGGAGGTGATATGATGGTTTGAGAATGAATGAGAGGCCACCATGTGGTGGTGCCTAGTAGACAAATTAGAGCCTACCATGTGGCACCCAGGTGGTGGTGACATTGTGAAGTTTGACCATTCAGAGGTCAACACGTAGTGGTCAACAGGAGGGTTGACCCGAATGGCATAATAAGGGAAAATTCAAAAATGTTTGAAAATATGATTTTTTTTTATTTTCTCAAAAAGTCCCATACACAATGGTTTTTTAAATTCAAAATGGATATATTTCTAAGTCTTAACTTTAGAGTATTTTAAAATTTTTTTTAAAAGTTCAGACCAGAGACCATATATAGTAGAAGCCCATTTTTCAAAATGAGATTCAGGGAATTTTTGATAAGCTCATATAGGACTTCAATATATCATTGGAACTAGGAAGAGACAAGTTATCCATTTCTTCAGTTACTTTTTGTGCAAGTGGTCATTGGTGCATGCTATAGGTAGATTTGTAATTCTTTTCATTCCATGTCTTTTGACAAGTTTTTCATGTTTTCAATTGTAGAATTTAGTTGTGATACACTTGATATGCTTGGTTGGCACAGTTTCTTTGAAATTTGATACCTAATGATGTATTTTTCCCCAAGTATTTCACAATTTGCATGATTTTGATGAAACTCCTCAAGAATTTTTGTCTTCTACAATTAGTTATGTTTTTCCATCAAATATCTAAGATATTTTATGATTTTGGGAGACAAAATGATTGAGGATTTGATTCACCAATTATAGAGAGAGAGTAGAAAGATATTTTGCATCTGCAGATGGAAGTTTTCCAAGTGGACACATGTCAAACACAAAATAGATCTAGGATTTCATACTCTTCTATATCTTTCTTTCTCTCATTTATTGTAGGGGTTCAAGTTTTTGGACTGTGACACCATTGTTGGTTGGTAATTTTCAGTGTGATATCTCATTGTTGGTTCTAATTTGTCTGTGAGACCACATTGTTTGATCTAGAACCATGATTCCACCATTATTCTTTAGCATATTTCTCTTGTATGAATATTAGTAGTGAAGATAATATAGCTAGCTCTGATATGTTAGGCATTTCTATGTTTTGGTTTCATACATCTGAATGTACAGTTTCAAAGAAATGAATACAAATGACCAAGAATCTCTTAGTTTCATTCTAATTCTCATCTCTTATCTCTATAATTTGAAATCTTATGTGGTTTAGGTACAAAGAACTGAGACCCATTTGCATCCCTTTAAGGTTGTATGTCTAATATGTTTTGTTATTGGAACAAAGGGCCAAGTAAATTCTCGATGTGCTTGACAGGATTGCTAGTTATTTTGAGGAGGATGCTTCATAAGAATGAGGTCTTTATGAATGAGGTCTTTATGAACACCGATATCAGATTGACAAAGTGATAAGATAGATATAATATTTGGGTGTATGAATATGTCATTGATATCATAGTTGTATGTGTTTTATTCATGGAATTTCCCAATAGATAAGGCACTGATCAACTATAGGATCATTTGTTCTTAATGCTACATATATGGGTTTTTTGTTGATATACAACATCATTAATCAAATATCTTTCCCTTTCATGTTGAAGAGCTAAAAAGGATGCCCTCACTCAGCTTGTGAATTTCATAGAGTTGCAATTTGCTACTACACATCTTTGTTATTACATAAGTATAGGAGATTAAGGGTTTTATCTACTCTGATTAGATTCAAGAATATGTTTTAGCAATGTACCATATAAATTGAAGCTGAGTTCCACCTACCTAGGTTTTGCAAAGCCTAAAGTAGAAGAAGTGTCTAGCCTTATAGTTAGCTTGGTGTCTGAAATGGTATGTTAAAGATGGGAGTTAGCTATGCCTAGATGTATCTTGTTCTCATCGTGGTAATTTGGAACAGTGTTGTTTAAAACACCAACAAAATGGTGACTTTTTTGGGGATTCTATGAAGGAATTCATTATTTAAAGTATTGAAATCTCTGGTATGAATAGCATTTCCAGATTATATATGATAGAAAAACCTTGAGAATTTGAAAAGATTCAATACAGTAAGAAGAATTTGCTATAGCAATAAGGTTATGAAGTTTTTTCCATTTCCTTACTGATCATTCATGTCTACCAGTGAACTTTTATTCATTTATAGTAGTAACTTTGAGGTTGAGTGTAAATTGTGTTGTTAAGAGTGTTCATCTTCAATCAATTTAGTTGGATTTTTGTTTTCAAAGTGTTGTTGCAAATTTAGAGTTAGATTTCTTCTACATTGAAGGTCTAGTTCAAATTTTTCAAGTAACAAATTATGTTTTATTTCTCACAAAGTGTGACTGGTGACTCTCAATCTCTATACAAGTTTGTTCTTAGTTTATTTCATTGCAAAATTTTGAAGGACTTTCATTTGTATGGGCAAATCTGAAACTTTTGATAGTCTCTTGAAAATAAAGTTTTAAATTCTTGATAAATTTTTTAAGTGTTGCTTGCAATCTGCTATTGTAAAAAAGTGAAATGTAAAAAGTAAATCATAGTAGCGATATCTTTATCCTCTCTTAAGGAGGTGGTAGCTCTACAAAGTTTTGATTAGTGATGTGAAGGATTTTCAGTATCCACCTATGCCAAAATAGTAGATCAAAATCTTGCATCAGCACTTGAGGTATTTTTGTTTTCATGTTTTCTTTTCATGAAAGTCAAATGTTAGAAATCAATGCCTCTATTTAGTGATTTTCAGCACTAGAAGAAAGAGGTAGCAAGTTTATTTTACGATGGAATTAGATTTCAAAACTGAGATTAGTTTGCCAAGGTCTGAAAGTTTAGAGAATATGACCAGCAACATTGTTATGTTAAATAAATTGATCTACAAAAGGATTGTCAATGTTATAAGAATTGAAGTAGGAAGTACTCAAGGTCTAAATGCCAAACAATGTTATCTAAATATTAAATCAATAGTTAGCAAGATGCCTTTTGATGGGGACACAACCCAACAACCAGAATAGACACAATAGAAAGGGGGAATTACATTAACTAAGAAAATAAGCTGGTACAAACAGTGCAGAGAAAATAAACTCAAAACATGCCCTGCGGGCTTACAATAGCATAAATCTGGAGAATATTTCTCCTTTTAGCACCTCCTCTCAAGCTCCAATCCGAACTGCCTTTTACAATGCCAGAAATCTCCTTAAATAGACCCCGGAGGGTTAAGGACTAGGAGTACATTCTAGAAAGTGGTAGTGGGCATCCACCGACAAAATAGAAGGTTCCGGAAGCTGCGTTAGAAGTCGGTGCAATTCTAGAAGAATCCAGAAACGGTAGCCGAACTTCCGGGAGGCATAACTTTTGAACCGTAACTCCGATTGACGAACCGTTTACATTTTCGGAAAGCTCTCAAAGCGCTCTATAGCCCTATGGACCAGCTTCGCTCGTCCCCCATTTTTCGACCCTTTTCGAGGCCATTTAATGCCCCAAACTTGACTCTGAAGCATTCTTAGGGGGTCTCCAAAACCTGAAAAATTGCAATAACTTTCAAACCGTGGGGCCTTTTGACCTGATTCTTTTTCTGGAATGCTCTAAATCTTGATTACATTCATCTGGCCAAGTCACACCTTCTAGGTCACCAAAATGATGGTCAAATTGCATGCTCCTATTTTTTCGGGATTTTTAAATGAACTGATAGTTGAAGTATGAGAGTTGGAACCTTTATTTGAGCCAAATGGGTATCCAAAAATGCAAAGACATAAAATAGAAACTAAGTCTAAGTACATTTTTTTGGGTGACACAGGATTGCCCTTATACCTCTGGATGCTCCTGCATCAGACACCCAGGGTAGATTGAAAAGTGACCCTGTCACTTTATGGATGGTAGAGGAAATCCCAAATGGGAAACCTCAGCTGCTGAAATCCAAGTTGAGTCTTCGATCGGTTGTCCTTTCCATTTGACCAAATACTCTTCATACTGCCTGTTTCTGGTACTCCTACCCACACGATGATCTAGAATGTCTTCTATCTCCTCCTTCTTAGAAGCAGGAATTGGACATGGCTCTAAAACCAGCTCCTCATCAGCACCATCATCTTGATACTCTGTCAAATCTGCAATGTTGAAAATGGGAGAAATGTGAATACCATCTGGCAGCTCCACCTCATATGCATTTCCTGAGTTATGTTTCTTCAAAATTTTGCAGGGGCCAAATTTCTTCATTTTCAGCTTGTTGTAAGTACCAACTGGAAATCTTTCTTTTCGTAAGTGTACCATGACAAGATCCCCTACTTGGAATTCCTTATGTCTTCTCCTTGCATCAGCCCTAGCTTTATACTCTTGATTCATCTTGATAATGTGTGCTTGGACCTCCTCATGTAGACGCTTGATGTGTTTAGCAAATTCCTCAGCTTCAGCACTTGTTCTCTCCCCTTGTTCTATCTTCCTCAATTCTGGTGCAGTCCTTGGGCTATTCCCATATACAATTTGAAATGGTGATTTTCCAGTACTCCTATTTACAGAGTTATTATAAGCAAACTCTGCCTGTGGTAGAATCAAATCCCATCCCTTAGGCTTATCTCCAACTAAACATCTCAGCAAATTGCCTAGACTTCTATTTACCACTTCTGTTTGGCCATCAGTCTGTGGATGATGCGTGGAACTGAATTTCAAGTCTGTTCTCAACTTCTTCCACAATGTCCTCCAGAAATATCCCACAAATTTAGTATCTCGGTCAGAAACTATACTCCTTGGAAGACCATGTAGTCTTACCACCTCTTTGAAAAACAAGTCTGCAATATGGACAGCATCATGAGTTTTATGGCATGGAATGAAATGTGCCATTTTGGAGAACCTATCAACCACCACAAATATTGAGTCATTACCCCTTTGTGTCCTTGGCAATCCAAGAACAAAATCCATACTTATGTCCTCCCATGGCCTTGATGGAACAGGCAATGGCTGATATAGGCCAGTATTTTGACTAAACCCCTTGGCAACTTGACAAACCTGGCAACTCTATACAAACTTCTTCACATCCTGTGTAATTTGAGGCCAAAAATAATGTTCTCTAAGAATGGCAATGGTCTTATCCCGACCAAAATGTCCTGCCATCCCTCCACTGTGTTTCTCCTTAATCAGATTTTCCCTCATGGAACTCCTTGGAATGCACAATTGACTTCCTTTGAACAACATGCCATCCTGAATCAAATAGTCTAACCACTTGGTTCTATCTACAGCAACAGGTTCTTTACAAGCTTTCCATGCTTCAGCAAAATCAGGATCCTCAGGGTACAAATTCTTGAGTTCATCAAACCCAACTACTTCAACCTGCATTGTTGTAAGCAACAATTGTCTCCTGCTTAATGCATCTGCAACCCTGTTAGATTTTCCACTTCTATGCTTTAACACAAATGTATAACTCTGCAAGAATTCTACCCACTTCATATGCCTCTGATTCAATTTACCTTGGCTATTTAGGTACTGTAATGCCTGATGATCAGTATACAAAACAAATTCCTTTGGCAACAAATAATGCCTCCATTTCTTTAAGGCCTGAACTATCGCATAGAACTCTTGATCATAAACAGAATACTTCTTCTTTGCATCATTCAATTTTTCACTAAAATATGCAATAGGCTTACCTTCTTGGCTTAATACAGCCCCAATAGCGCTACCACTAGCATCACAGTCCACCTGGAATACTTTTCTAAAATCTGGAAGTGCCAACACAGGCTGTTCAGTCACCTTCTTCTTCAGCAATTCAAAACTTCTCGCAGCTGCTGCAGTCCATTTGAACTCTTTTCTATCCCCTCTTATTGTATCAGTTAGGGGTGCACATATGCCACTGAAATTCTTAATAAACTTCCTGTAAAAACTAACCAGACCATGAAATGATCTTACCTCAGTAGCAGACCTTGGAGTAGGCCATTCCAAGATGGCTTTTACCTTCTCTGGATCCATTTTGAGACCTTCAGGTGATATAACAAATCCCAAATAGACTAACTCCCTTTTTGCAAAGACACACTTCTTTAGATTAATTAACAATTTCTCTTCCCTTAGCCTTTCAAAGACACTATGAATATGCAGTAAATGTTCTTCCAAAGTCTTGCTGAAAATTAAAATATCATCCAAATAGACAATAACAAATTTTCCCAAGAACTTCTTAAGTACCTCATTCATGAGCCGCATGAAGGTGCTTGGGGCATTCGTCAATCCAAAAGGCATGACTAACCACTCATAAAGACCCTCCTTGGTCTTGAAGGTTGTTTTCCACTCATCTCCTTCTCGAATCCGTATCTGATGATAGCCACTCTTCAGATCTATCTTTGTGAAGTACTGAGCTCCACTCAAGCAGTCCATAAGATCATCCATCCTTGGTAAAGGAAACCGGTACTTGATGGTTATCCTATTTATAGCTCGAGAATCTGTACACATCCGCCACTTTCCATCCTTCTTTGGTGCAAGTACTGCAGGTATTGCACATGGACTCAGGCTCTCTCGAATCAAGCCCTTCCTCAACAGCTCCTAAACTTGTCTATTTAGCTCCTCTGTTTCAGTAGGAGTCATCCTGTGAGCAGCCTTGTTAGGCAAACTAGCTCCTGGAATCAGATCTATCTGATGACTGATTTGCCTTACTGGTGGCAATCCATCTGGAACATTATCAGAGATAATATCTCCAAATTCTCCTAATAAATCTGAAACTTCCAATGGTATTTCACTACTACCTTCTTTATCTTTCCTAGGAATCAAAGCATAGCACATACGCTGATGTTTCATGCCATCTAAAAACTTCCTTCCATCAACAAGACAAATCCTAGCACTGCTACATACCTTTTCACCTTCCTTTTTCATGGGCTTCAATTTGTGGCGAACTCCATCCTTTGTCAGAGAGTATGTGTTTGCATGTCCATCATGTATAGCATGTCTATCAAACTGCCATGGTCTACCCAACAATAGATGGCAAACATCCATCGAAATAACATCACAGAGGACTTCATCATGGTAACTACCAATTTTGAATTTTACTAAACATTGTTCACTTACCAGGACCTTATGATCATCTTTTACCCAAGAAATTCGATAGGGCTGGGGATGTTTCTCCCTCTTGAGCTTCAGCTTAGAGACCATCTCTTCGGATACCAAGTTATCAGTGCTTCCACCATCAATGATCACTTCACAACATTTATCCTCACACTTGCATCTGGTACGGAACAAGCTCCTTCGTTGTCCTGGTTCATTTTCACCACTTAGTAGGACTCTTTCATTTACCAAGGTCTCTCCTCTTTCTGCATCCTCTGAATGTGATGATTGTGCATCCTCATCCACATGAGCAACCCTAGCTTGGCCCTCAGTTCTCCTATCTGTCCTTCCTTGTCGCTGCGGGCATTCAAAGGCACGATGACCTTCTTCATTACAATGGAAACAGGTACCACGGAAGCCTCCTCTTCCTTGCCCATGTCCTCTACCTCTTCCTCTTTGATTTCCAAAGTCTTGATCACGGGAGCGGTTGAAACCCTCATTCCTCTGGTTCCTACTAGTACCCTCATCTTCATTTTTCTTTTGAGTTTCATTGCGGCCTCCAGATGATCTACCGCTTCCCCTTCCTCCTTGACCGCGCCCTCTTTGTCTTCCTTCAAACCTTTTACTCAGCTTCTCTTCAACTCGTAGGGCAAACTGGTATGCTTCTTCAACGCTGGTCATTCTTACCAGACTTAATTCCTCCTGGATGCTAGGTTGTAACCCACTAATATAACGAGCAACCTTCTCCTTATTTGCTTCTGCATGCCCCGCTCTAATCAGGAGTCGGTAAAACTCCTCTGTATATTCTTGGACTGATCTTCCTGCTTGCTTTAATCCATGCATCTTCTTAAACAGATCAAGCTCGTAGTCCACAGGAATGAACTGCTTCTTCAATTTGTCCACCATTCGATCCCATCTTGTGATCTTCTCCTTTCCTCTTCTAAGTCTTTCCAGTTGAACCTCTTGCCACCAGATTTTGGCATGGCCTTTTAGTTTGGCCTTTGCAAACTTAACCCTATCTAGGTCCCTTATATCCTCATACTCAAAGTATTCGTCCAGTTCATTGATCCAATCGATCAACTCATCTGGTTTCAAATTTCCCGAAAATATACCCACTTCAATTGTAGGTCTTTTCCCAAACCTAGAAATGGCCCTAAAAAGCCTTTCCTCTACAGGATTCAGAACTTCCCCGTCAACTTCCATTACTTCCTCTTCGTTGTCATCCTCACTATTGTCATCTGCGGCAATATTTGCTCCTCTACGAAGCTCCTCTTGCAATGCTTGTACCTGTCTCTGGAGGGCTCTAACCTCCTCAGGATCAACAGCTCTGGCCCTTCCACCATGCTCTCTTTGTGGAGGCATCTTCTAACTCGAATCCACAACCACACAGTCCTAGTGCAAACTGCCTCACAGTCGGCGCTCTGTCTACACACTCAGGAAAACTCGCTCTGATACCACTTGATGGGGACACAACCCAACAACCAGAATAGACACAATAGAAAGGGGGAATTACATTAACTAAGAAAATAAGCTGGTACAAACAGTGCAGAGAAAATAAACTCAAAACATGCCCTGCGGGCTTACAATAGCATAAATCTGGAGAATATTTCTCCTTTTAGCACCTCCTCTCAAGCTCCAATCCGAACTGCCTTTTACAATGCCAGAAATCTCCTTAAATAGACCCCGGAGGGTTAAGGACTAGGAGTACATTCTAGAAAGTGGTAGTGGGCATCCACCGACAAAATAGAAGGTTCCGGAAGCTGCGTTAGAAGTCGGTGCAATTCTAGAAGAATCCAGAAACGGTAGCCGAACTTCCGGGAGGTATAACTTTTGAACCGTAACTCCGATTGACGAACCATTTACATTTTCGGAAAGCTCTCAAAGCGCTCTATAGCCCTATGGACCAGCTTCGCTCGTCCCCCATTTTTCGACCCTTTTCGAGGCCATTTAATGCCCCAAACTTGACTCTGAAGCATTCTTAGGGGGTCTCCAAAACCCGAAAAATTGCAATAACTTTCAAACCGTGGGGCCTTTTGACCTGATTCTTTTTCTGAAATGCTCTAAATCTTGATTACATTCATCTGGCCAAGTCACACCTTCTAGGTCACCAAAATGATGGTCAAATTGCATGCTCCTATTTTTTCAGGATTTTTAAATGAACTGATAGTTGAAGTATGAGAGTTGGAACCTTTATTTGAGCCAAATGGGTATCCAAAAATGCAAAGACATAAAATAGAAACTAAGTCTAAGTACATTTTTTTGGGTGACACAGGATTGCCCTTATACCTCTGGATGCTCCTGCATCACCTTTTCATTCTAGACCTAAGGAATCCTCACTACCTAATGTTTCCCTTGATTTTTTAGTGCCTAATTTAGTTAATTGGCCAGCACCTACAAGATTTCAAAGGTTTTTGCAATTGAATGATTCATTGAGGAGATGGAAGGTGATAATTATACACTTCATGATATATCTCCTAGTGATAATAATAGTTTGCTGAAAGTCAAGGTAGCAATGAATATAATGAATCCATAAAGAAAGTTGATTTGTCTTTTGATTGTGAAGAGGTGGATTCAAATGCAAAAGAATCTAGTAATTGCAATCAGCAAGAGGAAAATGGAAATAAACTTTGTGACAGTGAATATGAAGTTGAAGAAATTTATAATAGCAGTATAGGTAGTGATTTCCATGATAAGAATGAATGTTATAATAATGTCAATTTTTTAGATTGTTATACTAATGATTTAGGTGTTATGAATTCTTCATGCCATTTGGATGATAATCACAGTCGAGAGAAGATTTTTGAGGCAATCTTCTTGAGCCCTAATGAAATTTCAGCTTTGTTGGCTCATGATTTTGAAAAGCATGTAAGTTTTTCTAAGGATGCTCATATTTTTCATTATAATATTTCTTCATTCAGTCAAGTTAATTTCCCAAAGTTTGATGTGGAAAGGGATATAAAATCTAAACAATCTTTGTCTGATATTTGAGGTGTATATGATAATACCTCAAATATCTTTACACATGATGACTTCTTGGATGCAGGGGATGTTAGTGAAGGGATTCTTTTCATGTTGATTTTGCTAAAACCTATTTTGATGTTTTATCTGATGAAGAGGAAAATAGTAAAAGTTGTCAATCTGAATATGGATTTTCTTTATGTGTTGATAATTTTTATAGAGATAAGTTCAAGGTTCATTCTAACATTTTTTTAGATGAAAAAAATGATTGTGATTAGCATAGTTTAGATTAGTACTTTCAGGATGACTTCTCATATTTGGTGACTAATCGGTTGTTTGAGTGTCAAGAGGTTTCAACAAAAGGTAAATCCGATTTAATGAGTAACAAGATTGCAAGTAGGCAATGATCAAATTTTATATACTCTTCACATCTGGTTACACAAGGTTAGTTGGAAAGTTTTGACGTATGCAACTTGTTAAACAAAGTAGAATATGAATCATTTGTGTTTCTGGTTGAGAGCATGCATTAGTCATATGTGGATGACAATTTTTAGAATGAGTATAGTTTACATGAGTATGCTGATTTTTTTCTCTTAGTGAGCATGATGTAGAGTTTAATGCTGATTTGTACATGCACTATGAGAATGAAGGTGTGAATTTAGTTTTTTCAAGTGTTTTGTTTCAAGATGCTAATCTAATTGGTGGAATTGGTGAGAAAGATTTTTTTAGTTTACCTCATGAAAGTGCAGATGAAAATTAGATATATGGTAGAGGTAAGAAGTCTTGTTGAAGTTCGGTGGCTCGGGGCCATCATTTGTACATAGTAGGAGTAGTTGTTTTTGCTTCCAATAAAGCTGTGCAAGAGAGAAATTTTTGCTATTAGGTATGTGGTCTACTTCTTCCAAAGATCTAAATCCTTTGCATGCCTGCAAGGGACATGCATCCCTGAATAGAGCCACAGTTGGGACTCAAAATTATAGCCCTAATTTTGAGTACCATTGAAAAAATTAACCCCTTAAGTGCTTTTTGATGCATGCATACCCAGCTATACTTGTGAGGCCTTGGTAGTGTTTAATTTTTTTAACACCTTTCATTGAGTATATCCCCTCATCTTCCCAAGTGATTCTATGAAGTCCTATTTTGAGCAATGTCCAAATTTGCATTTTTGCCTAAGTCTCAAACAACAACAATAGGATGTGTTCATTATTGAATATCTCACACCCAATATTGATTCATGAATCACTAATTTGGGATTGTTTAGTGTCCATACCAAAGAACCTATGTTTCATATTTTGGGTCATTTCAAATTTGTTTGACTAGGTTTTGAATCCCTCAAAGTTGGTTATTTATTATTGTCATGCTGATGTAATTTGTTCTAAATTTTGGAAGCCCTATTTGACTTGTTATAACTTTGACCTAGTTAATGGAAATGAAAAAATTCATTTTGCATTGCATTCTAGAGGTCAGAGACTTGCTATGTTTCAATTTTGAGCTTATGAAGAATCTATTTGATCAGTTTTTAAATGCAATTTGTAACTTTTAATTGGTGTCAACAAATGCAGATTGGTTAGTACCCCTATTCGTCATGTCATATCTCTAAATCTATGATAGGTGAGATCAAATGGATTGTATCACTATGTTCTCCTCTAAAAATACTTTAAGTGTATCAATTTGCAAGTCTTGATGAATCGGTTAGCACACTTTTCTAGGTCCATTTTGTTTGCAAAAAATGTTTTTCTACCATTGTTTCTAGTTTGTAAATTCTAAGTAGCCTACTTTGACCGCTTGCCATTCATGCTCAGTTATTCATTATGAGCCCAAATCCTAGATTTATACTCTTCTATGTACAATGAATGAATGACCCAGTTCCCACTTTGCCAAGTGTCAGTTTGCCCAATTTTCAAAGCCAAATCTGAATGTGATTTATTGTTTTTTGACATGTTTTCTTGCAGGAAGTTCTGAGAGGGAAACTTTTACTATAAATATCTTTTTACTGAGAATTATTCTTGAGACAAGATTCAACAAGGTATGGATATGTAGAGCACAAAATCAATATGCTTAATTTTAGAGCCCAGTTATGTGTTTTGATCAATTTTTAAAGCCAACCATAAGCCCTGTTAGCATAAAATCACAATTTGTGAATAAGATATGAAATGAGTTTTTAAATGGATTGTTCAGTGGTCAAACTTGATTCCAATCAAGAAGAGTGGTTCAATGGATCAATTTGAAATATTAGTTGTTCAAAAATGAAATATTTTTTAGCCAAACCTACTTTGGGGTCCAACTAAGTGGATTAGACTCTGGTGGAGAATGTGGCATTGCTTATGAGTTATATTTTCCTATACAAATACAAACAAAGGACCAACCATGGTAGTCAGTGAGTCAATGCCTAGTGCATTTCATTGTTAAATTGCCAAGCATGACTAGAGGTCATCACCATTGTTATTTTATCTCAGACTAAGCTTGAAGAAGTCTAAAAGCCACATATTGAGTACTTTCCAATCATTGTTTATAAAAGAAATGTGACTTGGTAAGAGGAAAAATTTAGCAGGAATCCCCTCATCGATCTTTAAGCAATTTTCAACTATGACAATTTCTTACTTTAGGACTCTATGCCTGGCAAACTAATTCTAGATTTCTACTCTATGTATGATATCTTCATATCAAAGCATAATCAAGCATGTCTCACAAATGAAGTTCTAAGAACATGAAGCTCATATATTTGTAGTTGAATGTCATAGAGAGGTATGATGTTTAATGCATCCACATTCCAAGTATAGATAGGTCATCTTGGATTGAGATAGTGGATACACTAATTCCTTTTCTTGAAGGGGAATGTCAATATAGAGCACAAAATCATCATGTCACATTGATGGGCAAATCTTTTGGTGTAGTACTTTCTCTACACATAGCTTGTGCAACTCCCAAACTTATTTCAAGAATTATAATCATTAATTCATAAACAAATTTAAAACTTAGCAATCCATTTGCAAGCTTCTTTGCCCAAGTAGGCTTGTTAGTAAATCTTCCTCATAATTTACACTTACTTTCTCAGCGTATTACAATCGCCCTCATGGTGAGTTCTGATCTCATTTCTAATAGAGGCATCCGAGATCTACACACCTTCATTGATTTTTTACCTGATGATTGTGTAGCATGGAGATTTTCAATCTTAGGTGATGATGTTGGTTTGTAAGAAGATGATATTTGATTAATAAACATACCAACTCTTGTGATTGTCTCAACAAAAGACTATGTCCTTTCTTCCTTAGCTGAAGGTGCACACTTGTAGAACTTACTAAAAAATGTAGGAAAAGTTGTTAATGCCCTAGAAGAAGCTGCAATAAATGAAAAGACCATTGAGGCTTAGGCATTTCACAATACATTCCTTGGCAGTAGGGAAGAATTGAAGGGATCTCTCATGGTGTGAAAGAGGAGTGATGTAAACATTGTGATGAAGCATTCCATTGGTAGAAAGATTTTAACACCACATGTTTCAAATGGAGGTTTGAAAGGAAGTTATATGTAGGGTGTATCCCCACATTTTGAAGAATATATTTTGTAAAATATAAAGCACTTGGCAATTGATGACATGCTTGCCTTAGGTGAATGTAGGTCTAGAGAGGGGGTAGAAAAGCCATGCTAGGCATCGAGAAACAGTAGAAAATATTTTTTCTTTTTGTCCCACATTGGTTGTGGGGGGGCTCTTTATATGTTTAAGTGTAGAAGCACACATAACATCAAATGTCTTAGAGACATCACCCTTTTGGGAAGCCACTAGGCTCATGTGGTGGAGCCCATCATGGATGACTAGTTGGTGTAGGAACCAAGAAAATTTTGAACCAAAGAATATTGCCAAAGAGATGATGTCATCTAATGATTTCAAACCTAAGAATGAACTAGAGACTAACAAGTGGCAACAACAAGGATTCAATGAGCTCAAGATGGATGCATTAGATTGTGCCATGTGGCAAGATCCGATGGTCAGTGCTTCCCTACTTTGGGAAGATGGAAGGAGGATAAACAAAGTGCTAATGCACCTAGGCTGCACATGGTAGTGGGCCCAAGTCAAAGGTGAGGTGGCATACCTAGTTAGCATGATAACATGGAGGTGATATGGCACTTCAAGAGAAAATGAGAGGCCACCACATGGCAATGCCTAGTGGACAAATCAAAGGCTACCATGTAGTGGCCAGGTGGTGGTGACATGGTAAAGCTCAACCATTCAGAGGTAAGCATGTGGTAGTCAACTAAGAGGGTTGACCTGAATGGCATAATAAGGGAAAATTCAAAAATGTTTGAAAATATTTTTATTTAATTTTCTCAAAATGTCCTGTACACAATGGTTTTTTAAACTCAAAATGGATATATTCCTAAGTTTGAACTTTAGAGTATTTTAAATTTTATTTAAAAATAAAATTCAGACTAGAGACCATATATAGTAGGAGTCCATTTTTCAAAATGAGATTAAGGGAGTTTTTGATAAGCTCATATAGGACTCCAATATACCATCAGAACTGGGAAGAGATGAGCTATCCATTTTTTTGTTGGCTTTTGCACAAGTGGTCACCAGAGCATGCTACAGGGGGATTTGTAATTCTTTTGAATCCATGGCTTTTGACAAGTGTTTCATGTTTTCAGTTGCAGAATTCAATTGTGATACACTTGATATGCTTGGTTGCCACAATTTGTTCAAAATTTCATACCTAATGATGTACTTTTCCTCAAGTATTTCACAATTTGCATGATTTTGATGAAACTTCTCAGAGATTTTTGTGTTTTACAATTAGTTATGTTGTTCCGTCAAATATTTGAGATATTTTATGCTTTTGGGAGGTAAAATGATTAAGGATTTGGTTCACTAATTATAGAGAGAGAGTAGAAAGATATTTTGCATCTGCAAATGGAATTTTTCCAAGTGGACACATGTTAGACACAAAATAGATCTGGGAATTCATCTTCTTCTATATCTTTCTTTCTCTCATTTATTGTAGGGGTTCTAGTTTTGGGACTATGAGACCATTGTTGGTTGGCAATTTTCAGTGTGATACCTCATTATTGGTTCCAATTTGTCTGTGAGACCACATTGTTGGATCTAGAACTATGATTCAACCATTATTCTTTAGCATATTTCTCTTGTAGAATAGAACTAGTAAAGATAATATAGCTAGTTTTGATATGTTAAGAATTTCTATGTTTTGGTTTCATGAATGTATAGTTTCAAAGAAATGAATACAAATGAGCAAGAATCTCTTAGTTTCATTCTAATTCTCATCTCCTATCTCTGTAATTTGCAATCTTATGTGGTTTAGGGACAAAGAATTGAGACCCATTTGCATCCCTTTAAGGTTGTATGTCTAATATGTTTTGATGTTTGAAAAAAGGCCAAGTAAATGCTTGATGTGTTTAACAGGATTGCTGGTTATTTTGAGAAGGATACTTCATAAGAATGAGGTCTTTATGAATACTGATATCTGATTCACAAAGTAATAAGATAGATCTAATATCTAGGTGTATGGAATACAACATTGATATCATAGATGTATGTGTTTGATTCATGGAATTGCCTAATAGAAAAGGAACTGGTTAGCTACAAAATCATTTATTTTTACTACTACATATTTAGGGTTTTTGCTAATATTCAACATCATTAATCAAATATGTTTCCTTTTCATGTTGAAGAGTTGAAAAAGATGCCCTCACTCAATACACATCTTTGTTATTGCATAAGTGTAGGAGATTAAGGATTTTATCTGCTTTGATTAGATTCAGGAATATGTTTTAGCATTGGTACCATATAAATTGATTATAAGGCTCACCTGCCTAGGTTTTGCAGTGCCTGAAGTAGAAGAAGGGTCTAGCCTTATAGTTGGCCTAGTGCCTAAAATGGTATGTCGAAGATGGGAGTTAGTTGCTCCTAGATGTATCTTGTCCTCATCGGGGTAATTTGGAACCATGTTGTTTCAAAATAGCAATAGAAAGATTATTCTATTGAGGTGAATCAAACATTGTATAGGTCTATGATTGGCAAGTTATCATATGTATACATAACAAACCTGATATTGCATTATTTATAGGGATAGTTGCAAGATTCTCTACAAATCCTAGGGAGAATCATTTAATGGCTATAAAGAGAATAATGAGATATCTAAAAGGAACCATAGAGTTTGGTCTATACTACAGGAAGAATGAGAAATTTGAATTGAGAGCCTACACTAATGTTGATTGGGTTGGAAACATTGATGATAGAAAGAGCAGTAGTGGAGGAGCATTTTTCTTAGGCAAAAGACTAGTTACATGGACTAGCAAGAAACAAAGCTACACCTCACAGTATACTACTAAAGCTGAATATCTTGTTGCTATTGTAAATTACATAAACATTGTATGGATCAAATAGCTACTAAAAGGAATGAAGGAAGAAATCATAGCACCAATGATACTTTATTGTGATAATACAAGTGTTATTAATATATCAAATAATCTAGTGACACACACAAAGACTAAGCACATTGCAATCAAGTATAATTTCTTGAGAGAATTAGTTCAAGATAAAGAGGTGAAAATGGAATATGTTAACACAAAAGGGAAAATTGATGATATCTTCAAAAAAGCATTACCTAAGGATGCTCATGAGTATCTAAGAGGTAAACTAGGGGTGATACCCTTATCAAAGGCTAATTAAGTAACAAAAGGAGTGTCCTGCATCAAACAAGTTGATTGCCATATGTTAAAAATTGATGTAGAGGATCTTAATTTAGGAACTACCTAAAGCACTCAAAGAGCTGAAATTTCAAAATAGTCACAAGCAAGGTGATAGAGGGAGAAACTAAAGAAACTAAAAAAGCCTATATCTACATGTTTAAGATGTCAAGTGTTTGGCATATGTCTATGGCATTATTGTCAAATAGAGAGAAAGAGTTAAACTGGTCATCATCATAGGGAGAAAGAATATTAAATTAATTATCACTAGAGGGATATATTATTGTCAAAGAGATGAAGAGTGTTACTGATCTTAGAAGGAGATAGAGGAATTCAACAAAGAGGGAGAAATCCTAATATCTACCTAGTAAGAAGGAGATACAAAAGAGGGAGTTATAAGAAAAGAATTTTTGTAACCTATTTAGAAGATGGAAGCTATTGATAGAGGGAGAGATTTCAATACAAGGAATTATTTTATTTTTGGTATTGGTATTATCTTACTATTTTAACCTAGTTAGTTTGGTTGAACAAGATGTTTACCATTTGGTTGATTTGGTTGATTAGTTTGGTTTGTGATCAATGCTAAAGAGGGAGATTGTTGAAAATAGATTGAAGAAGCCAATCAAATAGGGAGATTGTAAAGGAAGATTGTTGAGAACATACAAGTATGCTTCAATCATTATTTTTTCATTGATGTCAAACCTACTATTTGTTGGTGAGACAACTTCTTATAAGATTTAAGTACCATCACTTATTTGATTGATGAAGAGGATTTGATCAAAAGATGTAACAATAAAACCTAGAGGAAAGGTTGAGTTAGGATTATACACTAAAGTACAAGAATCAGTTAGGACAGTGATGAAATGATGCATTGATAATATACTTAAAGGTTACAAAGGCTAATTACACTAAGAAATTTTAGAAGAACAAGTTACACAAAGGTTTTCTACCAAGCTTGATCGAGTGGATAGTAGGTGTTGAGAAAAGTCAATGCAAGTCAAGCAGCAAATTAGTTGGAGCTAAGTAAAAGTTCATTCTAGTGTATGTCGAGTAGAATAGTGGATGTCAAGTAAAGTTTAGTTGATGTCAAGCACTAGTAAACTTCAAGTAATATTATAGAGGATGTCGAGAAACATAGTATGTTTTGAGCATTAGAAGGTTGATAATGCCGAGATAGTGCATTATTTGAAAGATCATGGATACAATGAATTTGAGCTGACAAGTTTATTTTCTTAGAATTCGTAAACCAGGTGGAAGATAAGGATGATGAGCTAGTGCACAAGATTCAAGGTAAACCATTTTTAGGTGAATTCAAAGAGGATTCTAGGAGAAGTTTCTAGAAGAGAGATGGAATGTGGGTTAGATACATTGTATCCTACCTAATTTGTTCTAACCCTAAATTGGATGATAGAAAATGAGCAACAAAATATCTTGATTTCCTATTTATAGGAATGGCTAGTCATGAAGTAAAGAGAGTTGGACATGAGAACCTAAGGAAGATAAGAAGTCAAGGGCTCTGCTTCATCAAGTGACCTAAGAGGAGATTGCATTGGCATGTTAAGCAAGAAGGCTTAAGGAGATGAATGCTTGAAGGGTGAACAAGCTATCAAAGTTGCAATGTATGAAGGCCAAGTAGAATGGAGGATTGAACAATGATCTGTAATCTACAAATGAAGTTGTAAGTTGTATTAGATCAAGCCTTATTATTACTCATTAAAAATTGTATTAGTCTAGGGTAAATCCTTTAGATTATGGTTGACCTAATAGTCATTTGTAATTCCTCTAACTAGGTGACATTCCAAGTGAATGGTCTAAAGTCCTGTAACAAGGCTCACTCCTAATAGGGTGATTGAAATTGTTTAACATGGTCACATTTAATAGTGTGTATTGTAACCTTTAATAGGGTTGGCCTTTCATAGGGCATCACTTCACTGGTGGTTTTTGGGTGGTTTTTCCCAAATTGGGTTTCCACATAAATCATTGTGTCAAACGTGTTGATGAATCTATTATGTTTCAAGCTTTACATTTCTGCAAGTTGATTTGATAGTAACCTATAAGGTTTAAGTGATTGCATGGATGCATGCATGAGAATAAATGTTTTATGGGTTCACTAAGTTGAGAAAAGTTTTATTTATACATCTAGACTTGGATAGATTCACGCCCTCAATTATTCTAAAGTATTCCAATAGTTATTTTCTTCCAACTTTTCTACCAAAGGAAACAATATTTTTTTCTTCTCATTCACCCAAATAGTATACTAATTCAATCTACCATAATGCAAATATTTTCTATAATAGTGTCAAGGTCTACCCAAAATAATATAACAACAATCGATTGGCATGATATCACACAAGACTTCATCATGATAGTTACCAATTTTAAATTTGACATTTCATTCTTCAATTACAAGTAATTTATTTTCCTTCTAGACCCAAGAAACATGGTAAGTCTTAGGATGTCTCAATCTCTACAACTTTAATTTGTTAACTAGTTATTTGCATGCCAAATTATCAAAACTTCCACTATCAATGATTAATGTACAATATTTTTTAGCAATCTTACATTTGGTTTTGAATAAGCTTCTCCTTAGAGTAGGTTCCTCATCAATTTCCTCATTCTAAAAGAATCTTCTCACCATTCTTAGTTTCATTAAATGTTTTATCAACTTCTTTACAAGCCAAAGTATTTCCACTATTACCTCTAGTCTTCTTTCAAGAGTCAGTACATTCAAAATCTTTGTGACCTTCTTCTCTACTTTTGTAACAAGTACCCTTAAACCAAGATATTTTTTCCCTTTTTCCATTATCTTTATTCCTAAAGTAACTAGCATAGATACCTCTAAAGTAATTATTTCTTTTACCAACAGGTTTATACTTCCATCCTTTATCTTGCATTGTATTGTTGGATCTCTACTTTCTCAATAAGTTTTGCCTCTACTTCTCTAAAATCTACTACCTCTTCCTCTTTGTCTTTGATCATTTTTCTTTACGAATCTTTTTGCATCCTTCAAAGTGAATTAGTATGCTTCTTGATCTACATTATCCATCTTAACATATTGGATCTCATCTTGAATTCATATCCTTGGGCTATTCAGGTATACAACTACTTCTTCATCTTTATCATGCAAATGTCCAGATCTGATACCCAATTTATAAAATTCCTTAGTATATTCTTTTTACCTTAAATTTTGCATCTTCCTTAGTAGACTAACTTGGTAATATATAGGGAGAAACTTCTTCTTCATCTTTCCAAGCATCTTCATCCATGTCTTGATCTTTTCTTTTTCTCTCTTCTATCTACTAGTTTGCATGTGATCCCACCAAAGAGATGCATACATTGAGAACTTTTTAACTAAAACCTTAATCTTTTTATTATCATGTGTGCCTTCATACTAAAATTATTTTTCCATTTCAAAGATCCAATCCAATACCACATTGATTTCAAGTCTTCCATCATAGCAGGAACCTTCAACAACATGTCTAGAATTTACTTTAGACTAAACCCTTAGAAGTCTTTCTTCATCTCGTTCAACTTCAGGTTCATGATTAGGGTTAGTATTGGAAACTAACAATTGTAACAATGATTTTATTTCCATTGATGTCAAATCTATTGATGAGAAATGTTTCTATCTGATATAAATATCATATCTATTTGATTTATGAAGAGAATTTGATAAGTTACTCATAACAATAGGACCTAGGCAAATGTTGAGTTATGAAAAGGAAGCTACAATGAACATTTGATTAGTTAGAATTTGATAAGATAAAATGATTTTTTATATCATGTTGATGCTCAAGTCTTTACAATATAAGTCAAGATATATCATTGATGTAAATATTGACTAAGAAATAGAGTAAAATATTAAGGAATGTCAAATGATGCTAGTGTCAACTGAGCCACAGTACAAGTTGAGATAATGTAGTGTTAACCAAGCATCAGTATCTACTGAGAAAGCTAATTGTTGTTGAGCCAAGAGTTCTATAGTGACCGAGCAATTCAATGATGATTGAGTGTCAGAACTTAGTAATGGTCAAGTAATAGTATTTTGAATGTGTATGGGAAATCATGATTTCTAGCCAACTCAGTTGATTTCTAGGATATGGAAACCATGTTGAAGAGAACATTGATGATTTGGATCATTTACTTCAAGGAGAGGATTAGGGTATATCTACTACATGAATTCAATGAGAATTTTCAAGAAAAGATGGAAGATGGACATATACAATGAATTTGTTGGATCAAGTTGTAAACCCTAAGATCTAGTTGATCATAAAAATGGAAAAAGATCATGATTACCTATTTAGAGAGGTACAAAGCTGAAATTTAAGGGGATGCATAGAAAGGGATCAGAAGAACAAGAATGAGATATGTGATGATGATAATAGAGAAAGGAACCTATGTGTGTTTTCGATAAGAGGGAACAAAGTTTTTGAGGTTGATAAGAGAATCTAAGAAGAAGGCTTAATTTTGTTGTGAAGAGAAGGGTGGTTTCTTGAAGGGTTGACAAGAAAATCAAAGATGGAGGTGTCAAAGAGGCTTATCATAGAATCAACACATGAACCAAATGGTGATCTAAAATTGAAAAAGTGAGTTATAATCATACATATCAAACCCTACTATTTTCTTTCTAATAATTGTAAATAGTTTGTATTGAAATCCTTTTAATCAAAGGTTGACCTTCCAATCATTGAAGGACTTAATAGTCTATGTAAATCCTTTATTAAGGTGAAATTATAAATGGAATGACCAAATTCCTCTAACAAGGCCACTCCTAATAGGGTGATTAAATCCTCTAACCTCATCACATTTAACAATGTGTATTGTAACCTTTGATAGGGTTGGCTCATAAAAAAAATTTGTGGTATTTTATATTTGCATGTTTACATTGAGAAATTCTGATATCTAAGGATAGTGAACTAGTAGTAATTTTGTTTATTAGTGTAAATTATAGATCAAGCAATAGCAAGATAAGTAGAACTGTGAATGTTTAATGTTTGATTGTTCAAATGGTACTTATGGACTTTTATTAATTGATTCCTCCTCCCCCTCTCATTTATTCTAAACATTCTAAGAATTGATATCAGATCTTAGTACTTATAAAGATAATTTTGAAGGTACTTAATGCTAAAGATCATGACTGGCAAAAGGGAGGTAGTAAAGTTGAACAAGGAGAATATTCCTACATGGAAAACATTGATGAGGTTGCATATATCTAGTATTAGCGATGTTGCTATAATTTTTGTGGACAATGAATATGTGAAGATAACAATTGTTCCTCTAACTGCTCAAAAATTGAAAGAAAAGAAAGAACACTATCAAGCAATGTTGGAGATTGCTTCATCCCTAAGCCATGTCAATTTTGATGATATAAATACTACAAAATAGATGTGGTAAAAATTGAAAACCATATAGGGAGGAGATGATAATGTCTTGAGAGCCAAATAAGAAAGCCTAAGAGGTAAATTTGATGGCATGAGAATGATGGAAGGTGAGAACAGAGTGCAATATTGTACAAGAATCAAAGAGGTTGTCAATGATATTTGAGGAGAAAATAGAATAGTTGAAGATGAAATAGAAATAAGAAAGGTATTGAGGACTCTACTTCCTATATATGCCATTAGAGTTTCTATAATACAAGAAGTGAGATGTACTCTAGGTAACACTTTGACTTTGGATGATGTAATTGGTAGACTTGCTACTTTTGAGATGTGTAACTTTGATAACTATGAACCTACTACTATCAAATCTAATTTTAAGTCACAATCAGTTCCTAGAAAAAGAAAAGGAAAACAAGTGAAGAGTGCAGTGACACTTCTCATGATGAGCTTGATGAACTTGAAGTGCACTTATTGCAAAAATATTTGGAAGAGACAAAGATAAATACAAAGGTAAATTACCTATTATTATTTTTTATGCAACAAGATTGGTCATATTGTTGCAAGATGTCCTGAGAAAGAAGACAAGGATGAGAGAGAGGAAAACAAGTACAAAGGAAGGAGAGATGACTAAGACTACAAGAAAAACAAGGATGACAAAGGTAAGAAATATTGTTATATTGCTAAAGAAGAAAATGACACTAAATTTGAAAGTGGTGATGATGAAGTTGCCTATGTTTCTATGAAAGAAGACTCTGATGAAGATGAGAAAACTCCATTAATCTCTTATGTGAACAAAAGTGATAGATGGATAATTGATAGTGGATTCTCTAATCATATGAGTGGTGATAGAAATAAATTTGAGGATATTGAACCATACAAAGGTTGATGTGTTAAATTTGGTAATGATATTCCATGTGTTGTGAAAGGTAAAGGTAAAATTCAATTGATTGACAAAATTAAGTGTGATCATGTTTACTGGGTGGAAGGACTTAACTATAATTTGGTGAGTGTTTCACAGTTAAACAAATCAAAATATAGAGTTGAATCCCATCATAGAAAGACCAATATATATGATGTTGATGGTAAATTGATTGGAAGTGGTGATTAGACAAGAGGTAACATGTTCTATCTAGATTTATTCAATGAGAAGTGTTTGTTTACACAATAAGAAGATGTTTGGTTATGGCACAAAGGGTTATGTCATGTAAATTTTGACAATTTGGTGAACATGAGTAAAATGAAGAAAGTAAGAGGGTTGTCAAAACTACAGAAACATGAAAATGCTATGTGTAAACAATGTCAATTGTAGAAAATGACCAAGTCTAGTTTCAATAGAAAAACACATACATCAAGTGATATTTTGGAATTGGTTCATACTAACCTATGTGGACCTACTAATGTTCAAAGTTTTTGTGGAGATAAGTATTTTATTTCTTTTGTTGATGACTATTCTAGGGTGATGACTATGATGTTTATTAAAGCTAAATCTAATGCTTTTTAGTTTAAGTGGTATTTAGCCAGAGTTGAAAAAGAAATAGGGAAGAGTCAAAAGTGTTTAAGATCTAATAGAGGTGGTGAATTCATTTCCAATGAGTTCAATACATTCTACAATAACAAAGGAATTAAAAGATAGATGTTAGCACCTAGGACCCCCCCTTAGAATGGGATAACTAAAAGGAGAAATAGATCAATAATGGACTATGCAAGAACATTTATGATGGAGAGGAATGTATCATAGAAGTATTGGAGAGAAGTTATTAGTATTGTTGTCTATACCCTGAATAGAGTACAAGTCAAGAAAGGTACACATGCTACACCTTTTCAACTATGGTATGGATATTCTCCTAATGTGAAATATTTCAAAATCATTGGAAGAAAATATTATATATTCAAGATAATACGAATGGAAAACTTGATTTAAAGAGTGGTTAAGGTATATTCCTATGATATTCCACCAAGATTAAAGCTTACAAGTGTTTAAACTCTAACAATAACAAAGTTGTAGAAAGTGCAAATGTGAAAGTTGATGAATTTGTAGAAAGAGATGATATTGAATGTAAAAAACTTTAATATTGTAGTACATTCATATATGTGGATTATATTTCTCCCAACACTCCTACTAAACAAGAAAACCAAGGTAAAATTTCCTAGAAGATATGAAATTATGAAATGAAACAACAAGTTGTTGAGTAGTAGATAGTGGGTGTCAAGCAACAAGCCAAAGATGTAAAGTCACATATAGGAAATGCCAACCATCAGATAGAAAATGTCAAGCATGTTGAACCTAGACCAAAACTTGAACAAGAAAGAGAAAATGAGCTTGAGATTATTTTTCAAGATGAACCTATTGAAGAATAGAGAAGGGGACCACTTGTGCTAGCTAAGTATGTAATAAAATATCATAAACCTAAAAAAATCATTGATGCAGAATCAAGTGTTTTGAGAAGAAAGAAAATATGAGATGATACATGCTTAATTTGTGAATTTGAGCTCAAATTAGTGAAGGATTTTCTAGACAATGAAGATTAGATGTAGGAAATGAATGAAGAAATTGAACAAATTTGAGAAGAACAGTACTTAGACCCTAGTACCTAAACCAAAAGACAAAAATGTAATTGGAACCAAATGGGTTTTTAGGAATAAGCTAAATGAAAATTGTGAAGTTACAAGGAACAAGGAAAGATTAGTATGCAAAGGACATGCTCAAGAAGGAGTTGACTATGGAGAAACTTTTTCTCCTATAGTAAGAATCAAAGGAGTCATAAACTTGCTTCCATATTTAGGCAACAAGAATTTGAAGGTATATTAGATGGATGTAAAATCCACATTTTTGAATGGTATACTTTCAAAAGAAGTGTGCATTGAACAACCTGGAGGATTGTGGACCTAGAGAAGAAGAATATGGTATGTAAACTAGACAAATCTATATATGGATGGAAATAATCCCCAAGAGAATGGTATGAAAGACTACATAGTTATCTGGTGAATATTGGTTTTAAATGATAATAGTAACCTATATTTGAAAAATTGGTAACAACAATGAAACACTATTATCTAAACTTTTTGTTGATGACATTATATTTAGAGGTAAAGAATATTTATGAAAATCATTTGTTGATGAAATGAAGAAAGAATTTGAAATGTCCATGTTTGGTGAAATCAAATTCTTTGTTGGCTTGAAAGTATGTGAAATGAAATTTGATATTTTCATTACTTGGTCAAAATATTTCAAGGAGATGCTAAATATTTTTGGAATGGAAGAATCAAGACCAGTGAGAAAACCTATATCTATAGGATATAAGTTATCTAAAACTGATGAATCTCCTAATGTGAACCAAACACTATATAAATCAATAATTGGACAATTGTAATATGTTGCTTATAATAGACCTAATATTACATTAATTGTCGGGATAGTTGCTAGATTTTTAGAAAATACTAAAGAGAATCACATGATGGTGGTGAAAATGATATTAAGATATCTAAAATGTACAAAAGATTATGGACTATATTACAAGAGAAGTGGTAGATTTGAACTGATGTATTCACTGACTCTAATTGGGCATGAAATATTGATGATAGAAAAACACTAGTGGAGGTGAATTTTTTCTAGAAAAGAGATTGGTGCCATGAACAAGCAAGAAATAGAAATGTATTTCTTAATCAACACCAGAGGACAAGTATGTGGCAATCGTAGTGAATTATTCAAACATTATGTGGATCAAACAAATGTTGAAAGAAATGAAAGAAGAAATGGTAGATCCAGTGGTTATCTATTGTGATAACACAAGTGCTATTAACATTTTAGAGAATCCAATGACACACACAAAAAAAATACATTGCTACCAAGTATCACTGTATGCACCCTTAAATGGTCGCCTAGACTATGGGCCCCCATTATTCAATTTATCAATTTATTAAATTTCCTGAATCAATGGTTTGCAATATTTCATTAAATCAATTCAAATAAATTTCCTTGATCAAATTCAATTATGTATTTTTCTAAGGTTGATCATTTTATCTTAAGTTTTATTTAATTAAAAGAAAATCTCCCTTTTAATTAAATAAAATAAGTCCCCATTTAATTAAAAGAAAACCTCTCTTTTAATTAAATTCATCCACATTTAATTAATTAAGAGAAAAACCCCTCTTAATTTAATTAAATATTTCCTATTTAATTAAAAGAATTTGCTCCCTTTTAATTAAATAAAATTCACACTTAAATATCTCTTTGTGATGAAAAAGGAAATTAAATAAATAAAAATTAAACCCACTTGAAAAAGGAAATAAATTTTTATTTTTTTAAAAAAAATCTTTCTTTTATAAATTTTCTATACACTTAAATGCACATATCTCTAAGTGGGAGTCCTCTTTTTCCTCTTTCCACTTTCTTCTCAAACACTCCTCTTTTCTCATTGGTGGAATTTTGTCTCACATGGATCAAACTCTATTATCCCATATTGGTTGTGAGAAGCCTCTTACTTCCATATTTTCCTTTATAATGAAGAGCCCTCTCCTCATTTTAGACATTCCATAATCATCCACAATTCATCCATGATATATCCACAATACATCCACAATTATGCTATTATTATGCTACAGGTTTGGAGAGCGATTTTTTGAAGGAGTTTGAGCATCAAAGCTTTTTGTCAAGAACTTCTATCTTCTTTTCTTATTCTCTCTTGCATCCATGGCTTCTATCATGAGGTTTCATCCTTGCATTTGCCTATTATCTTAGAGTCATATTTATTTTCATAGATTAGTATTACATTGTTATTACATTTCTTTTCTTGCATTTTTTGGCATTGTTATCATATAGATTAGTTTTCATTTTCATTTGCATGTATATTTTTGGATCCTTGAATCTCTTGTTTCATGGTGTACTTGCATGGGCACAAACTAGGTCAAGCTGAGGGCCTCCATTACAAATTAACCTTTGCACTCCATGAATAGAGAGCTATGAGTCGCCATTCAAGACCTCATTTTTTAGTAATATTGGGTATAATCACTCATAGAAGTGTGCTCACATTTTAGGCATACAATCACTACTTGAGAGAACTAGTTCAAGACAAAGAAGTAAAGTTAGAATATGTGTACACCAAAGAACAAATTGCTGACATATTCACTAAAGTCTTACCTAAAGATGCTCATGAATGTCTTAGAGGAAAATTAGGGGTGATTCCCCTAAGACAAGAAACTTAAGGAGAAAAGGTGCATTGCATCAAATTGTCAATCAAAATACCCTACATATTGATGCAAGACAGTTCTACTTTAGAAGATTCCTAAGGTAGTTAGTTAAAGTCAATCCAAGTAAAGATGGAGAATGACATAATAGGTCAGTCAAAGGTAGATGACAGAATTCAGCCAGACATACAATTATCTACATAATCTAGTTGTATGAAGTAATTGATGCTAAGAATGCTAAGTGTCTTTGGAATTGTTGCCAAAGAGGGAGACAATTATGAAAGAAAGAGAGATCTAGAGGGACAAATTTGAATAGGTAGAATGATATAAAATGATAGAGGAAATTTCAAAAATTATATGGATGAGAATCAAAATGGAACTAACATTATTGGTCACTAATGGTAGTGAAATCTTTTGGATTGCATGGTAACAAAGAGAGATATTGTAATCTTGTAATGAAATATATTGTCAAGTATATTATGTTATTGCCATCAATGATAAAGAGGGAGATTGTTGGAAAATAACAATTGGAATAATTGTTGTATTGTCATTGATGTCAAATCTACTGATGAGACATGTTTCTATCTAATCTAAATGGCATGTATATTTTATTGATGAAGAGGATTTGAGAAGTTACTCATAATAATAGCACCTAGAGGAAAGGTTAAGTGATAAAAATGAAGCTACAATGGATATCTGATTGGTCAGACTTTGATAAGACAAAGTGGTTTCATATATCATGTTGATTCTCAAGTGTTTACAATATAAGTCAAGATATATCATTGATGTAAAGCTTGACTTAGCAATAGAGTAAAAGATTAAGGAATTTTGAGTGATGCTAGTGTCAACCAAGCCACAATACAAGCCAAGAAAATATAGTGTTAATCGAGCATCAATATCAACCGAGAAATCTATTTGATGCCAAGAAAATAGTTCTATAGTGACCAAACAATTTAGTGATGACCAAGTTTTAGAATTTAGTAATGGAAAAGTGATATTATTTTGAATGTGTATGAGGAATTATGACTTCCAGATAACTCAGTTGATTTCTTGGGATATGGAAACAGTGTTCAAGATAAGATTGATGAGTTGGGTCATTTAATTAAAGGAGAGGATTAGGTATCATATCTAATGAACAAATTCGATTAGAAGTTTCTAGAAAATATGGAAGATGGATAGATACAATGAATCTATTGGATCAAATCATAAACCCTAAGATCTATAGTAATCATGAAAATGAAAATGATTATAATTGCTTATTTAAGGAGATACAGAGATTAACTTTAAGGGTATACATAGAAAGGGATCAAAAGAGCATGACTAATATATTTGATGATGAGAATAGAGCAAGGAATATGTGTGTGTTTCGAGTAAGAGGGAACAAAGATGCTGAGGTTGATAAGAAAATCTAATCAAAAGGCTTAAGTTTGTGTTGAAGAGAAGGTGATTTCTTGAAGGGTTTCCAAGAAAATTAAAGATAGAGGTGACAAGGAAGGCTTATCAGAGAATTAGTACATGAACCAAACAATTATCTAAAGCTACACAAGTGAATTGTAGTCATACAAGTCAAACCCTATAATTTTCTTTCTAATAAATGTAAATAGTTTGTATTGAGATCATTTTAATCAAAGGTTGACCTAACAGTCATTGAAGGACTTAATAGTCTATGTAAATCTTTTAGCAAGATTGCATTCTAAATAGAATGATCAAATCCCTCTGACAAGTCCACACCTAATAGGATGATTATATCCTCTAATCAGATCACATTTAACAATATGTATTGTAACCTTTAATAGGGTTGGCTCCTAACATAGCACACTTTAAAAGAGTTAAAAAGTGGTGACATGTTGCTGGTGTTTTTATCTCAAATTGGGTTTCCACATTAAATCCTAGTGTCAATCTTGTGTTGAAATTCCTATGGTATTTTATATTTACATGTTTACATTCAGAAAAGTTTTTTTATCTTAGGGCAGTGAACTACTAGTAATTTTTTTTATCAATATAGAGTAGAGACCGAGCAATAGTAGGATAACTAGAACAGTGAATGTTTAATGTTTGATTGTTCAAATGGTACTTATGGACCTTAAGTAACTGATTCAACCCCACCCCTAATCTCTTAGATATTATAAACATTCTAATAGCTAGGTTTTTCCTCTTCTTCATCACTAACATCTTCAATATGTACACCTCATCTCTAGGTTGTTTCCATAGCTTCAACCCTGGTTGCAATCTACCTCAACATATCCATTATAGAATTGTCAATATTTCCTCTACCAAAAATTATTTTGAAATAGTTTCTCAAAGATTGTAACCATCTAAAACTTATAGGTTAGATTTTAGACTTGCCACCCTACAACCAATTTAATAAGGTTCTCCACAATCCAATCCATAAGAAAAAACTCACTCTGATACCACCTGACACATGTAGAAGTGAAAGCTTAAGAAAAATCATCCCTGATTAAGCCTACAAACATCCCCTACTCAGAGTTACATACAGAAGCAACATAAAAATCAATGTTCATAAGGAAACATTTGAGATTTTTATTTAGATATAATCAATAAGACACACATTGAACATCAGGCTTGGTTGCCACAAAGTTTAAATTATTAGAAGAAATCATACAACATGCTCAGCTGTGAGACCTTATGAGTTATGGCCATATATAATAAAATTATGGAGTAAGAATCCAAACTCACATTCCAATCTTCTCCTTCAATATTCTCCTATTGCCACTTCCTTCTTCTTACCCTGAACTACCTTTAACCAAGCTTCTTTTATAGCCAGCTAAGCCATAGGTTGGCTAGTCAGGCATGTAATTGCTGTACACACCTAAATCTAATTACATCACTTAAGTAATCATTTTTAGTCATCTCCTAGGACATTAATGATTAAATTCTTATAATTTAATTAGTTAATCATCATCCCCTAGTTGATTTATTTATTTAATTAACTATAGTCCAATTGATAAAATTAAATGATAACCCAAAATCAACTGATCAATTAAATCCCTATTCCTCTATTAAATCAAATATATTTAATTTAATCCCATATCCCTTATTTATTAAATAAATCATTTAATAAAATATCCAAACCTCTAAAACATCCCTAAAACCTACCTTTATCCCTAATCCAACCCATTCACCCATACTAACCTCACTTAACCTCCTAACTAACCCATCCCATCAAAGCTAAGCCACTTGCCCCCTAATCCCCCTCCTAAACAAGTGCACAACTTTAAGCAAGGGTTAAGACTTGCTAACCCAAGCCAAAGTCAACAAGTCTCCCTTATCATCTTCCATTCCTATCTAAGAGTATTAATGGCTCTTACATGCCATTAATGCCTCTTACATCCCTCTTTATGACTCTTACATCCCTCTTACAAACTCAACCTCCCTCATTAATCCCTTTGACCAACCTTAATTATCCCATCCCCTCACACTCATCCTCCTTGTTACAAGTGTCACTTCCCTATTGGCCCAAAACAAGCACAATCCATGTGCTTCCCTTTAAAAGAATCTTAGCCCTCCCTTACCATTCTTCCATCCTTGCATCTTGACCATCTATTTCACTACCTCTTGGCCTATAAATAGAGCCCACCCCTTTCACAATCCATCATCCATCTTTATGCAAACTTATAATGCTATTTTGAGAGCCAAAAAACTACCAAAATACTATCATAATGCTAAAATCCATCCATACCTCTATTATTGAAACCCTCATCCATACACACACTTGATAAAAACCCCCCACTTATTGAAAGCTTGAGCACAATGTGAGTATACACTTGCTATCCATTAGGGACATAACTTTGTCATTGTGGGAAACACTTGAGGAGCTTACCATTTTTGGTCTACTTTCCTCCATGGTATCTTCTTTGGTCCTATAATAAGTGTTTACTTATTTGGTTATTGTGAATTCTTTTGTTAGTATTAGTATTCCTTTTACACTAACTAGATGAGGTGATACATTTTGGCATGCCCGTTGGGACCCCGCATTCGGGTCACTATAGTCACATTTTTTGTTTGTTATATGTTAGACTGATCAAATTGACATTTTGTGTTTATATGCTTACATAGGTGGTTTTCTAATATTTTTGAAGGTATAGAGGTCTCTTGTCAGGAAATGCACTCCAAGCCATAAAGTCAATCTTTAATTTAATCCACTTCCTTGCAAGCTTCGTTTGTAATCTCGCCACCCCAAAATTGCAAACCTACCACTATGGGATTGTAGACATCAACTGACAGAATATTAACCTGCAAAGGTGGGATCACTGTCTGCCTTAAACCACCATCATCACATGATGTTAAAAATATCCCTACATCTGTGTCAGCCCTATTCCTATGAGAATGTGAGTTTTTACTAGCAGGATCACTAGAAAAGAACTATGGGAATGGTTAACCTAGTTAGTCAACCCTAGTTTTCCACTTTTTCCCTCCTTAGTCAAATGTATTGACTCATCTATCCATGGGAACACTTCCCCAAAAACCTATGGGATTGCTATTTCACGGGATCGTTCTATCACTTTTTATCTTGTGGCCTATTTTTCTATGCTTTTCACCAGTTCCATGCACAACAATCTCACAACCTTTTAGTTGCATTCCCACACTATGGGATCATAATTTAAATCCATAGGTTTTTAGGTTTGGTCAATTAGTGCCAAATTTTAAAATTTCTCTATGGCAGGTATCTTTTGGAGCATACTCCTAACTAGTTTTTGTAGGTTTTCTTAGGTTGCTTGTTAGAAAAAACGTGTTTTAGATGCTTAAAATGAACAATTCTTACCTTTTTATTAACTAAATGATAAATCTTAGAATGAATTTTATTGGAATGTTTGGATAGTCTAATTAGGAAAATTCACTCTTGAATGCCAAGTATTAAAATTGAACCAAATGTGATGAACACTTTATTTAAGGTTGACCATCACTGTAAAGTTGGAATGAACAATTCAATGCTAAGCTCATGTCTGTCTTCAAAAACTACTTAATTAGGATACACTAAAGCATCCAATGAGAAATAAATCAATTGTCTTGTGTGTTTTGAGATTTTTCCCTCTAGCACACCTTGGTCTTCTCTCTTTTTGCATCTTAAGACCTTAAAGTACACAATGCATGTACTGAAAGTTATTAGCAAGATCATTTGCAACAACCTACAAGTGCTTCTATTGAGTTCATCCACCTTTGGGAAGCACGTCCCCTTTGGTGAGAAGCTCAAACCAATAAAATTCTAGCCAATATATAAATGAGGGTAAAGGTAAACTTTCTTGCTCTATCACCCAAGTTTGGGAGGTGTGTTTCTAGGGGTAGCCTAAGGTGGGAAAACTTTCCCATGATTTTAGCATGTTCAAAATAGATTCTTAAATGGATCACATACATAAAAACCATTTGGCGAGACTCCAAAGACCCATTTATAACCCTATTTTAGTCAAATTCTCTATTTTTTTCCATGGTATGTTCATTCACAGTGCAAGGGAAACAACATTCCTCAAGATTACTCACCATTGTGCTCCCCTAGTAGAGGCATAAGGCCACTTGGATTTCATCTCCAAGGTTCATCTTTCCCATAAAAGGGAAACTTCCATTTGTCATAACTTGAAGATTCTTTGATGTGTATCATTTGTTGATTGACTCTAGTATTGATTCACCTCTTTGATTAGAGAGACATATTTAACTAGAATCAAGAGACACCAAGTTGGGCTGTTGAATAGCATATTGCAACTGAAAATTGATCTTATGGATAAAGAGTGTGTTTTAATTGTCTTACTTTTTCTCAAGACCTATGAAAAACATTTGTAAAAACATACACAATTCTATGGTTATTATCAAATCCTTTCGCTAAAGAGATCACATGTTTGTATTTCTCAAATTTGTTTTGTCCTTTGAGAAACTATTTTCTCATAAGTCCCTCACATCAAAAAAATCCCATCCTTGATATTTCAAAGAAAATAGTTGTTAGCAAGTCCATTCACAACAAATTTTTGTCTCACTGGTTCAATTTTATCTTTTCCAAAATTATACTTGTTCTCTCAAAAACAAACTACTAAGCAAAATCTAGTTACAAATCTTTTTTTCCCTAGTCCAAAGTTTGTCCCTTTCAAAATATCCTTGTTACTTATCCTACTTGATCGAAAATAACACATTTTTCTTCAAAAGATCCCATTCTTGTTATTTCAAAAATAGTTGTTAGCAAGTCCATTCGCAACAACTTTTGTCTCTTTGGTTCAACTTTACCTTTTCCAAAACTATGCTTGTTATCTCAAAAACCAAAATCCAATTACAAACCAACCCTTTTCTCCTTAGAGTCCAAATTTTCCCTTTTAAAATATCCTTGTTACCTATCCTACTTGACTGAAAACAACACATTTGTCTTCAAAATAGGTCCTCCCTACCTTGGTTCAAAATGATTGTTAGAAAGTGTATTCATAACTCCTAAAGACTATTTCACCACACTTTACTACCTTACCATATCTAGAAACTTAGTTATTCCTCAAACTTGATTTTATGTTTCCAACCCAAGGTTAAAAGGTATACTTAGCATATTCATTGCCTATAGAACCCATAGTTATGATCAAATCTCTTGGAATTCCCAAGCCAAGACCAAACCCCAACATTATCTCATGTCAGGTCAAATGAAGACCAAATTCAAAAAGTAAAAACTTTCACAAATACCAATTTACAATGATATATAAATATAACATAAGAAATATATCCCCAACCCAAGGATCGCCAAACTAGACCAAATTGAGAAAGATGATGTAGATATTGCATTACAAATTGGCTGAGATTAAAATAATTTAAAACCTAACTCTCTAACAAGGTGTCAACCATAGCCTTATCAATAACTCTAGTGTTACTCTGATTAGGTCCTTCTTTCTCCACACACACTTATAAACTTATCTCATCATAGGTTTTTCACATAAACCCACTACCCCATTCCAACATTTAAAATAGAATAATCTCCTCCAAATTTGACATCATCCCTAGCTTTTCAAGAATCCTCCACATGCATCATTAAGACCTAGCATCCCCCACTATTTACTCATCTACTTAGAAGCATTTAGCATCACTTCATTAAGATTTGTTTCCCTAAAAGTAGTTTATATCCATCTCACCGTCATAGTTATCCTTGAAACTAAGCATTTTCTAGGATAGGCTATTACTTCTGTCCCACATCACCTTGAGAAAAAGGTTAGTTTACACACTTGATCCTTCTTTGTCTTCCAAAAATAGACATAGGCTACCTTGGGTTTGATATCACCATCACATTTTCAAGATCACACTTAAGGGAAACACAATATCCTTCACTTAGTACCATATCATTTGGGTTCCTAAGGTATCATTAAAACACACTTGCACCTACTCTTCTTTACCTTTCAGGAAACCAATCCACCCTAGTCACACTTAGGCAAAACACTTCTTCATATACACTTAGCATCATCCTTCTTGCATTTCATCCTTAGGGAAGTTATCCTTTCATGCCACCCACCATACATTTTAGTAAGAACACACATAAAAAGAAGGATATGGACCATAGTCATAGTAGTAGCATAGCTTGGGATCAACCCTTCCCCATAGTTTTCATGACACCACCAGATCCACCACCACAAACCCCTAAAGAGACAGGTTCTTCCATAGATATTGATGCTTTCATGAGCCAACCTAGCCACACAACCATTATTAATGCCATCATAGATTGAAACAAGGAAACCATCATGGTAGACTTCTTAGGAGACAATGTTGATGCCTTTGAGTTTGGAATCCCACCCCTACCAACATTACACATCCTCTATTTGGATGGCAACCACCATCTACAGGGTCATATGTCCCTAATGATCCTTTCTTTTCACCGAATAGTGGGTACCAACCACCATGGATAGAACCAACAGACCCGAATATCCCCTCAACCCAGGTGATTGCTCCCACTCAACAAAAACACCATCCCATCCTCACTCAACACTTAGTATATACCACATCTTAATCAACCACAAGTGTATCATTTGCATCTACTTCCATGACCCATCTCCCCACTTCACAAAATCCCCCTTTTAGACCTAGCAACACTGCATTTTCCCTTCCATCTCAAAACACACCCAATCTATTCACTACTGATATGCCTCTACTAGGGTCTAATACCTCATCTTCCATCCCACCCAACATCACTATCAATCCATTTGTTACTAGCCAAAGTACTTTAGCCTCATTCCCTTTAGGGCCTTGGAGTTTTGGTATGGCACAAAGGCCTGCCACTAGCCTCCCCTTTAGCATTGCATCCATGATCATGCCTAAGTTACTTTAATCCCTCACACCTCAAGTCTATTCCATATCACCCATTACCAACTATTTTTCTATGCCACCCTTAGGAACTAGCCAAATTACCCCTCCACTACAATATGCTGCTATGAACACTCTTCCTTCTATTAATTACCTTGCACCTATTAATACTCAGGTGCTCTCTCAAGCAGGAGCACAACCAACCTATATTGGGAAAAGTAAACATTTGCAAAGCTTGGCCCAAGTATTTTTGATGTTACCATCCTTTCAACTGCAATCATCACACCAACCATATGCCCAGGTATTTTCATAGAATTATCTAGTAGGAAAAAAACCTCATACTTACACTCCCCATCAATAGTCTTCCCAGAAGATGCAATAGTATGCACAAACTACATTTCAACAACTCATAGCATCCATCCCACTAGTAGTGCAACCCATTTTTTAGCCACCACCATATGGCAGTCAGGGTTTCCCATATCAACCTTCAGCATCTGCTACATATCCCACATTGGGGGCACCTAGACCAGGGGTACTCACTACCCTACCTATAAACTCTAAATGGGAAGAGATGAAAAATGCTCTCAAAGCCCTCAAAGATGGGATACACTCCAAAAAAATTAAATTTTAAAATGATTTTCCATATTCATTTGACAAAACCATCACAATGACACCATTTCCTAAACACTTTGAGATCCCCAAGTTTGATAAATTTAGAGGGAAAAGTGATCAAGTCACACATGTCAAAGAATTCTATATGCATTGCCCAAGAAGTGGCCTATAATAATGTATTCCTCATGTGACTCGAAAAATCTTAGGGGTACTAACCCTCAAATGGTTCTATCATATACACCAGGGTACCATTAAAACCTTCACTGATCTTTTTGAAGCCTTTGTGGCTCAATATGATCATCTTGTTGAGTCTAGGTTATTTGTAGTAGACTTAGTTCATACCAAGCAAAAAGGAGGAGAAAGCCTTGCAAAATACTTACAACGTTGGAAAACCCTCACAACTAGGATCTCATGTACCATCCCAAAACATCACCTTGTCAAAATGTTCATTAATAATGCACATCCTAGTCTTGCCCATTACATGGTTATGAACTATTTACAAACATACAAGGATATTAAGGAAAAAAGGATGTGACTTGAACAAGGGCTCATTAAGGATGGTGTCATCAAAATTTAAAAATAAAACACCCAAGACCAAGGCCCAAGCAATGAAAAACTATAGTATTGGAATAAAAATAAGAACATAGTAATAGATGACGTTACTGACACTTGACATGTTCATATCATTGGGGTAGCAACCAACATACCTACCATATTTTGTCAACAACAACCTTACCAACAGTAACTACCAATATATCAAAATCCTCCTATGCTAAACAACCCACACAATGTCTAAGTACCCAACCATCAAAATCAGACTAATGTTATCACTCTTTCAGTTGGACCTAAACCATGCATTCAGAGGCAACCCCATGTATATAACCTATTGGGGGAACCTCTTGATGCAATCTTTGAGCTACTAGCCAGGGATAATCTTATTAGACATCCACAAACACAACCCTTGGAACCCAATGAGTCTAGGGCATCTTGGTATAAGGATAATGAGTTTTGAAAATTCCATCATGTCAAAGGGCATACAACCCTCAAATGCATGCAACTCAAGGACTATTTCCAAAACCTTATTGACCAGAAAGAGATCATAGTGGGGGCACAAGCCTCACCCAATGTAGGGTTAATGATATATCAAAATGCTTTTCCTCCTCATAACACAAACATAGGAAAAGCACCTACAAACACTCCTACCAAAAAATCCAACAATGCTAAAAAAAATAGGGTGATAGCTTAGATAAGTCTCAAAACTATACCTCAACATACTTGGACTATGGAAACCTTATTAGCTTCATATCACAAGTTGAAATGTCTATTAATGTTATAAACATCAAAGGTCCACATGCCCAATGTGTAATTACTACTTGATGAGCTCAACTCAATATAGCTAGCCCATCTATATCTACAACATCAAGGCCACCTCGATCAATATCTAGATCACCCCCATTAGGACCATACTATAATATCTTGGAATACCTTGGAAATACACCAGCTCGGATTTCCATTCTAGATCTCTTACAAACAAGCCCACTTTAATAAGAGATTCTCAATAGTAATCTCCATGAGTCACATGTCTACATTGAGATAAATGCCCAAGTTTTGCAATTTGGTTGGTCACCTTTCCACATCATGTACACTATCCTTCAAAACCTCTAAAATCCCAATAGTTTAACCTGATCATATACTTCCACTTTGCTTAGCTATCATGGATTCTAACTTTGTGGTTAAAAGGGTCATGATAGATAATGGATCACCTTTAAATTTATGAACCTTAAAATTCATCAAATAGGCAAGAAACACTGAGGTAGATATGCTTAATGATGTAATTACGAACAAATAATATGACAACTTAGAGTGCACTACTGAAGGAACCATCTTGCTCCCTCTCAAAGTTAGCTCAACCACTCAAGAAATAGTTTGTCATGTCATTGATCTTAATCTTCCATACAACATCCTCTTTGGCCAACCATGGATTCATGCCATGAAGGCCATTCCATCCACACACCATCAATGCATCAAATTTTCACATAATGGCACTGAGATAACCATCCACATAGATCCTAAAACCTTTACTTATTTTAATGTAGTTGAAGCTTCATACACCAACCATTGTCTTGGAATCAAAATTGGACACACTAAGGATAGTTCCTATGGCACCTACCATGATCTAGATACCATTTTAGTCTCCACTCTTTCCACAGTTAAGATAAACTACCAAGGTTGTGGTGAATACAATCTCACCGATGCTTTTGTTGTTGGTGCTCTGTCACTTGATCCACATAGTCAAGGGCACCTAACACATCAAGAGCCAAGGCTAGATACCACCTCTCAACTCAAATAGTTTGGCCCTACCACATTTATTACCAAAGGCATTCTCAATGGAGAGGAAATTGCTTTAGACATTAGCACATGGCTATACAAAGGGCCACCTCCAAAAATTGAAGAACTTCTTGATCACTTAAAAAAAAAGACCCATGGTCACATCATCTTACCACTGAGCAATGGGATTATCAAGGAGGTGGTCTAGGAAATTTTGAATTAGGTATTAGGTAGCTTGTAGAAGCATACCAAGAAAAGAAAAAGAAAGGCTTAGGCTATGGACTCCCTATAACTGGGGGACACTATGAAAGAAGGCCATGCTTTCACAAACATCCAAAATAGTCCCATTGATGTCAAAGACATTCTTGAGGAGGTAGAAAAGAAATCCTATGACAATATTTTCCATGATGAAATTATCCTAGGAGCCTCTATGCTCTACCAATTATCCCTAAATCTCATAGACCTACCACTCACTCACCCTGAACTCATTGATTAGGACCAACCAAGTGTTTTCCATGTTGATGATTTCTCTACAGAGCATGAAATTCTTAAATTCAAGGGGACATAAATGCCACATAAATAGATGCCACCAACATTAGCATATGTATATTAATTGGATCTAGTAGGTTACTTTGGGGAGGAGGAAATCCCCGGTCACAAAATTGAGTTGAAAAATGAAATAAAAAAGTAAATAAGCAAAAGAAAACCATACTCTGGTGTAAACTCCTATGAAGCACCATTGGATGACTCAAAAAATGAAATAAAAATAAAGGATGTATCTGACGATGAAAATCTCTTAGAGGCACCTAAAAATGGAGATTCCATCCTTCCCCCATAGGATCATAGGCCTGCCATATCATCAATGTTGATAGAAGAAACTAGACCAATTAATATTAGTTTGACTGAGATAACACAAATCACATATATCATGGCATCTCTACCACCTAACTAGGTCAACCTTCTTATCAAATTTCTTTGTGAAAATGTTGGTCACTTTGCATGGTCCTATCAAGACATGTTAGGGTTGGACCCCAAGTTAGTATTATACCATTTAGCCATGGATCCAAAGGCCAAACCTATCAAGAAAAAGCTCCATAAGATGCACCCCAAAGTTACTTTACTAGTTAAAGAAGAGCTAGAAAATTTTCTAGTGGAAAAGTTCATTCACCCAATTGACTATTTAGAATGGATCTCCAACATGGTACCTATCACAAAACCTTTAGGTGATATCAAAATTTGCACGAACTTCAAAGATCTCAACAAGACTTTCCCAAAGGATGATTTCCTATTACCAAACATAGACATGATTTTTGATCTCACCACAAGCCATGAACTCTTATCACTCATGGATGGTTTCTCTAGATACAATCAAATTCATATATCAGAGGAAGACTAGCATAAGACAACATTTACCACCCCTTGTGGGACATTCTGTTATAACATGATGTCATTTGGGTTAAAGAATGTTGAGGCAATATATAAGCATGCCATGATGATCATATTCAATGACCTCATCCATAAAACTCTCAAGGATTACATGGATGATATTTTAGTCAAAACTCTTAATGCCCTTGATCACTTGTCTCATCTCAAAGAAGTGTTTGATCGATTAGTAAAATATCATCTCATGCTCAATCCTAAGAAATGTATCTTTGACATTACTTGGGGCTAACTCCTTGGATTCATTGTATCATAGCATGGTATTGATATTCATCCTAAGAAGGTCAAGACCATCATGGATATGGATCCTCCTAAGACACTCAGACAACTCCACTCTCTTTAAGGGTAGCTACAATCAATCAGTCAATTTATATCATAGCTTGCTGACAAGTATCAACCATTCACACATTTACTCAAAAAAGATCAAAATTTTAAGTGGGACCCCATTTTCCAATGCAATTTTGAACTAATCAAGCAATACTTGGCTAATCCACCTATATTGGTTCCTCTGGTTGCAGGCCATCCACTCATACTCTACATCATAACTATCACAATAGCACTAGGTGCTCTTCTAGCACAACTTGATGATGCAGGTAAGGAAAGGGCTATTTACTACATCATTCATACTCTAGTAGGATATGAGCTCAATTATACACCAATGAAAAAGGATTACCTACCTGTGGTCTTTGCCACTTAAAATTTGTGTAATTAAATGTTAAGCCACACTATGCAACTCATATCCAAAATTGATCCTTTAAAATATATTTTGTTATGTACGGTGCTCATAAGGCACCTAGATAAATGGGTCATGCTTTTCAATAAATTTGACATCTAATATGTCAATTGCAAGGCTCTCAAAGGACAAGCTAGAGGAGATCACTTGGTAGATGTACCTTTGGTTGTGGATCACCCCCTCATTATGGAATTTCTAGATGAGCACCTCTACTACATAGATGAAAAACCCTCTTAGAAATTGTACTTTAATGGATCCTACACATCCCATGGCTCTAGCACTAGCATACACTCGATCACACCTCAAGGAGATTACATTCCTAAATCCTTTAAACTATAGCTCCAGTGTACCAACAAAATCTTAGAGTATGAGGCCCTTATTGCAGGGCTCAAAATAATAGTCAAATGGAATACCACAGAGCAACAAGTCTATAGAGATTCACAACTTATTATCCAATAGGTCCTAGATGAATATCAGACTAAGGATGAAAATTTGCTACCTTACAAGGATTTGGTCAACCAATTGAAGGAATATTTTATTCAAATTTAGTTCATACAGATACCTAGATTGTAGAACAAGGTAGTTGATGCCATGGCCACTATTGGTTCACTTTTGGACATATCATCAGAGGCTACACAGTATGAATTCTTAGTCAAATAGCTACATGAGCCTGTGTATGAGAATGATGACTCAACATGGGTATGCATCTTGGTTGGTCCCCAATCCCCATGGTACCATGAAATTCATGCTTACTTACTAAATGGTATCATATCTCCCCATTTCACAAAAACCCAATGCTAGAACCTTATTTATAGAGCCTCCCAATATACTATCATCACCCAAACCCTATATCATTTTGGTTATCATGATACTCTCTCTCAATATTTAGACCAAAATGAGGCTACAATGGCTCTCAAGGAGGTACATGCCAAACTTTGTGGTGCTGACACAAGTAGAATAATTCTAGCTAAGAAAATCCTTTGAGCTAGGTATTATTGGCCTACTCTAGAGCCTAATGCATGTGACTTTGTGAAATAGTGGTTACCCTGTCAACACCATGCTAATCTGATCTAAGCCCTAGCTCAAGATCTACAACCTATCATGCTACCATGGTCATTTTCCTATTGGGGGTTTGACCCTGTTGGTGTTATCGCACCTCTCCCTTTAGAAGGACACAAGTGGATAATCACTACCACTGATTATTTTGTTAAGTGGGTAGAAGTAGTCCCCCTTGTCATTGTCATAGGAGTTTAGGTGTCCAAATTTATCTTATATCATATCATATGTCACTTCAGCATCCAAACTACCACTTTTACTGACCATCAAGGTAATTTTGGAAATCTCAATATGGAGGAATTATGCACTTTCATTCATATCCATCACCATTTTTCTATCCCATACTTCCCACAAGGTAATAGTCAGGTAGAGGAAACTAATAAAACCCTACTCAAAATCCTAAAGAAATTTGTCAATGACTCTAGTCATGATTGGCATTTATAGATCAACCCTACCCAATGGCCTATCGCACCTCGTTCTGTACATCCATAGGTACAACCTCATACTCCCTGGTTTATGATGCTAAAGTAGTATTACCTATTGAGGTTGAACTCCCATCCCTTTATATTTCTTTGTGGGGCTAGATATCATATGGGGATTATAGAGTGGCTAGACTTACCCAACTCGATTTACTTGATGAAAAAAGGTAGTAGGCCTATGACCACCTCATGGTCTACTGGAATCACCTCAAGCACAATTTCAATAGGAAGGTCCATCCACACCACTTTCAAGAAGGATACATGGTCCTCAAATAAAATATGAAGGTCTTGGATGACTGAGAAAAGAAAGGCAAGTTCAAGCCCATGTGGCTTGGTCCTTATGTGGTCATAACATCTTTTGGCTCAAGGGCCTATCTGATATCCACACTTGAAGGTGAAGTCCTAAATAATCCCACCAATATCATTCACCTCAAGAAATTTTATGCCTAAAAATTCTTAGTATATCGCTCCTCCTTTACAGGAGGACAATATGACAAGAAAGAAAGAAAAACATCAGGAAAAGAAAAACAAACATCCAATGGTGAAAACTTGGCAATTCAAGCACCTTGGATAGGTACCCTAGTGAAAACCTAGCAATTAGGTACCAAGTGTACTTAGTATTTTTATTATCTATCAATGGCATGCATCTCCCCCATCACCTCTTCACACTTCACCGCCCATCTTCCCATTTTCCAAGGTGTTCCCCATAGATTTTCCTTCACACTCCCAATCAACTCATGAAATTTCCTTTCACCATCCATTGGTTTGAAAAATCTACCTAGATCCTATATTATATTCATCATTCATATATCTATCCTATCCTTGTACTCTACCGCATGTATCATATCAGGTGTAGCTTATCCTTTGTACTATTCTTATGTATCATATCCTTGTAACAATAGAAGTACCCTATGTATCATATCCTTGTACCAACAATAGTCCTTTATGTACCATACCCATGTAACAATAACTATATTAAAAAAATGCTATCTCCTCATCCTGAGCTTCTCCCCATTATACATTTATCCAATACTATAATCTATGATCCATTCTTCATCACCCACCTATTGTATAGTCATGCTTGTACATTTTTGAGTCTTATATTGAAACCCTACATCCCTAGCCAATCATCTGTAGGAAAGTATTATTACAATTTTTGTCACCATTCTAACCATACTATCACTAAATCCTTATAGGTGCTTCCTTCCTTGTCCCAAACATTGGCTCATCAGTACCCAGTTAGCTCGATCTCTTTAAGAAAAGGTTACTTTATCATGGATTTTGTTCTTTCTTTTGATTTTGGTTTTTTCTTATATATTTTGGTAGGTCATTTCCAAATGATTTAATTGTTCCCTCCTCATGGTTGCCATGGTCTTCTATATTATGGTGTGCTTTGATTGGGACAACTTGAAAACATGGTTTTGACCATGATCTTTTTTTGCTTGTGAGTCAATCAGATATCACCCTTGCATATTTCAAACATGTTTTCATTTATGATCACATGATGTAGTTGGGAAATATCGTTTGCTTATGGATGAACCAACATTGTTTCCGCACTAATTTCTCTAGAACTCATGTGTGATGTTGGGGCAATCCTTGCATGCTTGTTTGAGTTAGTCCTATGTAATATTGGAGAAAGGCTTTGATGTTCCTAGTAACCTTGGCAGATCCCTAACATTCCTATATCAAATAAAGTGCTCACACTACATGGTGGTACTTCTTTATAAAGTACCCCACTCTCAAGATCCCCATATATCCCCTCATTCTCACCATTTTCTCCCATACAATGAAATTACTTGTTCATATCATCCTCACACACATCCATACTTACCCCCTTCTACACATTCTCTTCACCTCCTATCATCTCTATCCCTCACTCCCTCCAAACTCTTATCCCCCATGACCTCACCTTTCCTCATCATCTTGATCTCCTATTCAATCCTCTACACATGTCCCGTTTAAAGTTGTGCATTTTGTTCCTACCCCTTGACCAAGGTCATGACTAATTAGTGATATGTTGTACCATTCTCCTACACCCCACATATGTTTTCCTATCACTCTACTTCCCTTTCCTATCATAACCAATAATTATCCCTACATCCCCTTCAAACCTTTCTCCTAATTTTTTCCTTGACTATGCTACCCTTTTCCTTACATCACCTATCTTTCTCACCCTTCAGATCCTTCCATCATCAAAATCTTTTGATAAAATTTCCTTATCCTCAAACATTGAGCTATCTTCATTATCATACTCTTACAAATTCTAAATCTCTAGGCTAAAGTTTCACCATCACCATATTATGTTTTTTAACATAATTCAATATCCTAGCCCTAAGTTCATCTCTCCTATTCCCTATCATCCTCACTATGAGTTTGTTGCTCAATCATTTTCCAACATCATACTCTTAAAGCATCAGTATTTTATATGTTTTAAGTTCATTCTTTATTGTAGATCATTATCCTAGATTGAGTTTTATTTATCCTATCCCACCATCATAAATTTTCTTGTATCTTATTTTTACCATCATTGATTATGTCTATTTGTTATCTCCCAACATCCTAGTGTTCAATTTATTTACCATGTTGTATTATCATAGATTGTGTTCATTTACCCTTATCATAATTTAGATTTATCTTATCATATTTCCCCACCATAGATTCTTTCAATCATCACATGCTAGATATGTTTCTGATGTTTTATCATCATAATATTTAGTTCACTTATCATATGTTCTCATCATAACTTTGCATTTAGTTATCTCATTTTTGGTGTTCATTTTAATTATGTGGCATCATCATAAAACCTCACATTCATTTTATCTTAGTTTGTGTTCATTTAAATCATAGATTATTATCCTAGGTTATGTTCATTTTATCATCTTTTTATCATAGTTTAAAGTTTCCTTTTAGCATACTCACCATCATAAGTTAGATTTGTTAACCATGTTTCCTCATCATAATTTTTTTAGTTCACTTATAATATGTTCTCATCATAGATTTAAGTTCATTCATCCAATTTTATCATCATGCATTCATTTTAAATGTGCTCCACAAATCATAAAAGTCATGTTCATTTTATCATAGTTTGTGTTCATTTACTCCTAAGTCATTATCATAGTTTATGCTCATTTTTGTTGGGCCCATTTGCCGTTGCACCAAAAGCCATGACTGTTAGTGAACATGGAACACCACATAATTAACCACCTATGAGCAGGGGAGTGCATCACATCACCCAACAATCTCCCCCTCGACGCGCATACTAGGTGCTTACGCGGGTCGGTAAGGCACCGGGGAGATTTGAACCCATGACCAAGCCAATTGTTGGGCCCATTTTCTGTTGCACCAAAAGCCATGACTGTTAGTGAACATGGAACACCACATAATTAACCACCTATGGGTAGGGGAGCACATCGCATCACCCAACAATCTCCCCCTCGACGCGCATACCAGGTGCTTACGCAGGTCGGGAAGGCACCGGGGAGATTTGAACCCATGACCAAGCCAAAACCAGGCTCTGATACCAATCGTAGGGCCCATTTGTCATTGCACCAAAAGCCATGACTGTTAGTGAACATGGAACACCACATAATTAACCACCTATAGGCAGAGGAGCGCGTTGCATCACCCAACAATCTCCCCCTCGACGTGCATACCAGGTGCTTACGCAGGTCAGGATGGCACCGAGGAGATTTGAACCCATGACCAGGCCAAAACTAGGCTCTGATACCAATTGTTGGGCCCATTTGCCGTTGCACCAAAAGCCATGACTGTTAGTGAACATGGAACACCACATAATTAACCACCTGTGGGCAGGGGAGCGCATTGCATCACCCAACAATTTTCTCATCTTTTATCATAGTTTCAAGTTTCTTTTTAGCATACACACAATTTTTCATAAAAAAAATCTCATCATCACAAGCACATCAAATCCTACATCACAAATATATCAAACCCAATCTCATCACCAAAAGTACGTCAAATCCTACCTCACAAATATATCTGCACTATCAAAAAAATCTCATCATCAAACACACATCATATCCTACATCACAAACTATCAACAACATCAAATCTCAACATCAAAACACATCATATCCTACATAATGAATTGGCAGCAACCTCATGTCTCTCATAATACATCACATCTTGCATACAAACACATAAGTCTCTCATCTACATCTAATCATATATAAACATCCACATCATAAACAAAATCATGACATCATAAATCCATAAATCCATATACCACCCTAAAGAATGATTTTCTCTCTCTATATATACTTCATCCACAAAGCATAATGAATACATCACCCCCCTACAACAATACCAAAGTCCATCATAGTCCAAATATCTAGTATCCATATCATATATATCAAATACATATGGTTTGTGCCCACAAAAATACATCCACTAATACATCCAAAACAAAAATAATTTATATAACCCAGCATATCACTAGTTTCCCTCATCCATCACCTCCTCATCATGGGCCTCATAGGCATCCCTCTCTACCCCTAGCACTTTTGGTGGTGGAGGTGGTGGCCTCATCCATGCTCCTCCTACACCCAAGATCTCTACCTCATCCCTCCTCACACTCAACCCCCTATCTCACCTCTTGCTCTACCTTGTTCAATGGTTCTACCATGTATGCTAAGACTCACCTATCCTCTCTGACCCCCCATGCTCCATCCACTCTCTCCCCCTCATCCCTACAAACTTGTGTGGGTCCTAGCCATCCCTGATCATGTCAACCATCTATAATGCTCAATCTAGTCTAAGGGAACCATCGCATGGTACCTCCCCTAGTAAAACCCTTCCCTCTCCCTCAAATCCTCCACCTCTCCCCATGACCTCCTCAACTCATCTATCCCTCCACCTATAGCCATCTACACCCTCAAGGTCACCACCTTCACCACCAACTTGTCCCTCTTCTATTTAATGATGTCCATCTATGCCTATACTACCTATTTCTCCATAGGCACCACATCCAAGCTTCCCTCCAACTACCCAGAGTCCACCTACAATGCCCCCACCTCTATCCCTACTCTATTTGCTTGTCCCTGTGCCACATCATGCTCCTTTCACAGCTGATCCCACTCTATATTGACTTGATCTCACTCCTACTGAGTGTCTGGCAGAAACTAGTTGATCACATCGTGTGTCTATTGTAGGGATGCATATCGATCCACCCATCCATCATCCCCTCCCCCTACTAAAGAGCCACCCCCATCTCCTTAACCTACTAGCCTCTATGGCCTTTGCTCCTCCTCCCCCTGTAGTCTCCTCTCTACTGTTGGGCTCTCCTCTCCTCTCTCTGGTTGTGCCCCTCTCTCCTCCTCCCTCTCTCCCCTCTACCACTACCTTGTTGGCCCTTCCTCTTATACTATAGCCTCTACCCACTATCATAGCCATCTCACTACATATCTTCCATGTCTGGCTACCTAGGCTATCTCCCTTCCTACCACTACCACTCTCATTGCATGGGCTTGGCCTACTGGCCTTGGCAACTCAAAACAATCTTGGTACTCCTCTGTGGAGCCCACATCTACCACCCCACCAAACCAATTCCAAGGCTATGATGCTAACTCTTGCCAGGCTTGCAGTAATCCCTCTCTTTGGAGTGTTGGCCCATATATCGACACTGGCTCGCGTGTGACTTGTTGATACAAGTTTGGCTCCCCAGGAGCCACTTACCTCCATTCAAACTATTGCAAGACCCTATCCAACTGATACTACTATGTGATATACTCCCACTACCCATAAAATATGGTGATATGGTATAAGGTAAATATTGTCCCTCCTTTGCCCATGGCCCTAGACCCATATATGGTCTCCATACCACTACCCTGATCTCATCTACGTAGACTCACTGCTAATCTACATCCTTTGTATGATGATATGTGAAGGGCTCTCCTTAGCTATAAGCCATTGGCTCCTCTGCTTGCCTATCCCTCTATCTAATCACCCTATAATAATGTCAGGAACCCTATGCTCCTCCCTTGTTGTCCTGCCCCTTGATACATTATCTAGTGTAGATCTCAATATAACTATGCCAGCATCATAGACCCACAAGTCATTGGGACTTTCACATCTACTATCTGTGTAATCACTAGTATCAGTGCTAAGGTGACTCCTATTGCACCTATATTTGGGGCATTATACCTCGATACTAACCCACACACATAAAAAAAGATCTACCTCTCCACAACTACCTAATCTAAATGCTCATCTAATGCAAACTACCCCTAATGGATCTGGTATGCTACTCTTAGCCCCACCAGCCCTTGCACTATTGCCTACCCCATTATCTCCCTAGTTACCATCACTGGCATCCCTCACATAGGTAATTAGAAGATCCTATACACATCCTCCAATGTAACTCTCATCTCCCCTATTGGTAGGTGAAATTTCTTAGTCTCACTATGCCACTGCTCACACAAGGCAGTTACCATCACCATATAGGTACATGTGTAGGGTAGTATCACTAGGTACCCTAGGCCAATGACATATACCCTTGCCCAATCCACGAGTGTAAGCTACTCTCTAGCATGTAGTATGGTCATCCATCACTCGTGTGACACCGACACATCTAGAGACCACTGCACACAAACTAGTCACATGTTAGTTTTCATTTTCATATTTTCATTGCCTAAATTCTCATCAGAACCTCCCTATCCCTCTATCCAATCCCTCAGTTTCCTATGCTTCTTTCCCTTTTCCTACATTTCTGCTAGCACATTCCCATGAACCTATGAAACTCGTGATCCCATTGAAATAAGTTTACATAGGATTGTTGTTTAACACATTGACCTACCAAAAACCCTAATTACATTCTACTAATGCATTCCCACAATCCTATGAATCTTGTGATCCTACTAAAACAAGTTCCTATGGGATTTTTGTTTGACCCTTTGACCTCCCTCGGATCCACACCTCTATCCTAACAAGCACTTTCCCATGTGACTTAATCCTCGTGATCCCACTGATACATCTTACCATGGTATCATGTTTAACTTACCCCTCCCAATCAACCCTTAACACATTCCTACATTGACCAATTTTCTATAGCGAGATTGCATCCCCACCAGGAAAGGTGCATTTTTCTTCACAAGATCATGATCCCACTACCCTACCCTCACTCTCGCAAAAATTTTCTACCCAAATTTGTGATCTTGCAAACTGTGTTTTCTTAGCCTCTTTTTTACCCTACCCAAGCCTGCATTTTAATGGGATCATGATCCTGCCAATCCTAATAGCGATCCCGTCGAACCTATGTCTACAACATCAATCTTCTGCCATTGCAAGAATGCCAAAAATGACATAAAATGAAAACTAAAAGGTTCATTTTTTGACCCTAGTGATTGATTTGGTGTCTGATGCACCTATACTCATTGTACCATATTTCCTTGATGCTCTAATCATGCAAGTGTAGCCATCATATCCTCCAAATTAGAGCTCCCAACAACTATATCCCCTCATCCATATGAAATAAAATGACCGTTCCTAAGCCCCCTCAAGCCCCTTCTAGACCCCCTCGAGTGCTATAAATCACTATCTACCTCCTCTAGCATCCTCTTTTTCCCTATCCTTCTTTCTACTTTTCTTTTATTCTCCTTTCCCCCCTTTTTTTGTTTCTCCAAGTTCTCTAGCTCTCCCTAACTAACTGCAACTTTTCAAGAAGTTGCCTAGCCTCATATTCTTTCCCTGCCACCTTCTTGAGGGTGCATCACACAGTCCATTCTCTCTTCTTCTACACAAAATCAAGGCAACCATATTGTTTCAAAAAGTCTTCTTCATGTTGTTTATATTCAATTTTTTTTGAAATAGTGTTGTTTCAACACTATATCAAAGAGGGAAAAAATGTAGAGACCTAAATCTGATTACATCACTTAAGTAATTTTATTTAGTCATCTCCTAAGACATTACAAATTAAATATTTATTATTTAATTAATTAATTTCCATCCTCTAGTTAATTAATTAACTTAATTAACTATAGTCCAATTGATAAAATCAAATGATAACCCAAAATCAAGTTATCAATTAAATCCCTATTCCTCTATTAAATTAAATAAATCCTCAAATCTATTTAATTTAATCCTATATCCCTTATTTATTGAATAAATCATTTAATAAAATATTCAAACCTCTAAAACATCCCTAAAACCTACCTTTATCCCTAATCCAACCCATTCACCCATACTAACCTCACTTAACCTCCTAACTAACCCATCCCATCAAAGTTAAACCACTTGCCCCCTAACCCCCTTTCTAAGCTAATCCTAATCACCCTCCTAAACATGTGCACAACTTTAAGCAAGGGTTAAGACTTGCTAACCCAAGCCAAAGTCAAAAAGTCTACCTTATCCTCTTCCATCCCTATCCAAGAGCATTAATGGATCTTACATTCCATTAATGCCTCTTACATCCCTCTTACAAACTCAACCTCCCTCATTACTCCCTTTGACCAACCCTTATCCCATCCCCTGACACTCATCCTCTTTGTGACAAGTGTCACTTCCCTATTGGCCCCAAACAAGCACAACCCATGTACTTCCCTTTGAAAGCATCTTAGCTCTCCCTCACCATTCTTCCATCCTTGCATCCTGACCATCCATTTCACTACCCCTTGGCCTAGAAATAAAGCCCTCCCCTCTCACAATCTATCATCCACTTTTTTGAAAAATTATAATACTATTTTGAGAGCCTAAAAAATAACAAAATACCATCATAATGCTGAAATTTTCCCATACCTCCATTTTTGAAAACCTCATCCATATATACACTTGATAAAAACCCCCCACTTATTGAAAGCTTGAGCACAATGTGAGCATACATCTACTATCTATCAGGGACATATATTCATCATCATGGGAAACACTTGAGGATCTTACAATTTTTTATTTACTTTCCTCCATGGTGTCTTCTTTGGTCCTATCATAGTGTAAAAGCACAAACCTGTGTCACCTTTTATAAAGAAACAAGATATTAGAATGCGACAGTTCAACATTAATGACAAAGAAATGGTATTTGTGTTTAGAATATGAAGATGATGTAAATTGATGAAATGTGTAGAATTGGATAAATTTTTTTGAGTAAGAATTTATTCATTTTATTTCATTTTAAAGTCCCTTTTTGAACTATAAAAAATATAGGGTGTAGTTCCCATCAAACAAGTATATGCAAATCATCTTTTTTTGTTCTGATTTGAAAATATCTTATAGATGACATGTATAGCTGGGGAACAAAAAAAGAAATAATTATTTTTGATGTATATTTTCTTTGTTAGAAGTACTCAAGTTTGACCTTATCAGAATTGAACAATTTTTTCTTCCCATCAAAACTTCCCTATCAAATCTATATCTTCTTCAAAAAATTACATATTCATGAAGAGGATTCTCTCCTCTAGATATAAATATGATTTTTTGATTTTTTTGATATGATATACTATTTTTTTTCCTTTTTTGATGGAGAATCTTCTTAAATGTTGAAATATCAACTTATAATATTTTGAGATTATAACATATTATAACTAATCAAAACATTCAAAAATTTATTTAATGATGATATTGAATTCGAGATCTATAAAAGGGTATTTTTAGTTTTTGAAAAAAATTGTGTTTTGATAGAGAAATGAGATTTGAGCAACACTTTTTTTGGTATCCTAAACGGTGACACATATCTATGCTTTTACCCCATAAGTGTTTAATTACTTGGTTATTGTGAATTCTTTTGTTAGTATTAATATTCCTTTTACACTAACTAGATGAGGTGATACAATTACATTATAGGTCTAACCTTTGAAGAGTAAACCAAGCCAAACAAAATATAAATATGAAGTGATGTGCCCTCAAAGGAAAATCTACAAATGTCTAAGGAGTTAGCTTCCAACTTCACAAAATGCCAACATGACTTAGAAAACTATGTCAAAAGAAACAATACACCTCACTAGAAGAGAAATGTAGGAAATAGAGACTGCAAATAATGGAACACAACTTGAGACATATGAATGATCAGGGCTTGTGCACTAATGATGAATAACCCATCTAGGCCCTTGACAAGATGTTAAATTTACATGCAATGAAACTACAAGCAATAATGGCTACTTCATGAATATAAGACTAGTATAGATAACAAGAAATATTTTTGGTTGATACAAGATTTCTCCAAGACCCAAGATACTCTTGCATCATTTACAAATGGTTAGTCATGCCTTTTGGGCTAACCAATGCACCAAGCACTTTTATAAGGCAAGTGAATATGGTATTGAAGGATTTTCTAGGTAAGTTTCTCATTGTTTACATAAATTATATTTCAATATTTAGTAAGACATTGGAGGATCATTTGATGAACATTCATAAGGTATTTGATAAGTTGAGAGAGGAGAAATTGTTGATAAATTTGGAGAAGTGCATTTTTATGAAGGAGTTTGTGTACTTGGGATTTGTGGTATCATCATAAGGTTAGAGGTAAGATCTTTTCATGGACTAGCTAGTTTTTATCGAAGGATTATTAGATATTATAGTAGTATCTGTGGACCCTTGCCTAAAAAAATGAGAGGGATAGAAAATAATTTATGTGTACTATAGGAGAATATAATATTTTTAATCCATTGAAATAGAAAGTTATAGAGAAACCTATTTTATCACTTCCATATTTTAATAAGGTGTTTCAAGTAGACTATGATGCTAGTGGTACTACAATAGGAGTTGTTTTGAGACAAGAAGGTGACTTGTTACTTATTTCAATGATAAATTGGATGATTCCAAAAGGAAGTATTATGTTATGATCATGAATTTTATGCTATAGTTCAAGCATTAAAGAATTGGAGACTCTATCTTCTCCCTATGGATTTTTTTTGTATAATGATCATCAAGCTTTTCAATATTTAAATAGTTAGAGAAAATTAAATCAAAGCCATTTGAAATGGGTTGAGTTTTTGTAGAGTTATATATTTTTTTTGAAACATAAGAGTGAGAAGTCTAACTGAGTTGTAGATTCTCTTAGTAGAAGTCAATTTTTGCTAACTAAAATGTAGATTAGAGTGGTTGGGTTCAAGGAACTCAAGAATCTCTATATGGAGGATCTTGATTTGGTGAGGCTTGAAAAACTTGTATAGAACTAGTTGCACTTGATAGGATAAGGTGGTTGGATTTCATAATCCAAGATGGTATATTGTTCAACGGAAGTTAGTTGTGCCTTTTCAGAAGTTCCATGAGAGAGAAAATATCATCAATGAGAAGCATAGTGGAGGATTAGCTGGAAACTTTGGTAGAGATAAGACCATTTCTTTGGTCATTGAGAATCATTATTGGTCTTAGTTACAACAAGATGTAAAGATTTTTTTACAGAGTTGCAAAGTATGTTAGATGTTAAAAGGAGTGTATAAGAATAAAAGGTTGTATCAGCCATTACTTGTACCTAAGAAATCATGGGAAGATGTAAGCATGGATTTATTTCTTGTATTTCCAAAGACATGGGGAGAGCATGATTCTATATTTGTGGTGATTGACAGATTTTCAAACTGGAAAATTTCATTTCTTGCAAGAAGATTAGTGATGTTATTCATGTGGAAGAGTTATATTTCATAGAAATAGTGAGACTACATGGTCTTCCAAAGAGCATAATTTCTAATCAAGATACCAAGCTTGTTGGATATGTTTTTGCATACATTGTGGAATTTAGTTGATCACACCATCCATAGACAAATGTGTTGGTCTAGTTTTAACTTAAAGTTTATCCTAATACATATCTAAGTGAATGTTCCAATTCACTTTGTAAAAGAGTTAGGGTTTTGTGTTTTTCAATTTTTTTAACCTTAGAGTAACCCTAGGATTTTGTGTTTTTCAAAAAAAAATTCACCAAGTATTTCCCTAGAAACTTGTGGATTATATTTCCATAGCATGCCCTTTCAAAATAAAAATGCATGGGATAAATCTTTTAAATACCCCTTCTTATTCCTAGGAACCATTTTTTAAAAATTGTTTGCATTGTTTAACATTATCCTAAGTTCCCAAAATAACTTTAACCCAAGCCTTTATCTTAAATATTCTACGGGATTATGTTTTAATATGAAAAATCAATTGAATAACAATAACCCTTGATCTTCCTTAAGATCAAGGGCTATCAATTTGTCAGCATAAGAAATCACATTATATTTACTCCTAGTGACATAGCGACCAAGCAATACTTTTTTGATAGACCCATTAAATAAAAAGGAATGAGGTCCCAAGACAAAAGGCCCACACCATAAGATCTTCTCAAGATTGATGGTGGTTGCTTTGTCACCAAAGAAAGCCTCAAGGTTTTTACCCTTGGCAACATAGAAAAAACATGACATGTAGATATGTGGCACCATGAGTTCCATGTCATTAACAATTTGTTGGGTTGCCAAGATGTCAGGATGTTAAATGCCATGAGGGATTCACATTGAAGGAAAAGAAATGTGGTCCACACTATTAGATCTTCTCAAGATCAATGGTGGTCACTTTTTCACTAATGAATGTTTCAAGAACTATATCCTTGGTGACATAGTGACCTAAAAGAAATACAACTGTCCCACATCATGTATAATGAAATAATCATAAAGCTCTATCATCCAATGCAAGGTTGATCAACGGTGATTGCTTTGTCACCAATGGGTGTTTCTCAAGTTTTACTCTTACTGACAAAGTGAGAACATGACATGTTTTTAGAGGCATAAGTGGGTCTAATGTAAGTCACTAGTAGTGAAAGAAAAGGCTTATGTGGAAAGATTCAATTGGATTGACTGCCAACTAGGAAGGTTGAAGTTGAGTCATAAAATGTTTTATTCCTAAATCATCAAATTTTTCCAAAAATCACTGGCCTGATTTCAAATTCGAAAGGTGATGCCACTCTATTTCTCTATGATCCATTTATGAGAATTAAAGCTCCTCTTGCAAAATAAAACTAGGAATATAGTGTTGACAGTCAAGAATTTCTTCATGTAAATGTATTTTTGATTTTCTGAGACCTAGAACCTATTGAAGAGCTTATTTTCTTGCTGGTTGAATCGTGAAAGCTTTCTATATCCAAAATTCATTGCAGAATTTAGAGAAGAAACAAGAAAACCAAGTAAGTACCTTAGTCTGAATATAATTCAAGGAATTCTATTTTTTCTTCATTATTATCAAATATGCCTCTAAAGAAGGGTTTCTTAGGGAAAGTAGAATATGCTAATAGGAATATCCATGATGGTTTTTTGGAATAATTGAGTGAATCTACAAATGAATTAGCTCAAATGAAGAAAATAGTTCCTATAAACCCAAGGCTCTGAGTTGTAAAGAGATTATTTGATAAAGGGAATTGGATTGGGGATGCCATAACTTCCAAGAAAGGGCTCCAATTGTTCAAGAAATAGTTCTTAGAAAGGAAATTGTTTGCCCAACACAAATTTTTTTGGAACTTTGATGTAGGTAAGCTAGTAATCCCTAGGGTTTTCATGGATTTATACCTTCTCACAGTTGTAGCCCTAAATTATGAACCAATAGCTAGGATGGTGAGAAGAATAGATGGGAAGTGTCTGATGAAAATTGCTTCAGAAGAAATTTAGGAGGTTTTTTGAATGGAGCCAACCATAGACTATCACGAGGTCATTGATTTTAAGGGGTTAGAGAAAGAATATTTGTCTCTTAAAGACCAAATCAGATAAGGTGCATTCAGAGGACACCCAGCCATAACTAGTAATTTGACTTTTGATATAGCATCAAGTAAAGAGCCTTTTCAAGAAGCCATAGAAATTTACATGACTTTGTGTAGGGATTTTTGTGAAGATGAACAAGATTTTATGTCAATAAAGTTCATGCATATATTGACACAAATCTCTTCCTTTGGTGTGGATATTATTTTTTATTTTGCATCCTATCTGGTAGAAGAAATTCACATAGGCCTAATTTGAATTACAAAGGGAAAAATTGAGAAAACCTTTGGATACTACTCTTTGTTGATGCATATGTTTTTGATAAAAGGGAGTTACTTTATTTTAAAAGGAATGGTGTTGAATAGAGAATTTGAGGGAGAAGCTTTGCGAGTCCAATTATGGACTGTGGATATGACTTGTGATGTAGAGGAAATGAGTTTTGTGAGGTTTGATACATATTTCACATCTAGGTTTAGGAGCCTTTAGGAGCCTTTTGTTAAGGGACAATCCCAGGATACCTAAGGCACTTCTGGATTTCATCAAGCCTATGGATAGCCCTACTAGTTTGAAGGTTTCCCATAGTTAGAAAAATATCATATCATACCCTATGTCAATAGTATTCAAAGTATACAGATTTCAAGGAACCCCAAATGTGATTTCCTTCTAGGCACCTTTGAAGGTGGGATTAGCTAAATGTTATGGCAGATAGGTGGGCTAGAGGAAGCACAACTAACTGGTTAATCTAGAGGTTCAATTTTACCATCTTGTACAATGGCCCATCAATTCATAATCACTAAAGGTGGTTGGTTGTTTTCGTATAAATTCTTAGACAAACACAAAATGGCTATCTCCTATGATCATTTCAATGATAGTGAAGAATTTTTTGATATATTTAGATAGAGGGCCAAGACTGGTACCAGAAAACATCAACCCTACTTTCTTGAAGATATAATAAGAAATGAATTCTCTCTCTAGGAAAAAGAGATCAAAAAGGAGAAGTGGAGAGTTTATTCCAAGATTTTAGAATTTATTAATTATTTTGATAAGGATTATAAGCCTCTAAAATATGCCAAGACAGAGGTAGATAAGATATAAAAAAAATTGATGATTACTTTTCCAGAGATTGTGGAAGCAATGAATGAGAAGAAGACATTCTTTATTAATTCTTATCCTAACAAGGCCAAAGAGGTCATGAAAAAATTATCTTTTACCCCTATAGTAGGATCTAGGAAACTAGTTATTTAGAGGAGGTGTGGCTACAATATCATTAAGAACAAAGCACATGTAGTTGACAAGGTTAAATAGATAGCTTGATCAACTAGTGTTGTTATGGAGGAGAGGCCTGATGAGCCAAATCCCAAGAGGCAAAAGATAGAAGAGAAATAGGTACCCCAAATAGAGGAGTACTCACCCACTCAGTCCCTATTGCATATAGGAGATGAATAGCTCACTAAGGAGAAAATGGACCAATTAGGATCCCAAGGGGGAGTTTTTATTACTATCATAGAGTTGGAAGAAAGAAATCTTCAAGAGCCTCCCATGCCTAGCTTGGAATTAACTCTTGTTGATTACAAAGGAAGGGAATTTCATCCTATTGTAGAACAAGCTAGTCATGAATTTCTTTTTGATGATATCTTTGCTAAATCAAGATTTTTTTACCAATTCGCATGGAGAACCAAATTGAATTATTTGAAGAAAGATGTAATAAGAAAAAGGTAGAAAATCCTGAAATGGAAGAGACATCCATACAAGACCAAATAAAAGATGAGATGAAGGAAGACTTTAAAAGCTTGACCCCTAAAGAGGGAAGAAAAATGATAAAATCATACAAGGTCTTGCTTCTACCAAATTGAGATATTGTAGATGCAATGGTTTTTAATTCTATTACCAAGAAATAAAATGCAGATGAAAAGGTGAAAAAAGAGCTGAGAGGTGCTAAATTCAGCAAGGACCATGTTGCATTAGTTATCCAGTCTATGAGAAGAGGACCTAGAGTTAGTTTCTCCTAGCATGATGATACTAATGTGATGGGAAACTTAATTGTGAAAAGGGTAGAGGATACTCTAAATGAGGAGGCCATAGAGCTAAATGTTGGAACAACCAACCTCACCCTAGCCATAGCCACAACTAGGAAGAAGAAAATAGAAAAATTAGAATTATAGGAAAAATGTGAGAAAGTTTTGGAAGCTTATAATAAGGAAGTACAAAAGAGAATAGAGCTTAAGACTAAGATGATAGGATAGCCTAGCAAGCCTAGAATTACTTATCCTCATCCACTAGTGGAGCCTTTTAAATCCACTCCTCTTATATAAATTATAGACACACCACAGAGACCTCAGTATTATACTGTAGAGGATTTTAAAGAAGAAAAGAACAAACTGTGGGCATTGCATGTGGAACTAGATATCCAATATGTAGATAGGTTGAGTAAAGCAATTATATATATGGTTGATAAAATTGGTTGGCCTACATTCTATGAAAAAATGGAAAAGGTAATAAACATATGGAATGAGTTGAAAGGAAATGAGGAGGCTTTGAAGCCAATTGTTAATAAATTGAATAATAGGGACAAGGATGTCACTCTCTTGTGTTTTTTAGTTATCAATTTTTTTGTGAACAAATAGAAAGGACTTTTGATTTGACCAATGATCTCTCTGAGTTGGATGATAAGAGAATTGCATTATAAAGGAGAATCATAAATTATCTTGCCAAATATAAGAGTAGAAACTTTGAACTCTTCCCACATGCCCTGAATAAAAAATAAAAAATTAAAAGATAAAGAGGAATGGGCCAAGGAATTGGATGACCTATTATGCCTTAGGATGAATAGGGTCATAAATGAAAAGGGAAATGCATGCTGGGAAAATATAATTGAAGAAGTTGTAAAGCTGAAAATATTTTATGATTCTTTAAGAGAAGATTTTATTGAAAATAGATGAATTAGGAGAATATGTGATTAAGAAACAACATGAGATTTTGAGTTTCAACTGGCTAGATGACACACTTTTTGACAAGTGGATGGCAGATTTTGTATATGCAAAGTTGTTAGAACTTGGTGAAACTAATGATGATGAAATGGAACAAGATGAATTGTAAGTAATTGATGCCTTGGTAAAAGAAAAAGAAGATAAAGGTAAACAACCAATTGTAGTCATAAGCATAGAGGCCCAAATTGATGACTTGGTAGTAGGAAAATCAAATGTGACAATCAATTTGTCAATACAAGATGACATGGATGGAGAACCCTGGGTTCAACTCAACTTTCAAGTATTAGAACAGGGCCCATCACATGCAAGTCCAATGGTCACATCCTTCAAGGAATGACAACAATAGCAAAGCTAATCCTGAACTCCTCAGCAACAAAGAAGTACAATAGAAGTGGTCCCCATAAAAAGAATATTCATGATGTAAATCATTCTGTTGCACCAATTTTTGTGTTTTATGACAATAACTTTGTAAAATATCTTTCTATCTTAAAGGTAGCTTTCAATACTCTCTAGGCCTGAAGCTTGTTGCATCTCACACTATAAAAGTGAGATTCCAAGGCTAGAGAAAGCATCCTTATATTATGTAAATTTTAGTTTTTTTGCTAGGTTTGCATTTGGTCTAGTTTTCCTTGATGTTAAAAATTCTATGATGTATTCTCTACAAATTTGAAGATACATTAGCTTTGAAGGATTAGATTGTCTGGTCTTGAGTTTTTTTGAGTATTATTCTAATGTTACATAATTTTCAAAGAGAATTAATACAAAGATGAACTATCACCATATCTTTTTTCTTTGAATCTTGTCTCCATATTTATTGACTAGTTGTTTTGAGATTGTATACGCAAAGCTTTTTCAATTTAATACAACTAGGATAGGTTGTATGTCAATTCACTATTGCTTTTGATTTAATGAATTGAGTAAATGCTTCAATGCTATAATAGGATTTTTAGGTAGTAATAAGGATATGCATAAGAATGAGTTTTAGGGAGAATTGTTAATGATATTGATTGTAATGCAATCAATTAGATCAAAATAGTTGGATAGACTCTGAATCCCAATGGATGAGGCACTGATCAATTATTTTAGTTTACATATGAAGAGATCATAGATGAACATCAAGTAAAAATCTTAAAATCAAAATCAATTTTACTTTCAATGTATGACGAGCTGGTCAATACTTGTTTGCATATAATTTTTGTGTTTTAGTTAGCTATTGTTACCTAGAATTACTTGTAAATCTAAGAAGAATTATGACCAAAACATCTACTATAGGGATTATTATTGTTATAGAATTTCATTTAATAAATGGAATGTAAAGGTATCAATAGGTTTTGAATCATTTTATCCCTCAAGTGCACCCACCTTGGTTTTGTAGAGCCTAAAGAGTAGAAAATATTTATGATTTTGTTGAAGTTGGGTCCAAATTTGAAGACCATCTAGGTAAGCATAGGATGTAGCTAATCCTTAGGTTACTTTGATCTTCCTATCTTGGTATCAGGTATTTTCTTACTTGGTGTATAAAAACACCAACATGATGGACAAATAGAAGTTTTGAATTGGAGTTTGGAGAATTTATTGAGATTTTGGTTGGAGATAAACCAAAAGGTTTGGATCTGGTTTTAACATAGGTTGAATTTTCTTACAATAATTTTTTCAAAAGGAGTACTGGTAAATCACCCTTCCAAATTTTATATGGGAGGAGTCCTATTAATACTTTTGAAATAAGATAGTTGGATAAAAGAGAGATAAGTATAGATGAGGTAGAGGATTTTGTTGAACATTTCAAGAACTTCAATGAGAAGGTGAGGAATTACGTTACAAAGATAAATACATAGTATAAGGATAAGCTGATGCAAAAAGTAGGTATAAAGAATTTTAGATTGGTGATGAAGTCATGGTTCATTTGACAAAGGAGATATTTCCAGTGGGTACATATAATAATCTAAAAAGGAAGAAGTTTGGACAATGCAAGATAGTGAAAAGGGATGACTCTAGAAATGCCTATGAAGTAGAGTTTCCTACTGAATTGAACATTTTTCCAATGTTTAAAATTTAGAAGATGAAGTCGTAGAAGCTTAGTAGAGTGTACTAGTGTCTACTTTGGCTACAAATGAGATTGAAGAGATATTGTACAATCATGTGGGAAGAAGCACAAGGAAAATAACACATGAGAATTATCTGGTCAAATAGAAACATAGGCTATTGGAGGATTCATTATGGATAGAATGGGAGGAGGTTGATCATCTTAGTTTTCCTCGTACTACCTAAGATGTGAAAGGATCACTTCTCAAATTATTGAGGTGTCTAATGCAAGAGCATCTTGGCTGTAAGGTCAATCTTGTTAGAAGGTAAAGTCCACCAAGATAACTAAGAGGGGGGGTGAATCAATTATCCAAATATAAAAACACTTATCGACATTATTAACCTTTAAGCATGTGAATAGTATAATCAGAAACCATAACAAGATACTCATACACAATAACACCATATGTGTTAACTAAGGAAACCATTGATCAAAGGGAAAATCCTAGTGGGGATAGTACATATTGATGTTTTGAAACTTCTTGGTTTTAAATTACCCTGATGAGAACAAGATATATCTAGGGGTAGCTACTTCCCATTTCAACATGCCTTTTTAGACAGTAGGCCAACTATAAGGCTATACCTTTCTTCTACTTTAGGCTCTACAAAACCTAGGTGGGTGTACCTCAGATTCTTTTATAGGGTATTAGTGCTAAACATACACTTGAATCTAACAAAGAAGATAAAAATCCTAAATCTTCTAACACTTATCAAGAGATCTCAGACATGGAATAGCTAATAACATGGCCAAATAAATTGCTAAATAAGTGAGGATATCACATTTCAATTCTTCAACATTAAAGGAAAAAACATTTGATTAATGATGCTTATTTCAACAAAACATGACATGATCAACATAACACTCTGATCCTATAGCTTATCAATTCCTTATCTATTGGGAAATCCTACAAACCCTTAACACACATCTCTAAAATTCATTGAGATATCCCATACATTAGGGCTTGATAATCTATCTATCCACCTTGTAATCAAATATCTACATCTTTTGTAATCTCATACTCGACCTATCCCTTCATGAGATCTGTAATCCTATGATGATGAATCAAGCATTTACGTAACTCCTTAAGTCATAAGAAAAATAAATCAATATATACAACCAATAGATTGCAACTAAGTTTCATACCCTTCATTTACAAAACACAAAAGATCAAAAACAACATGAATGGGAGACAAGATATCAAAATGTAGACTAACTTGCTGCTGCATTTTCATTCATTTCTTTGAAACAAATATAATAAAATGCATGAAAAAGAAATGTAAAACTACCTAACAGATTAGAACTATCTATATTTTTATTTCTTGTTATTCATTACAAGAGAAATTATCAAAGAAAATTGTGGAATAACAACTTTGGATCCAACAATGTGGTCTCACATACAAATTGGAACCAACCCATATAATGGATGAGAAAGAAAAAGATATATAGGGGAAGAAAGGAATCTTAGATCTAATCTTGAAGTGACATGTGTCCCTTAAATCCTCATTCCCTATTGCTATAAAACCTCTCTCATCTTTCTACCCATGAGATCTAATATTATTTTCATTGTTTTTTTGTGACAAACCTAAAATATCTCTTTCTCAATAATGAAAACCCTTGTGTTGCCAAAATATCTAAAATGCATCATGAAATTTTTATTATACCTTGATTCAACTAATTTGGAGGTAACAAATTTTTTCCCTAACTGTATTTTTACTATCTTTTACATTCACTCAGTTCACCATTTCACTCGAAATTAGATCTCAACTCCCCCAATTGAATGAAACTAATAGTTAGGTACCTGAGACAAATCCTCACATAACTTGAACTAGTGGCTTTCTATTCCAAAAAAAACTCTAGAAATAGAAATTTCATTCTCTCCCAATTCTAGCAATATAATAGTACCATATCTACTTATCAGAAATGCCCAGAATCTTAAAATGAAAAATAGGCTCCTGAGCATGGCTTTGAGACTACATTTCATTTTTCAAAAATTTAAAATATTCCAAATTTTGGAATATAGAATATAATTCCAATTTATTTAAAAATCCTATACATTTAGCAAAGGGAAAATTTAAAAAATTTAAAAAAATTATGCCTTTTGATTTTTTCTCTAAAACTCCATCTGGGTCAAACCTTTTGACTGAGCTATAACATGTATCACTTTCTGATTTGCTAGATTTTGCATAGTCACCTAACACCCACCACCTGGACACCATGTGTCACCATTTCATTGATCCCCTATTCTACCATGTGGCACCCACATGTCTACCATGTCATTGGTCACTATGTCACATGATGAGTCATTATTTTGTTACATCATTGTGACATAGTGACATCATGACACATGGCACATCTAGACATGTTAGCACCTTATTGGTATTGCTACATCACCATCTTGTCACTATGTCACCTCATCCTACCACATCATTGATCGCTATGTCACATGATGAGTCAGTATTTTGCCATGTCATTGTGACATAGCAACCTCTTGACACATGGCACTATCTGCCACATCAACACCTCAGGAAGTGTACCAAGTCTAGGAGCCTCTACCACATGTCACTATCAGATTCATCCAACTTAGTCTACCTGGCACCACATGACATGATTTATTTGGTTGAGCAAATCTAGTCAACTACTGACATCATTAGCTTTGGTCTACATGTGTTTGGTCAAAATTTCCTTATTGTGCCAGCCAGGTCAATGGGCCCACCATGGAAGAGCCTTCTTGTCATAAAGTGTGAAGCTTTAAACATCCATGAATGGTATGCTTTATTATTTAAAATATTCAAATGTTTAATGTACAAGAGATGTGGGACAAAAATCCTTCCTTTTACCTTTGAAATGCTCCCTCTTTGCATCTTGACCATAGTTGGAAGTATATTATTTTTCTACAATCCATGATTCCTTGTTGTTCTTGGTTTGTTCCTTATAGTTTCCCCATACTCCTCTAGTTAAACCTACACATTTACATTTAAATTGTGCCCTCTTTTTAAAACATAGTCCCCATTCAAACTTGAACTATTGTGCATCCACTATACTGCATCAGATTTGGGACACCCCTCTCTACTCACATCGACACCCCTTAATCAAGCCTGAAATGCACATCAGTGTCATGTAAATTTGCCTCCAATTATCACATGAATTGTTTCCCAATGCCAAACATGGGCTTCCTAGCTAGTCTTGTGACCTAGCAAATATATGTCCCCTACACAAGTTACGAACAACTTGCATCCAACTTCTACCAAACACTAGCAACATGCACTCCTTGTTGCTATGTTGAACCAATGCCCAAAATGTTTGAGTCCAAATGACTACCACTTTCAACATGGCTCAGACCAATCGAGTGCATATTCTTTCATTTTCAAACTTCCCCATCTTAAATCTATCAATTACTTTCAAGACACTACTATAGTTTACAATTAGGACAACTCTAAAATACATTTTGAATTCATTTCATTGAATGTACAATTTTTTATCATGTGTTACATGATTATATCAATGATTTACTCACTTTCATCCTTTTGTGGATCTTAATACAAATATCTTTCCATGGATGTCTTTGAAAATGACAACCTTCAGGTGACCATAAGTGAATTCTTATTAATCTCTGGGAAGTATTGGTGCATAACCTTTGATGTTGATAACCCATTCTTGCTTCATACTTATGGCAACTACTTCAATCCACTCTTGCAGTTTTTGGATGCTTCATCTTCAATTTTAAAATCAATGGAAATGTTGTTGCATTGCACATTCATAAGACAATTTCCAATCCCTTCCCCTTTCAAATCTCTCTAGTATTCTTTGTTTTTTATATCCATTTTCAAAATGAAATGATGACATGTATTTTGAAACAAACATCTTCACAGTTGGGTTGAGACAAGTTTATCCTAATATCCCAATCATACCAACATCATTTACATCATCATTAGACCATGAAATTTTAATAACCAAATTCATTCTAATCCCTTTTTAATCATCTTGAAAATCCCACAATGTCTTATCATTCTGATGGGATTAGTCGGGCCCCAAAGTGGGTCTAGCTAAAAAAAAATTGTTTTTGAACAACTAACATCTCAGAGTGGCCTATTGAACATCTGACATTGACTGAAAACCATTTGATCGCTATTGATTCAACTTTTTTTAAAAGCCTCATTTTACTTCCCTTTTTGCAAACTACCAATTTCATGCCAAGGGTTCCATTGACTGGCCTTAGAAACTAACAAAAACACCTAATTGGGCTCTAAAATTAGATGCACTAATTCTCTATTCTGCACACTCATACCCTATTGAATCTCATCTCATGATAAATTCTCAGTCAAAAGATATTGATTGTCAAAGTTGGTGTAATGGACCCTTGTAATGAGCTCTGATACCACTATAATGGGCATTGATACCATTATAATGGCCCCAATAGGTTATACCTTCTTCAAACACCAAAATATTTTATACTTTAGTTGTTTAACATTTTGTCAAACACTTTGCAAGCAAGCTCTAATACCACTATACTGGAAGCTAAGCTCTGTTACCATTGTAATGAAAGTTAAGCTTTGATACCACTATAATAGGCAACTCCAAACTAGGCTCTGATACCACTATAATGGGCACCCCGGAATGCCCAAAAACTAAGCCAATTGCTGAAATTATATTAATTGTCAAAATGATGAAATCAAGTACAAGAAATGTATTCCAAAGGCCAAACCCCAAGAGAATGATGTCTAGAATGTTACAAGAGAGGATGAATGTCCTCTAATTCCAACAAAAGATATGTGATTCACACATCCAAGCTCTTATCAAATGTCATTCACAAAAATCTGATACAATAATCCCATGCTCAACAATGAGACTCTCACCACTATTTATCCTTTTCCTTCGCCCTTCTAGAAGAAACTAAAACATTAATTAATTGCAAGTGCTAGAAGCTTCCCACTTCCAATAATTAATGCACTATCTAGAAACTCCTCCCTTGTAATACAATAATTAATTATGGTTCTAGAAAATTAAATTACTAGAGGCTTCCACCTTTCCAATAATTAATATGCACTCTAGAAGCTTCTCCCTTGTAATATAATAATTAATTAAATTAATTAAATATAAAGTCACCTTTTTAATTTTTAATTTTAATTTATTTAATGAATTTATGAGAAATTAATTTAATTTTCTCTTATGCTCCACTTAGACTTTGGAGAACGTGAAGGCTAAAAGATGGAGTCATTACAATCCGCCCTCCTTGAAATTGCTTGTCCTCAAGAAATCCAACAACACAATAAACTCCAACCTCTACCCGGATCCCAAATGAAGTAGTATGTGACATCTTTGTGGACACTAAACCAACTACAATCCAACATCATTAAGACCAACCACATGTACTGCGACCTAGCTCCCAAAACTTGTGTTGATGATGTAGAAGTTAGAATGTCACCAAAAGGTAACTCCGTAGAAGATCTATTACACATTTTCTTCCTTGTATCCACCCACATAATATATATTGGATTGGAATACTAATCATCACCATCATGCATTGAAAATGATTTAGTTGTAGGAAAACCATATGTACTCATGCCAACTGTATCAACAATTGGTGTAGCCACATCAAAATATATGGACACGGGAACATTACTAACTACCACAACAAAAAATTGAACTAGATCTGTAGTTGATGAAAATGCATAATCATCAATATGTGTTACATCATTAGAACACCCATCAACAACTACATGCCTACTACTAAACTCCTCATTAGATGGTTCAACTGACATAGAAGTGGTTGCTGATATGACAATATCCTCACATTCTCCTAATCCTGCTATTGTTGCATTGCCATCTCCTGACAAAGCTTCATATATGGACTCCTAACTCTCACCAATATCATAGCTAGGTGGATCTATATGTGTCTTGATCCCACCTGAGGAATCAACAACCTCTTGCACTAGAGCAACATACAAATCATCAATATTGATTCCCATCTATCTAGCCATAAGCTGCAACATCATATCCATTCACCTATTTTGTTCCTGTTGCATCATATTCATTCACCTATTCTGCTCCTCTAATGTATCTAGTAACCTAAATGTCACTTTTTCCTAATTTGGACTGATATACATTTTGTCAAGCATATTTCCCTCTATCTGGCTATTCCAAACTCCCTATAAGATCCTCACAAGATGGTAGGATTTATAGCTCTGATACCACTATAATGGGCACCTACTAGTTATAACTTCATGAAACACTTTGTAAGCAAGCTCTGATACCACTGTAATGGAAGCTAAGCTTTGTTACCACTATAATGGAAGCTAAGCTTTGATACCACTATAATGGACCCTTGTGATGAGCTCTGATACCACTGTAATGGGCATTGATACCATTGTAATGGCCCCAATAGATTATACCTTCTTCAAACACCAAAATTTTTTATACTTCAATTGTTTAACATTTTGTCAAACACTTTGCAAGCAAGCTTTGATACCACTATAATGGAAGCTAATCTCTATTACCACTATAATGGAAGCTAAGCTCTAATACCACTATAATGGGCCGCTCCAAACTAGGCTCTGATACCACTGTAATGGGCACCCTATAATGCCCAAAAACTGAACCAATTGCTGAAATATATTTTTTATGCAAACTGAAGATGGAACTGATGCTGAAATTATACTAATTCTCAAAATGATGAAATCAAGTACAAGCAATGTATTCCAAAGGCCAAACCCCAAGGGAATGACATCTAGAATGTTACAAGAGAGGATGAATGTCCTCTAATGCCAAGAAAAGATATGTGATTCACACATCCAAGCTCTTATCAAATTTCATTCACAAAAATTCGATACAATAATCCCATGTTCAACAATGAGACTCTCATTGCTATTTATCCTTTTCCTTTGCCCTTCTAGAAGGAACTAAAATATTAATTAATTGCAAGTGCTAGAAGCTTCCCACTTCCAATAATTAATGCACTCTTTAGAAACTCCTCCCTTGCAATACAATAATTAATTATGCTTCTAGAAAATTAAATTACTAGAGGCTTCTCCCTTGTAATACAATAATTAATTTAATTAATTAAATATAAAGTCACCTTTTCATTTTTAATTTTAATTTATTTAATGACTTTATAAGAAATTAATTTAATTTTCTCTTATGCTCCACTTAGACTTTGGAGAACGTGAAGACTAAAAGATTGTGTCATTACATTTGCCTTCTTAGAATTACCTACAAGTAAACAAGTCAGAAAAACATAAAACACATTCAGATTTGGCTTTGAAAATAGGACAAACTAACACTTGGGGAAATGAAAACTAGGGCATTGGTTCATTTTAATGAGGAAAATATAAATTTGTGATTAGGGCTCATGATAGATAACTAGATATATTTGGAGAATGGTAAAAGTGGGCTACTTAGATTTGCAGGACTACAAATAGTGGCAAAAAAACATTTTTTGCAAATAGAATGGACTTGGGAAAGTATGCAGATAGATTTGTCAAGATTTGAAAATTTGAACATAAAGTATTATCAGATTAGAATGCAATAGTGCAATCCATTTGGTCTCACCTATCATAGATTCTAAGTTATGACATCCTGAATAGGGGTACCAATCAATCAACACACTCTGACACCAGTAAAAATCTATAAATTGCATTTGGAATCACATTTGAAAACTTAGCAAATAGATTCATCATGATCTCAAAATTAAAACATAGCAATTCTCTAACCTCTAGAATGTAGTTCAAAAGGAATTTTCTCATTTTGATCAATTGGGTCAAAGTTATAGTGAGTCAAATAGGGCCTCCCAGAATTTTGAACAATTTGCATCAGAATGACAACAATAAATGACTAACTTTGAGGGATTCAAAACCTATTCAAAATATATTGAAAAAACTAGAAATCTAAAACATAGGTTCTCTAATATGGACACTAAACACTTCCAAAGTGGTGATTCATGAAACATTACCAAGTGTGAGATATTCAAATGCAAACAAGGCCTCATGTTGCTATTTGACACTTAGACAAAAATGCAGATTTGGATATTGCTCAAAATGGAACGTCACAGAATGACTCAAAACGGAAATTCATCTTCATGGTATGAGTGTATATACTAAATGCAAGGTTTTAGAAACATTAAAAACCTCTTAGGCCTTGAAAGGATAGTCAGGTACACATGCATCAAAATGTGCTTATAGGACTTGATTTTTAGGATGGTACTCAAAATTAGGGCTTCAATTTTGATTCCCAATAGTACCCACAAAATTATGTCCTAATATAAATGTTTCTTGTTAGAGGATAGACTTTGTTAGGAGTCAATAAATATATTCAATACATATCAGTCCCTATTAAGAGACTTTAAATCTCTATTAGGAGATTCCAATCCTATTAGGAGTTATGCCAACCTTGTTAGGAGTTGTAGAAGGTAGATGGACCCACTATCCAAATAGCTTCAAGGATAAGATCACTAAACTCATTGTTTAACTAATCTCTATATTATTCATGGTAGAATAATAAAATGAATTTTATGTTGGATCTTGATTTAACAATGATTTTAACTACCTTTAATAATGTTAGAGAAACCTAGGAATGAGCCAAAAACCATTATGGGTATTTTGAGAAACAAATTAAAAGGACCAACTACCAAGACCTCGTGGTCTTCTCCTCTTTAAATTCTACAACATTCAAGTGGTTTTTCCTAGGAATTTGTTCTTATGCACTTAGTATATAAATTCTCAATATGAACTACAAAAATAATAGATGATTTAGCCTTTTCTTTTCTAACTCTAGAATAGTAAAGAGATGACAAGACATACTTTATCAAACTCTAAAAATTTATGAGTGAAGAATAGACTGACATTTTAAGCTTCAATAATAGAATCGTAAAGGATGGATTGATATGATTTTTTTGTATTATGTAAAGCAACCCAATTAGATTAATTCCTAATAATGGCTAGTGCCTCATCTATTGGGCTATGAACTCATAGGGATTATGCACCTACTCCTCAATCTTAGCTTTACACTCTATGAAAACATTACTAGTATTCATTTCCAGACCTCATACTTATCATATCTTTATTGAAAACCATAATGCTCTTTCAATTTACGATGAGAATTTACATGACCCATTGGATTATCAGCAAAAGAAAATTGAAATATAATTCAAAATGAGTTACAAGGAAAATTTAATAAACTTTCCTATTAAATATTAGAGAATAGGTTGGAAGTAAGAAAAGAAATAAAATGTGTGATGAATAACTAGCTTTCTATAGTTGTATTTACTTCTTTGAAATTGTATACAATTTAGTTCTTATCCCTATCAGAAAATAACCAATAGACCAACAACTATTAATTTTCATATTCAAATTTGGAATAAATTTATGATATAGATGGATTGACTCAAAATTCACAAAAATAGTGTAGCAAAAAGAAATTCTAACTATCCTCTAGCCTTGGGAACTCACTTATATAGTGTGAGTTACAACAAGCTTCAGGTCTAGAGGAGAAAAGATAGTTGTCCTTAAACAAGAAGATTACATAAAAGATAAAACTATCACTATCAAAAAATTTCACGAGAAGGGGAAAATTTTTTTGCCTCTTTCCTGATAATAGAAGAGTCCCTTCTTTGCTTTCTCTAGGTAGGGCCAATTCTATTTTGGCAATTTCACATTCCTTCACTGCACTTGATGATTGAACTTCTTCTTTTTGTTGCTTGTAAGTTTGTGGGACCACTTTCTCCTCATCTACTATGTCTAACTCTAACACTTGGATGTTTGTTGAAATTATTGGATCATCCTCCATATCATCTTTTTGGGTAGCTTTATCAACTATTGCAGTTTGTTGATCTTGTTCTCTATCATTAGTTTGAATAGCTTTATCAACTAACAACATTCCCTCTGTAGTTTTCACCTTGTTTGTAATCTCCTCCTCAGATGCCACCTATAACAATTGTGAGACTGAAGAATGATCTCCCATCCACTTATTAAAATTTTTATCATTAGGCCAGTTGAAATTCGGTATCTCTTTTTCTCTCTATGGTACATCTTTTCCCAACTTTTTTATTTCATCAAAATCCTTTTGGAAAGAATCAAAGAATAATTGCACCTGAACTAACTCCTTAGTTGTCCTAGAAGACCAAATGTAGTTTTTTCCATTAACTACATCATTTGTTCTAATGCTCATTAATTCTTTTAGATAATTTTCCCACTCCTCCTTATCCTTTATGTTGCCTAAGCCATTTAATACATGGGGAAAGATATAAATTTTTTTATTGAGATGTCTTTAGAAACAAATTCTCAATTTCTTCTGTAGCATATCTCTTTTCTGGTCAAAAATTGATAGGTCATTTTCTTAGTCAAAGGTTTTCTCAATCTAGTCATCAATTACATCTAGGACATAGTGCAAGGTAGGATAATCCACAAAGGAGATGTCCTAGCCCCTAACAAATAAACACATAGTGGAAGTACAATACAAGATACAAGATTTGATACCAAATCACAACTCTTTGGTCATAAAATAACTAAGTACATGCAATGTATTGAGCTATAAGGAATTCCTAGTTATACACAAATACAAAGCAATTAATAGTTCTACAAGATCCCTCAAGATCTAATCAAAACCCTAGCTAGTCTAGATCCACACTCTGGTAGAAACCTCCAAGGAAGATCTAAACTTGTGCTTGCAAGCCCACCAAGCAATCTCCTTGTTTACCAAGCCTCAACTACTAGCTCTTCTCAAAGTTTTCTTCTCTACCACATCCTCTTCTCCAATATGGATGAATAATGACTAAGGACTCCACAATACCCCCTACTTATACTCAACTAGGCCAAAAGTCAACCCAGTAAGCTACAAATTAAATAACCCTTACACTAAATACATGTTGAGCCATAAGTCAACCTCCAAGAGAAATTAAATACCAAATACCTTAAAAGGTTTGCAACAATTATTAAATACATCAAGAATAATTAACCAAGACCCAAATAAGTCCACACAACTCCACCAAAATCCCTCTAACATGTAGGATGGCCAACTACCCTAGGATTCTCATGTATTAGACCCCCTAGGTAAGAAAAGATGTTATCAATAGTTGGAAGAACATCTTCCAGGATTCAACACATAAATCCCAAATTGGTTATTCACATACATGTCCTCCAAGTCCTCAACTTGTACACTCTTTTCCTTGTTCCACTTTTGCTTCTTCACATCCATCCTTAGTATTCCATATATTTTTTGTCCACACTAATCTCTAACCCTTTCAAAATCTTCCAACTCAACTTGGTTACCAATACTCAAGTTCCTTCCATTAAATTCTTTATTCTACAAAGGAATTAGGGAATTTTTCCTTCCACCTTTCACAATTGTAAATACATTCTCGACACAATCATGCACAACCCTAAAATCATATTGCCAATGTCTATCAAGCAACAAATGGCAACTATTCATGTCCACAATATCTTGATCCTTATACCACCCAATCTAGAAATCAATAAGGAACTGCTCCCTCACTTCCAAAGCATGCTCAACTTGCAACCACAAAATCCTATAAGGATAAGGATGTCCCATTCTTCTCAAACCAAGTTTCTAAACTATCTCCTCAGTAAAAAAGGTTATTAGTATTACCACCATCCACAATTACATAACATAATTTACCACCAGAATTACAACGAGTCTTAAACAAATTACTCCTCTGACAAGATTCCAATGTCCTATGGCCAACCAATACTCATCAAGCTAGAAAACTCTCTCCTTGCTCAAGTTCATGGTATTTAGCCTCATTCACTACAATAGCTCTTCTATTACTAGCCTTATGTGGACACTCACAAGCTTTATGTCCCCCTTTATGACATTTGAAACAAGTACCATCTCTTCTGATCAACAGGTTTTGGTTCATCTTTTGCACCTATTTTAGCTTTTACTGAGGTAATCTTGCCTCTCTTTCCCTTAGGAATTTCCTTGACTTTTCCTCTTCAACTTGTCTTCTTCTCTCAAAGCATATTGATAAACATCCTCAACTAAAGAAATATTTAACATACCAACCTCATCCTAAATATTGAGTCTCAAACCATTGATGTACTAAGCTACCTTCTCCTTTGACAATTCTCTATGCCCAGACCAAATAGTCAACTTGTAGAACTCTTTAGTATAATATTTCATAGACATATCTTTCTGCTTTAGATTTTGCAACCTCTTAAACAACTTAAGTTCATAATTAGCAAGAATGACCTTAGCCTTCAACTTAGTTACCATCAACCTCTATCTAGTGATATTCATTTCACCTTCCTCCTCTTTGTCTCTTTGTAGTTCTTTCCACCAAAGAGAAGCATGTCCCTTTAGCTTAGTATGCGCCAACCTTACTCTATGGGTATCCTCAATATCCTCAAGCTCAAAGTAGTCTTCCAATTCACCAATACAATCAATTAGGTCTTCAGGATTCAAAGTACCTGAGAAATTAGAAACCTCCATCTTATGCTCCAACTTCAACTAAGATCTAGGTCTAGCAAATTGACCAACCCTATTTCTCATAGGTCTCTCCACACAATTAGTTTTGTCCTCACCACTCAATCAAACAACTTCAAATTCTTTAGCAACTTCCTCATAACCATCTTTAGTACTTGCATGTTGAGGTACACCACCTATAACACTTATGATCTCAATGATCATATCACTCTTTATCATTGCCATTTTAGATCTAAAAGTGGCTTTAACCTCCTCCATTTCAAATCTAAAATCTGCTTTGACCTTCTCTAAGATCCTTTCTTCCACAACATCACTAAGATCGTTAATGCTCCTAGGGTCCAATCTTCTTGGAGGAAACTTTTAGATTTTTGTAAATCCAAAGCAATAGTTCCATAAATCCAAAAGATCAACTAGCTCCACAAGATCAACCTTCTCTTCTAGCCTTCACCCAAATCTTGGTGCAAATTGCCTCAACTTTGATGCTTGGTCTACACACCTAGGAATACCTTTTCTGATGCCATCTAATGAAGTGCTAGGTAGGAGAATCCCCAAAGGAGATGTCCTAGCCCTAGAAAATAACCACACAATGGAAACACAATACAAGATACAAGATCTAATACCAAATTACAGCTTTATATTCATAAAATAATTGATTTCATGCAATGTGTCAGGCTATAAGGCCTTCTTGATTATGGCCAAGTATAAATAAAGTAATAAATTTTTAAGATCCCTCAAGATCCAATCTAAACACTGTCTAGTCTAGATCCACACTCTGGTAGAAGGCTCCAACGGAGAGCTAAACTTGTGCTTGCAAGCCCACCATGTAATCTCTTTGTTTCCCAAGCCTTGACTACTAGCTCTTCTCAAAGTTTGCTCCTCTACCACATCCTCTTCTCTAAGATCAATGAATAATGTCTAAAGACTCCACAATACCCCCTACTTATACCCAACTAAGCCACAACTTGGCCTAGTAAGCTACAAATTAAATAACCCTTATACTAGATACATGTTAAGTCACAAGGTAGCCTCCAATAGAAATTAAATACCAAATGCCTTAAAAATATTGCAACACTTATTTATAAATACATCAATAAGAATTAACCAAGATCCAAATAGGTCTAGAAAACCCCACCAAAATTTTTTCAACATGTAGGATGGCCAACTACCCTAGGATGCTCCTGCATCAATCAATGATAGAAAAGAATAGAGTAGTGAGACATTATCTATACTAATCCATTTATTCAAAATCCCCCTCAAGGTGATTTCATTGCTATCTAGTTCCTTCCATATATCTAGCAACCTTGAAATAACGAAGTGAAAAAGAGGCCAATTGATTCTTTCTACTAAAAACAAGATAGTATCTTTGTGTTGCACACCCAACTCTACATGCAATGCCCATATTTTTTCCATTTCTTCATTTGGTTCATTTGTTGTATAAAATTCTAGTTTTTGGGTGTGCTAGTGATCTCCACAATAGGACCAGGGGGAAGTAATGGGACAGGGGAAGCTACAATTCAAAGCTGGCTAGGTATTTTCCCACTCTTTTCCAACTCTAGTGTCATGTCTTTTGAGAAGACAAAAACACCCTTGTATAGACAAATGTACATTAGTAATGAATGGATAAAAGTAAAAACATGTGTCACCCTTTTAGAAAGGAAAAGACTAACATCAAAAAAAGTGTTAAACTTCAACAATGTAAAAGTCATATTTCTATTTTGAGTTTTAAATTGGTGTAAACTAATGAATTGTTTATAAAAGGACAAAGTTTATGTATGTTATTTTTTTTTAAGTTTAAAAAATAAAAATAGTATGTTTTAGAATTTTTTATGACCTTTTTTAACAGTGTTAAAAATTGAGCAAATTAGGGGTTATAGTTCCCACCATATATTTAACTATAAATAAATGTATTTTCATCTAAATTTGAAGTATGTTTTTGATGACATATGTACCTAGAGCTATCAAAATAAATTTTCAAAAATATTGTATATTTTGTCTGTTATAGCTATTTAAAGTTAAAATTTTCATAATTTAACGATTTTTTGTTCCCACGATCTTTTCCCTAATAAATCTATGTTAACCATTAAAAATGTTATATATTATTGAAGAGGACTCTCTCTAGAATAATTCATAATTTTTTAATTTTTTTCATTTTTTCGTTATAATCTACTAATTTTTACATTTTTCTAAATGTGCATCATCTTCAATGTTGAAATACCTACTTGCATTATTTTGTAATTATTGTAATTGATATTGTGTCACCTATAAAAAAATTATATTATCATAATTTTGAGTACAAGTTCTATCTAGTAGTTTTTTTGTTTTTTTTTTGAAACCCTAATTCGGATGATGAAATTTGTCTCTGAAGTGTTAAGTTCTTCAAAATTGCAAAAAACATGAAAGAAAGTGCCACATTGGATGACACATAGACAGTTCCAGCTGGATCCAATCCAGCTAGACCAAATCTGGTCATGTAATGCCCCACTATGTGACCCAAAAGAAATTAACCTAAAGTTTCACTAAGTTTGCCAAAAAATAATTTTTTTAATATAAAGATACAACAATAGTTATAGAATAGTGGAAGCAATTAACATACACTCATACATCAACAACACATAAATAGGTTACAACTCATAAGGGTTCCATGACAATGAATCACATTTAATTTTGATTAATACTAAATCCAATATATAATAAATCTACATCAAATAATAATATACAAGTATGAATCTATTTAAATAATATATAATCCTCGCGAATGCCATTTGGAAATAATCATAATGCACAATCATCCATTGTACAAGTCACAGGGTATGAGAGGCTGAAATAATATACATCATGAAATAAATTACATCATCTTGTAAGATATATGAAATCAAATACAATACACTAAGTATAACCATCCAACATAGAACTAAAAGAATAGATAGAAAGGAACATCTGCACAAACACATTCAACAGCAACATCTGATAGTCAAATCTCAATGGTATAAGAAAAAGCACTACTACCTAACCTTGTGGAACCCAAAAAGGTCCACTCCCACTGCACTGAGGAGATAAACTCAAGTCCCAAATAGGATAACAAGCTCAAAAGTCAAAACCAACATTTAGGTTCAAGGATTACTTGAAAGAAAACTATCTCAAAGGGTACCAAGAAACAAGTATCAACTAATCCTAGAGGCAAAAATGACACATAGGAAATCTATTATGCATGTGGGAAAGTGTCATCATATGAACCAACTCTAGGGTTACCCAGCTAGTTTTTTAATCCTCTGGCCCCCTAGTGACTCTATGCAGCACTAGTATCCTTTCATACTGACAAGACATACTAATGAGTCAACTCTAAGCTTACCCAACTAGTCTTTTAATCCTCCAGCCCCCTAGTGGCTTTCTAAGGTACCAATATCTTGTTAATTCATTTTAAACCCATTTAATGAAATGTTATGACTTATTAAATAACCTAAAATGGGTTACCAATCAGCCTCTTTAGGGCCTTGGCCTCCATTGCAAGCCACTTCACAACATGACATACAGATAACCTACCCTAAGCTAAGTAAAATCAAAAGATCTCAAATGACCATAAACCACACATCAGTTCTTAAACAAGCAACTGGAAAGCATTGAAATATCATTGATCAAAATACAAGCATCACTAAAACAATCATCCTAACAAGACTGATCTAAGAAAGTACACATAAACCAATCCACATCATAAAATGACATCACCTAGAACAAATCATACCAACACCTCAGTCCTATACAAGTGACTGGAAAGTAATCCAAATACAACTGATCAAAGACTCAAAGGTTATATTAGATAGGTCATACCATTCACCTCAGTTTCACACAAGAACACTGGAAAGTAATAATAATCAATAGATCAAAACACCTCATAGAGCATACAAGACACATTGTCATGGTTGAGTATAAAATATCATATACAATGCATCATCATGACATCATAGAATAAACTTCCAAGCCTCTGGTAAACATCCTGACTGGTCAAAGCTAAGTCAACCTAACACCCAACAGCAAATCACACGTCATATAAAGAGTACATACAAAAGTAACTTTCATAATTCATTCTTTTTTGAAAGCACATAAGTTCAATCTTCACTATAGGTTTTCAAGTTTTCACTTTCATTTTCCAACACAAAGATTCAATAACAACCAAGGTTTTAGTTTTCATTTTTATAATAAGGAGACAAGAATTTGAAACACAAGAACAATAAATTCACAATGAGGCTTCAAATTAAATCACAGACAATTCTATAATGGAAATCAATTTTCTCAAACAAGGGTTTCAACCCAGAGAAATTCTGAATCACAAACACAATAGATACAGAAAAGACATGAATTCGAAGAACAAGCAACTACTGCACAAACCCACAAGATCCTACCTAGATCTAATGCTAGAACAATGAACTCACAAACACATAAGAATCTTCCTTTTCCTTCAAAAACCTTATTTTTGAAAATTGGCTCCTCCAAACCTGTGTATGTAGAAATGAGCTCTAATTTCCTTAATAAAGAGTTTTTTTTTTCCCCAAATCAGGGCTTTGATCATGCAATCATGCAAAATTTCTATCTTTAATTATTATATTTTAATTTTATGCACACACTTTATGCAATTTAATTAAAATAAACTTTATTAAATTTAAACTTTCTATCCTTTATTAAATCATGCGACATTTTTAATATATATTTATTAATTTAATTAATAATATTATTTAGAGTTTATTATTAAAATAAAACTCCTAAATAATTATTATTAAATTAAATAAATATAACTACGCCACAATTAGAACCATAACTTTATCTTTAAGTTTTGATTCTTTTATTTAAATAAATTCACAAGACATTTTTTTACTAATATATTTATTAACTCAATTAATAACATTATTTAGATTTTATTATTAAAATAAAACTACTAAATAATTGTCATCAAATTAAATAAATATAGAACTTTAATATAGTCTTTTAAATTTAATTCTTTCATGCGCGTTTAAAGAACTTTTTAATTAAAATATTCTTTTATATTTTCTTTTCCTCCACTTTATTAATTAGTGCAAGCACTATTTAAAGCATAATCTATTATTTAAATTAATAAGAATAATTTAAGGTCATTATTTAAATACAACTCTAATTTAATAATTATTAATTAAATAATCATAATAAAGTAATATCAAATCTTTAATCTTTAATATTTTAATTATCTTTTATGTTTTCATGCAAGCTTTTTACGATATAAAATATCTTTATGAAATTTATTTGCTTTCTTTTTTTAATTAATTTATTATATTTTAATTTCACACATAGGCTTTATGCAATTTAATTAAAATAAACTTTATTAAATAATTGCTTAATTTCTCTTATTAATTTATTATATTTTAATTTCATGCATACACTTTATGTAATTTAATTAAAATAACTTTAATAAATTTATGTTTTCTCTCTCTAGTTAACTACGAGATGTTTTAATAATATATTTATTAATTCAACTAATAATATTATTTAAAATAAAACTCTTAAATAATTATTATTAATTTAAATAAATATAATTATGCCTAAATTAGAATGAAAACTTTATCTTTAAGTTGAATTCTTTTATTTAATTAATTCAACAGAATTTTTTTAATAATATATTTATTAACTTAATTAATAACATTATTTAGAGTTTATTATTAAAATAAAACTCCTAAATAATTATCATTAAATTAAATAAATATAAACTTTAAAATAAAATAAAATATGATAATTCAATTTGCAAAAATGAGCTCTGCTAGGGTTTGTAGGGTTTTCCTTTGAGCCTTTTTCGCCCTTTTATCTATCATTCCACATTTATTATGGGAAATTCCTTTAGGATTTAATGGCCTCGACCCTTTTCAGCCTAGTAGTTATTGCTTGTACTGGAGTTGTTGCTACATGCGAACATGGCCCCACCAAGAAAATGCCTACAAAAAATTGTGCCCAAGGTATTTCATTAGGTGATTCCTCTCCTAACCTGGTTTTAAACATTTCTGTTTTTGAATCTACTTGCCAATTGCTTGAAACCCAAACCCTTATTGGGTATTTTGTGGGTCGCACTCCATCTGAAAGCACACTATGTGAATGGGTATCCAGGGCCTGGACCCCTCAGGGGATTATCCTTGAAGGGATTTAGATTCTCACTAAGGGCTTTTTTCTGTTTGGTTTTGGTAACCCCTCCCAGACTGAGAGCATTTTCAACCATGGGCCATGGACAATTCACTCATGTCTGCTTGTTCTCTAGAGATGGTATTGAGACCTTTGTGTCTTGAATGATCACAAACTTAGGGTTCTAGTTTGGGTAGAGTTCCCTAGATTACCAATCCCTTGCTAGTATTTTCTCTCATAAATTTCCCAAACTATGGGAAAAGTGATTTGCATGGAACTACACAAATTTTTTAATGCCTTCCCTTAGCAAAGTGTTTGTGTTGAGGTCAGCCTCTCTACGGACCTTAAGGAATCCATGGAAATTTAGATTGGTGCTACCACCTTTACCCAAAAGGTGCTTTACCTGAATCTCCCAAATACTTGCTATCACTATCAATCTCTGAGCCATAAGATTAAGGATTGTCCTCTTCTTGAGTGCAATCACTCTTTGGTGCAAGATCCTAAGTCAGCTCTAGTAGTTACAAAAGATGAGTGGACAATGGTTGTCAAGAAAGGTAAGGGCACTGCTAAGCCAAACCCTGCTTCTCAAGAACCTAGCCATCCCAGCTCTAGTGTGGTGCCTCTTGTGCCCACAACACCTAAGGTTCCCATGGCAATCCACCACCTATTTCAAACCCTGTGTCATAGGGGATAGAGCAACCAGAGGTTCAAGTCACTTGAGTTCATGTGCCTCAAGTAGGTTTTATGATTTCCTCTTCGTCTCTCTGTCCTTCTCACAACCCTGAAGGTCAAAATGTAGTTGTTATTACTGGGGATAAGTGAAGGGTCATCACTTTAGGTGACCCCTCGTTTGAGTCCTCTATCTTCTTACATAACAACTTCACCTCACTTGAGGACAAGGAGAATATGCAAGCTGGTTTATCATGAATTTTCTCTCCTAGAATGTGAGGGGGCTAGCAGATCTCCCTAGAAAATATTTGGTTTGTGATACTAAGCGTTGGCTTGGAAATCTTGATGTTCTATGCTTGCAAGAAGTTAAAGTCTTTGGGTTTCTTCTTAGCTCAGCTTGCTGTGTGATATAGCCAGATGGTGTTATCTTTTCTTCTTAGCATGAAGTTAGTCAAGGTGGTGTAGTCACTCTCCTCTCTCCTCATCTTTTTCCTTTTTTCATTTCCCATGGTTCTGACCCCATGTAGAGAGTTGTTTGGATTTTGTTGTCTTTTCAAAATCATTCTTTGGCATTGTCAATATCTATGCCCCTAATGATGCAGTTGAGCAATCACATTTGTGGAGGTGGCTTGTTGATTTCCTACCAGCTTGATATTCTATGGAGATTTTAATATGGTTGAGCTAGTTATTAATAAAGTGGGCCTTTTGCCTTTTTGATGGTCAGCCGAGGAGAGAGAAGCTTGGTTTTACATGCAAAAAAAATTGGGTCTTTTTGATCCCAATGTTCATCACTGCCAAACTGATGGTGTCTAGTACACTTGTTCCATCTTTCAAGAGAGAGTTGAAAGGGTTCTTAGAAGGTTGGACCATACTATGATTTCTACTCAGTCTTTTTTTCTCTTTTTCTCACACAAGTTTGCTACCTATTAATCCTCTCCCTGATGTGACTCTTTTAGACCATTTTCCCATCCATTTCTCCATTACTTGGCATTCTACCCCTCCTCATAATTGTAAAACTTAGTTTTACCTTAATACTTTAGCATTGTCCCATCCACCCATTGTCGCTCATATTTTACAGACTTGGAACCTTGAACCTAGGCCCCACTTTTCCTCTAGGTGGATTTCGAGGTGGAATGATGCCATCACCTATACTATGAGGTTTCTTTGCATTTATGGGAGATAGATTGCTTCTTACCATAAGCGATCTTACGATGTCATTAGCAAAGATCTTTGTATGACCACTGAAGCTCTTGTGATGAATCCATTTGATACAGATCTCTAGATTTAGCTTACCAACCTTTGCCACTAGAAGTTTTAGACAATTATACTACCCAAGGAGCTCAACTCAAAGCCTACCTTCATTGGTTGGAAGTTGGTTTCAAGCTTCCAAGGAATTATTCAATTTGTTGAGGGCTCACCACTGTGTGGTGGGGATCAAATGCATTCAGGAGGATCAACACACCTTGTGTGAGCTTCCTGACATTCTCCAAGCTTTTGTGCACCACTATGAAAAAATTTTCACAGCATAAGGCCCCTCAGTTGCCTGATCCCAAGCTTGTAGCCTTGTTTGGCTATCATTCCTAAAAGGCTTTCTCTAGAAAAATATGCATTTTGTCAGTAGAAGCTCACTTTAGAAGACCTCAAGGAAGCTTTCTTCTTCATGGTAGACAATAAGGCTCCTAGTTGTGATGGCTTCCCTTATGAATTTTACAAAACTTTTTAGGATGAGATTGGACCAGATCTGCATAAGGTATACATTGAAGCCTACAATTCCCATTCTCTAGGCAATATTATTAACAAAGGAAATATCAAATTCATACCTAAGGTGGGTGATCCTGAAGACATACGCAATTGGAAGCCTATTAATTTGTTGAATTTCTCCTACAAGATCATTGCCAAGGCTCTCTCTCTTAAAATCTGTCATCTTCTTCCTCAAATCATTCACCCTAAACAAATGGATTTTATCAAATCTTTTTATATCTTGGAAAATATAATTTCCATGTGGGAAGGTATGGAATGGGCTTGATATTCCAAGCAATAGGCCATTTTTCTCAAAATTTATTTTGTTAAAGCTTTTGACTAGATTGAGTGGCCTTTCATTCTTGCAATGTTTCAAGCTCTTGGGTTTGGCTGTACATTTTTACAGTCAATTCAGAAGCTTTTTAGGGATGCCTTTACTTTCATCACCATTAATGGTCATTAGTCTCAAGCCTTTGGGCTTTATCATTCAATTTGACAAGGATTCCCGTTGGTGCCCTTTTTATATGTGTTGACAACAGAAGGTTTTGGGTATTTGCTCACAAATGTCATCTCACAAGGGAGAGTCCAAGGTATTTCCCTCTTGGATTCCACTAATCAACTTGTGAGTGGTCATTTTTCTGATGACTCCTTCCTCACTCTCATAGAGGATGAAGAGAATATTGCCTCCACTTTGCAATGCCTTGACAAATTTTGTCTTGCTTTAGGGTCTACTATTCAGTAGCACAAAACCCTTTGTTATAGGCAATATTCCCTTCCCTATCCTACATGGCTTCAACAATATCAATGGAAGTGGATTCAGCATGGGGAAGTCTTTCATTTTTTGGGCATCCCTTTTACCTTTAAAGCTTCGGCTGTTGAGCTTTGGAATGTTGTTCTTGCCAGAATAGAGAAGCTAGAGTATTGGATCACCAAACCTCTCTCCCTTGAGGGAAATTTCAATATTTTCTCCAAGGTGTTAGCCACCACCTGAGTTTATTACTCCTCTTGTTGGGCTCCTTCAAAGGCCTCTTACCTCAAGCTCGAGCACCTATTACGAGACTTCTTGTGGGCACTAGATGCTACTCACTAGGGCTTTCATAGAGCTACCTAGGATTTATGTTGTCTTCCCAAAGAGTCTGATGGCCTAGGCTTGCTATCAACCCAAAAGCAAGGTACTGATTTATGTGCCAAATGGGTGGTTCAAGCTCTTTCCAGCAATGAAACTTGGAAGATTTTGTTAAGACATTGCATTTCCTTAGGATTTTCAGTTCATTAGCCAGCCTGGAATGGGATTGAATTTTAGACCCTTCTTGTCACCACTAAACCTATCCAAATTTAGGGTACTTTTATTGCCAAGAGTATTTGGAAAGCCTAGGAAGTGATTAAGTCCTGGCTTCACTAGGTTGGCAATTGTTTCAAAGATGGGCTCTCCATGAACTGGCATAATCTCTGGTGGTCCCCACTATTTGCTATCCAAGGTGTTCCCTTGGATAAGTGCACATGGCCAATGCTCTATGTTTTTTTTAATGTGGTATAAGGACCGCTAAAGATCTTTTTTTTAGAGCTACTATGAGTTTACAGTCATGGGAGGACATGAAAGAGCAATTCTGACTCACTTGACCAGATCGACAAACTTTTGATCTTCTAGTTTCTGTGGTGCCTCCACATTTATTACATAAAGTGGGCATTCATTCCTCTCGGCTTTGGTCAAAAGACTAGAAGTGGTATCTAGACACCCTGGTAACCAACTATAAGCCTCAGCTAGGCTACTAGTGGCTAGTTCCTCACCTGCCCATGGTTGTGGTTCTCAACCAACAATGGCATTTGCAATCTTCTCAACATACTTGGTGTAATAGATTCTCCACCGTGTGGAATGCCATTATTGAGCCTAAAATTGCACATTTCACCCCCTCGATGCCCTTTTTGTGGTCAACCAGAGACTTTTTTTGCATTTTTTTGGTTCTATAGATAGGCTCAGTGTTACTGGTGATGGATCCATGATCTTTTTGCCCCTTCCACCCAAAACCTTTTTCTTGGCATATGGTTTTTCTGGGTTATAATACTCAGATACCTTTCAAGTATGCCTAGATTTGGAATGCATTTAGATTGGAGATCTTATTTACTATTTAGAAAGATTGCAATTTAGTTATTTATGCTCACAATACACTTGACATTAATGTAACCATGTATGTTAAAGCATGTATTTATAGCAATGTCATGTTGCAGATTCAAGTACAAATAGATAAAGTGGCTTTGGAAGTGGATCACTTATAGGAGCTTTTGGCTCATTGGGAAAATGCCCCCTGTACAATTGCTCATGTTCAGAGTTGGCCTCTAGTGACTATACTCCTCCTTGTGGTCACCATTGAGGATATAGTAGTTCTGCTTGCCACTTGCACATGCCTCACTCTCAGTCATACCATTCTCCCAGTAGTGGTACTTTTGGTCAGTGCCTCTCTCCTAGAGGATCTGGTGGTTGGCACTACTCTACCTCACCTCCTTAGAGGTTTGGTTTGGGGTGGTCCCCATGGCTACTCCTGGTGCTCCTACTTCTGGTTGGCCCTCTGTGCAATCAAACCCCAAGTGGGTGTTTCTTGGCTAGAGTTAGCCATTTCTCCTCCCAGGCCTGAGGGAGAGAAAGATGAAGATAATATTGTTGCTGATGACGATCATGCTCCACTTGAGTTGTCTACTCACCCCTCCCTTGGCTAGGGTTCTGATAATAAGGATCCTCCTCCCTCGGCTGGTGCTACACTAGCAACTTGAGGATTTTTGTATTTTCTATAAAAATTTTGATACTTGGTCAATTTCTGGCCTGTGGTCATCTGAACTTGTGGGGTGATCCTATTTCCACTGACCCTTTTTTTTGTGAATATGTAACTTTTTGTATTTAATATAAGGAAGGGACTATTCATCAAAAAAATAGAACTTTAATATAATCTTTTAAATTTAATTCTTTTATTTAATTAATTTCTTAATCAATTAAATATAATTAAATATTGAATTTTCTTTATAAAATTTCTATTAAATTAAACCATTAAATTATCTTTTAATTTGATTTAATTAAAATAGAAAAACATCATAGACCCAAAAAATCAAAAATGACAACTCAACTAAAGACAAAGGACAAAATCAAACTCCAAGGTCAAAATCATGAATTCACATCACTTGAGAAATTTGGATGGGTAAACTAACTCAAATACTTTTCCTACTTTCTAGGACAATTGGCTTAGGGTTTAGGATTTGGACTCAAGAGTTATCTCCCCATTTATACTATTGAAATATTGTGATAGGGTACACTCATCCTGGCAATTTAGGGAAGTCTATACTCAGTACCTACAATCTGCATAAAATCCATGCATGTACAAACATAATATTATAAACTAAATAGGCAATGGCAAGAAGTGGTTCATCATGTAGATCTTGACTAGCAGGTGACTACAATTGCCTTCCTCAACCACATTAGTAATGTCAGTCATAAAGAAAAAATACATGCACACCATACACATGCAAGTTTGGGGTAAGTATCCATAAAAACCACATAAAAAATATTCATCTAACTAACATCATTAAATAATTGAAAGTCACTAAATGAACATATATATCATCATTGAAACAATCATGAAATAACTGAAATAACTAGTACGAAAGTAACTCAACACACATATTAACTTAATATGAAATACAATTAATCAATTCTGGTAACCCAACACTACTAAACATAAAATGAAATCAGAAAATTGGCCTAAAAGAATTCGATAATATAACAGAAAAGTCAAGTAGGGGTAGGCATTATAGGTTGGACGAAATTCGATCAAATCTGTATGACCCAAAAGTTGTCTGCACAAGGTCACATGCACGAGCACTAGCATAAAATATTTATCCACCTTAAACAATAAAATAGGTTCTTTATTTTAAAGGTAAAGTTTTTTTTTTAGATTGATATATTTAATTCAATAAAATAGGTTTTTAATTTTAAAGGTAAAGTTTTATTTTTTAAATTATTATATTTAATTCATATTTGCATTTTTAGTACTAAAAAGGTTAAGTTTTCATGAAAGTTTATCAAAGAAATATTTGGAAATTAGATTTTTAAAGTTATTTTTTGTATTGAAATCAATTAATTAAATTTATTATTTATTTAAAATTAATTAATTAATTTGATTTAAATAAATTATTAGAAGGAATTTAGGTGTTTTAAAATATTATGAAAACTATTAAAATTATTAAATAGTTTAATTATTATTTTTATTTAATTTATATTAAAAAATTATTTAATTTAAATTTAGCAATGCTTTAATGCAACTACTTGTTTTAAGATTTTATAGTGTTACAAATAGTCAAATATAATAAGCTTCTAAAGTTGAAAGTTTTTTCTAAATTGTCTATAATCTACTAGTATTTATGTAATTGGATTTGGAAGTCTTTAGTATGCAGGTGATATCAAGCTCTTTATCTAGGTTTTTGTGTAATGGGGAATAAAGTGGAAAGAGAAAAAAGATATGATCGAGTCAAAGATGACCAAAAGAAAGGATAGACAAAATGTAATATAGAGCCACCAATTGAAGATCTATTGATTGAAGTTGAAGAAGATCCTGTTGAAGTTCCAAGAAGTAGTAGGAAATTTGGAAAATATGGTTTATAGTTGGAAAATTTGGAGGAGATGGACAAAGACTCTCTTTTTAGAGAAATTGAATCATCTAAACACATGACGCCTGAAAGCACAATTAAGCCACATCTGAAAAATATGTGGGAGGAATTTTCTGAAAATAAATCTCTAATTGGTAAAGCAAAATTATTTTTCAGATTATTTAGGAAAAGAGAGATGAATTATGTCCTAGAGTTTTTAGGTGTGAACAATAAGAAAAAATCAGAAGATAATGTGAGGCAATAATAGTTCAGGATTTGAGAGATGCATTAAATGCTATTGATAATAGAAGTTGAGTAGCTGATTTAAGTGCTCCACAAAGAGCATTGATGACTATGATTATGAAAAAGATTTGTCACAAAAAAACCAAGTTCAAATTTTTTTTGAAATGCTTAATCTATCTAGAAGAACTGTTCAAAGATACATAGAAAGGAGAAATTTGCTTGATGAGAACATTAAAAAGAACTGGGTTAATATTTTTTGACTTCCTTGAAAGGATAATTTTTTTTGAAGATATTAGAACATAGGTTGTTGAATATTGGACTAGCCAGTCATGTGTTTCTTGTAATAGAAGAGACACTATACAGATCAAAGATGAAGGGATAGGTATGAAAATAGCACATCCAAAACACTGTGTAGACACAACACAAAGTGAATTATTTAAAGCTTTCAAAAAAAGAATTTTTAAATGTGAAAATTTGCCAAAGAATGTTTAAGAGATTGCACCCACATTTTTTATGCATAAATAAGGTACGTGAAACTTGTTGTTGTTGAAATCATGTTTTCATCTTTATTTGCAATCTTTTAGAAAAGCTATGGCAACACTTAAGCTAGATGTGATAATTCCTAAAAGCACAACATAATTTGTCAAGTCTTGGTTATGTGATAATGCTGATGAGTCAGATGAATTCAATGTACAATGCATAAAAAATGCATGTACAAATTGTGGAGAGTTGCAAAAATTTTCATATGAAATGGATAATATTAATGTTTCAACACTAGTTGTGTGGAATAGATTTGAGTATGAGATATATTGAACAAGGAATGGAGAAGAATTTTAAAAATATCTTTGAAGGAAAGCAATTTGGCATATGACTCATAAAAATATTTCAAATTTAAATATACATAAATTGTTTTTTAATAGTTATACATGTTTTTGTTTTTTCAATATTTTTACACTTTTATAAAATACATGGAAAATGATGTAAGATGTATTTTCATTAATTTATAGAACATGTAAATTTATTAGACATTAAAAATTATCTAAAAAATAATGAATTTATTTCTATTTACATTTACATTTGTTATACACTTTTACAACACACCTAGAAAATTATGTAATGCATATTTTCATTAATTTATAGAACATGTAAATTTCTTACACATTAACAATTATCTAAATGAAAATGTAGGAGATATTTCAAAAACATGTTTCCACATTTACCTAAAAGATATTCTATAAATGTAAATAGTCACATAACTCATGAAAAATCAAATATGTCAACTATAAATGTAAATGGTCACATAACTCATCAGAATATCATATATGTCTACTTTAAATGTAAATGGTCAGATAACTCATGCTAATATGAAATATATCAAATATGAGCATGTTGTAAATCTAAAATGTCCCATAGCTATAAATCTAAATGATATCATCGTAAATCAATATCAAACATAATGTAGATGGCATATATGAATATCGAACATGATCATGTCACACTCCACAATGTGATCAACTAAGACATAATCTCAAACCCTATGTCCAATAAAAGAACAAATGTATCATGAGAATGTGTATAAATTCAATAAATAATAACATAAGTATAATTAAATTTACCTGCAACTTATGATGACTAGGGTCAACAGCTATCTCTCTACCTCCACCCTCACAAGATGCAGATGTAGTCTGTATGCAGTAGAAGAAATAAAAATGTCACAAGTTATACTTTACTAAGGTTTTAAATATTAGATCTAGAGGTCCAATTAAATAGACATGTTTGTAAATTTTAAACTATGTCTCTTGTTGCACAAGATGTGTAGGTGTTTGTAAGTCCCCATATGCCATCATTGTCACAAATATATGCCTGCCTATTTCACTCAAGTTTGTATCACTAAAGGTCATATCTTTGATGTCAAGTGTAGGATTCATGAGCATATATGTGAATAATGAATGTTGTGGTGGGTAAGAACCTACCTCGGTAGGGGGGTTGCATCCTCCTCAACTATGTTCTGTGGTGGAGCTATAGCTGCAACATGTATGTCCTCCTACCCCTAACCACCCTATGCCTCTAATGTACCTCTAATGATACCACTCACATATGATGGCACCACACTAAATGGTTGTTTGGTCAAAAAATAAATAGCTCAATAGGCTAAAAGTAGATAAGTGGTTAAACATGTACTGATAGCCCTCAAGGAGTCTACTAGAGACTCCACAGAGATGTCTACTAGAGATGGGATGTCAACCTCATGATACATATCATCACCTAAAGATGATGTAGTAGTCTGAACACCTTTATATATAAATCATGATAGTGTCATGTATCTATGCACTTGGTTAGGAGACATCTCATGCACTTGGTTAGAAATAGTGGTAATCCTCTTATACACATCTCTACATGTATCATTTATCATTCTATCTCTAGCTGCAACTAACTCCAAATGTTTTGGCATCACCAAAATGTTTGGACCAATTAATGCCCATCTATTATAGGTACAGGAGCATCTAGATGTCTTAATTTATCTGAGAACCTACCCTACACCCAACATGCCTAGGGATATTAGTGTAATCAACCTCTCGATGTAGATGAAATTCTACAAATAATTGTCTGTAGAGATATAAGGGGAACTCATCCTTTTGGGACCACATGTGATGTATAGCCAACCAACGAGGATAAATGAAAGGTGCCACCAATGGATTAGTACACCTCGTAGTGCAATATCCTCTAACCTTTTTCAAAGGTCGATAATATGGGAACATGCTCTTCACACTCTCCATTGAGACTATCTCATCTATCTCCCTCCATCACAAGCCACCACTGACACTATGGGATAGATCACTATAAAATGTGTCCAAAATAACACTATTAGAAGGGTTAAAACCCTTGATAGTGTAAATCATGCTAATCATCTCATCTCTAATTGTAGTCACCTTATCCTTGTGTTGTAGGGTAGGTGAAGCCTGTAGATTTTAATCAATAATATCAAATGTGCTCTATAAGTACTGAATAGTATCACTAAATAATGTCTCTCTTTCTTGGATACTAGTAGTCAGTCTATAGGATGAACCACTATGGGGAAGACCATGTACACTAGCCTCTCTAGAATCACTAGCCCCCAATGCCATAATGATGAAAGATATAAACAAACAAAACTAGATAGATGATAATAGAGATCTACACATACATACGTATACATATATAGATAGATTACTATATAAACTAATTGAATCAAAACACACTAAATAAATCTTTCTAAACAAAACTATTATACAAAATTTAAAGAAATGTTAACCACATTATATTTTTTCTAGTAATAGGTGTAAATCAAATTTGGATAACAAGTTTATGGATTATGGGGTTAGAGAGTGGTTTAGGGTTTATATAGACAAGGTTTAGGATTTAGAGAGCAGTTTAGGGTTTAAAAAGATGGGGTTTATGAGTTAAAAAGTGATTTAGGGTTTAGAGAGATGGGGTAACTTATGATTTTTAGAGTGATTTAGGGTTTAGAGAGATGGGGTCTAGGAGTTATGAGAGAGACAAAGGGTTAAAAGTTTGAGTTCTAGAAAGAGAGAGATGAGGTTAGGGTTGGGAGAGATAAGTTATGTAAATTCTAGAGAGAGAAGTTTAGGGATTATGGGGTTAGAGAGTGGTTTAGGGTTTAGAGAGATGGGGTTTAGGAGTTAGAGAGTAGTTTAGGGTTTGAAGAGATAGGGTTTAGGAGTTAGAGGGTGGTTTAAGGTTTAGAGAGATGGGGTTTACAAGTTATAGAGTGGTTTAAGGTTTAGAGAGATCTGGTCTAGGATTTAGAGAGAGATAAAGGGTTAAAAATTTTAGATCTAGAAAGAGAGAGAGAGAGAGAGAGAGATAAGGTTAGGGTTGGGATAGATAAGTTATTTAAATTCTAGAGAGAGAAGTTTAGGGATCATGGGGTCAGAGAGCAATTTAGGGTTTAGAGAGATGGGGTTTAGGAGCTAGAGAGCAATTTAGGGTTTAAAGAGATGGGATTTAGGAGTTAGAGAGAAGTTTAGGTTTTAGAGAGATGGGGTTTGTGAGTTACAGAGTGGTTTAGGGTTTAGAGAGATGGGGTCTAGGAGTTAGAGAGAGACAAAGGGTTAAAATTTTGAGATTTAGAAAGAAAGAGATGAGGTTAGGATTGGGAGAGATAAGTTATGTAAATTTTAGAGAGAGATAAGTTTAGGGATTATGGGGTTAGAGAGTTCTTTAGGGTTTAGAGAGATGGGGTTTAGGAGTTAGAGAGTGGTTTAGGGTTTAAAGATATGGGGTTTAGGAGTTAAAAATTATTTTAGGGTTTAGAGAGATGGGGTTTATGAGTTATAGAGTAGTTTAGGGTTTAAAGACATTGGGTCTAGGAGTTAGAGAGAGACAAAGGGTTAAAAGCTTGAGATCTAGAAAGAGAGAGAGATGAGGCTAGGGTTGGGAGAGATAAGTTATGTAAATTCTAGATAGAGAGAAGTTTGGGGATTATGAGGTTAGAGAGTGGTTTAGGGTTAGTGAGATTCAATTTAAGATTTAAAGAGCGGGTTTAGGGTTTAAAGAGATCGGGTTCAGGAGTTAGAGAGTAGTTTAGAGTTTAGAGATATGGATTTTAGGACTTAGAGAGTTTTTTAGGGTTTAAAGAGATAGGGTTTAGGAATTAGAGAGAAGTTTATGGTTTAGAGAGATGGGGTTTACAAGTTACAAAGTGGTTTAAGGTTTTGAGAGATGGAGTCTACAAGTTAGAGATATACAAAGGGTTAAAAGTTTGAGATCTAGAAAGAGAGAGATGAGGTTAGGGTTGGGAGAGATGAAGTTATGTAAGTTCTAGAGAGAGAAAATTTTAGGGATTATGGGGTTAGAGAGTAGTTTAGGGTTTAGAGAGATGGGGTTTAGAACTTAGAGAGAGATAGAGAGTTACAAATTTGAGATCTAGAGAGAGAGGGTTTAGGTCAACATATTTGAATTTAAGGTTTAAATAGGAGTTAGAGTCTAATTTGGTTCAATGTGAGAGTTTTAGTTTGAGTTTGATTAGGTTTAATTTTGTGGTTTAATTACATTCAATGTTAGATTCCACACCTGCCAATAATTTATAAGGTTCAATGTTAATGTTTCAATTAGAATTTATTTGTGTTCATGATAAGACATTGAGTTTAATTTAGTTCAATCTAATGGTTTTGGTTACTAGTTTATAGTACTTTCTAAACTTTTACCTTTACAATAATTTATAATGATTTCTAATAAAAATAAAATAAAAATATTTAAATTCTCTAATATTATATCTAACTAATTTTCTATATTTAATAAAAAAATTCTATTGTTTTCTAAAGTTCTAATATTTTCTAAATTTTCTAATATTGTTTATATAATTTTTGACTATTTTCTATAAATAATGTTTTATAATTAATCTAATTTCTCTAACAATGTATAAATTTTAATTTCAATACTTTTTCTAAACTTTATCTATTATTACAATACTTAAAACATAAATGTATAATAATATTAAAAAAATTGAACTGTTTGAAACAATCCACATTAAAAATACAAATTAAAACCCATATTTTTACCTAACAAAACATAAAATAAAACTCAAAACATATTAAAAAATTGGGGGAAAAAGCTAACATGCCTGATCTAGCGAAATGAATCATGTAGCTCTTCTTGTTTCACACTTCCAACAATCTCATATAATGCAAATAACTATCAAATTTGTCTTTTTGTGGCTTATATAATTTTTGGTGTTTTGGCTAGATCAGTCTAGCTAGATCCCTACAAATGTGTACATGCCACTTCGCACCTACTCAGTGTCATGTGGTTTTAGCTAGATTTGATCCTGTTAGATTTAGTCCCACCAGATTGATAAAGTTAGCCCCAAAGGTGACACAGATCCATGCTTTCACTTGAATATCAGCAAAAGTGCTTGTCAACCTTACCCTTGTTGATTTCAATCAATCCATTGTGAATCACCTCTACCAAGTAAGATGCAAAGTAAAAAATGGAGCTCATCCCATAGTGCAATGTTTGAGCAATCATAAAAACTAGGGACCCCTAGATGTGATCTTGCTCATCCATACCAAAGATTTTGTAGAGGGAGATATAAAGGGCCTATGCCCTAGGATTGAAGTATTTCTTTAGTAAGGGTTTAGGGGTAGGAGATTTCATTAGTGAAATATTCCCTACCCTTACAAAGCGTTCTTGCAATGGTCCTCCCCAAAGGTATATTCTCTAAGAATAATATCTTGCTTGCAAATCATCTAAGTCAATTTTCTCGTGCAAGGTGCAGTTGGGGTTTAGCATGAAAAATTCCCTAATGAATTCAATTGTTACCATAAAAAATTTATCTCCTACATGGTTCTTCACAACCCTTAGTACAGGATCATACCTCTTTGCCAACATTGTCAACAAGTCATCATCAAAAAAGAAACTAGGAACAATCAACTTTCCAATGTCAAATTTTTATAGATTACTCAGTGGGATGTCATGTTTTCTCTACAAATTTTTTTTTTTGAATAGCTCCAAACCACCCATAAATGTCTCTACATCCCTCAACTAGTTTCCTTTTTCATAAAAACCTTCACCAATTGATCATCAATATAAGGATTTTAGTGACCATCTCTTTTCCTTTAGTTTCTTCATTGGTAGAGAGGGGAAACTACTCAAGAACATCATCATGCACATTTCTATGTTGATAATCTATATTTTAGGAAAAATTCCTTCATGGAGGCATTTTTATCAATTCAATAAATATGAGATTGGAATTGTTAAGACAATTGAAGTTCAGGAAGTTACCCACAAATTTTTTGACCTTAACAAGACAATATGTTCATGACAATTCGCTATGTGGAAAATTAAAAATCTAAGCTTTGCTTCACCATGCTTTAAATCTCTATCACTTTGTAACTAGTTATGGAATGAATCACAAACTTTATGCAAAATTCTTTTGCATAATGTCACCTTGATACACCATCAATCATCCCACAGTCAAATTATGTGAGTTACAACATGAATTTGAAAATTGGTCATTAATCCAAGCATAATATAATAGTCATGATTCAAACTTAATAATTTCATCACCTTTTACCTAGTTGGACATGTGTTGAGACCTTGTATTCTCGCTTTGGCTAAACCTCAAGAATTTTCATTGTGTCAGAATACGACCACTATTGATCCTTTTAAATTGTATGATCATGAAATATCCTTACTATTGTTACTTTTTTATAAAGAATTGGGCCCATTGAGAAATGTGTCACCACCTCATATTCTCTCTTTATATAAAGACCTTGCATCTGCATGATGCAAAAGTATGACATCCTTTGATTCTCAAGTGATGAATGGTTAATATTTCTACCCACGATTGTATGCAAAGTATGGCCCACATAGACACCTGGTGTATTCTTGCATTTTTGCTTTGCATAAACTGCAAACATCTTCATCTTGTGAGAATGCAATAGCCACTAATCATTTGAAGATTTAATGTTTGAGAGAAATGATTAATCTTAGTTATACTTGGTATACATAGAGAATCAATACACATCACTTGGTACCCTACGTTGTGTTGGTAAATAGATTTTTCCTCTATTATTTCTTATGAAAATGTGACTCTTGAATGCCTGAATGCTAGACAATATCTATTTACAACAGCTGAAAAGCCATTCTCTGATTACTGACTTTTCTCTGAATTGTTAGGTATAGCTCCCTATGTGAATGGTTTTCAAGGAATTATGTTTTATTCCTAAAACTAATGCAAGGTATGCTCTTAACCCGAGAGCAGAAGAGGAAAACCAAATTAAGCCTAACTAGAACTTAATTCAGGCAAGGAAAACTTCTTGATACTGAAACAGATTCATGTACCCACACATCTTATGAATCCATAAATCCATTCGCGAAATCAACTGATACTAAACTAAGTCAAACTTAAATTTGAATTGTAACTAATGAATCAGGAAAAACTAACAGAATCCTTTCGTTGAATGAATTATAACAATACTTATTACATTAATTGATATTTTGGAAAATAGGGGAAATGAAACTCTATTCTTCCTTAGTTCTCTATCATACAGAAAGGAAATACTAACTAATCACAATACTAACTGGAATGGAAAATGATTGAAACAAAATACCATTTAATTATCTCTGCAACAAATAGTACTTCACACCAAAATTTTGCCGACCATTCATTAATCATTCAATATCATACATATAGAGTTGAGAGATGACCGTTACAATAGGAATTTCAATCAGTTCATCTTTTGAGAATGAAAAATGGCAAGATGCCAGTTCGTCGTATTACAAAATTTGCAAAATTTACATTAGAGAATGAAAAGGGAGTGTCGAATGAATTACTTAGACTTCTTTCCCTTTTCAGTTTTTGCCCTATATGTTTTGGCAGCCACTATAATTGGAATCATTTCTTCATGACTAGGCACATGTACATTAGTGAATCTTAAGAGCCACTTTGAATGCTCCCAAGCCAACTCCTTTACTGCATTTAGCTAACTTTTCAATTCTCTAGCCACCACATGTACGTATCCACCAAGCATCTACAACTCTACCACTCTATTTTGACTGCTTGAAGTCATTCCAGATAGATTACTCAAGTGTGTGGAGAAGTTATTTTTCATTACTTCTACCCCAATGAGAGCTTTTCCTTGCCCACTATTTTGTGGGTCAGTGTGTAATCCTTGCATGAGTTCAAATGATCTATCTTGGATCTTCTTCACCTTTTCCTTTGTTCCTTTAAGTCCTTCTTTAGCCTGTTGAATCATTTCCTGCTTGAATTGCATGTTTTGAAGCCATTCAAATAGAGGCTTAGTCCCCTTCTTCAAAATATTCACTTCAACTGCCTCTTTTTCCTTCATTTGGATGATTATATTCAGGAGAGAAATACATTCATCACACCTTGCCTTTTCTACAGCCAAAGTGTTGTGATTAGAAGTGATATTATCCTTCTCAATTTCCAACCAAAGGATAACATTTCCAATTTGATCAATTAGAATGGCTCCATCTGCATTGAGTTTTTCAATCCATTCTTTTTCGATCTGGCCAAAATGCCTATCCTTTTGAAGCTATAAGATGAAGGCTTGCACTTCTTTTGCAGTAGGGTTCTCAGTAGCAGGCACACCAGTAATGGTTGCTAATGGAACAACTAATTGCCTAATAAATCTTTTCAGTTCTTCAATTTTGGCTTTCATCCTGATTTTTGACAATTTGAGGTTCTCCAATTGTTCTTCTATCACTTCGTTACTTGATCTCCATAGGCCCACCTTTGTATCATGCCTAGCCTCTCCAAGATCAATAGAATGTAGAGTGAAATCTTTAGGTGTCATGTCCTCAATTCTCCCTACTTTATTTGGTTTTTCTACCTCCATTATTAAGTGTCATGTTTTTGGATCTTTTCCAAGTATGGACAAAGTCTTCCGCTTCTTATCTTTTGCTACTGTAGATCTAGGGCGAACTACTTGAGACACAGTATCCTTTGCAGGAATACTCTCCTCTTTCCTCTTTCTCTTCCTTTCTAGAGTATCTTCTAGCCAAGATTTTGTGTTGATTACTTTAGAAGTAGCCCCAAGTGATTCTATACTGAACATCTTCTTCTTCACCGGAGTCACTGGCACTGAAGTAGCAAAAAAAGGATTCTTAGGATCCTAAAATAGAAGCCTAGAAGAACTCAGGACTTTCTCTCACTCTTGAGTTTTCCTTGTGGCTTCATCAGATTTAGTGGATTTGTTGCTACTACTCTGTTCATCCCCGATCTCTACTATCTGAATGAGGGAACCAGTTAGCTTCAAAAGGGGAGCACTTGCAAATGGACCAGGGCTATGATGAGGAGATGAAGGAGCAGCCACATGAGGAGGTGAAACTAGAGCAGCCATATGAGGAGGTGAAACTGCAGCAGTAACACCATCTTTCAGCTCTTTAGTACTCTTTTCTTTGATGCTGGCTTGGGTTCCAATAACTGGTAGAGAACCACCTTGGCAAGTTGGGGCTATCAGAATATTCTTCTCCAAGGGTTGATCACCTCCTCTTGTAGATTGAGCAGGTCCTAGAGCAACTAAAGTTGTAGTACTAGGTGTGGCACTTTAAGAAGAAGTGGGAGTAGCAGCGGCTGGTCAAGCTTGAGTAGTCTTGTTCCTACTCTAGCTCTTCTTTTCTATCCACTCGACCCATTTCTCAATTCTTTTGATAATTCGAGCCATCATAGCATCAAGGTTTTCCTCCACATTGACATATGGCTCAGAACTAATTGGAGTATTTCTCAATTTGGCCAAATATGTATTACTATACATATTTTTCCCATCATCCTCTAGCCCTTCCACCTCTAAGTTGATGTCATATGTCTTTATTTGTTCTATTGTGAGTCTAGCATAGGCATGGTCTCAGCTCTCTAGCTCATCTATGTAATCAGCCCAATAATCTTCTATAGTAGTTACATGTTTGATGATGCTTCCAATTTGAAGCACATCTCTAGCATACCCATTTGGATCAAACATGGGTCTTATCACTTCATACTCCTCTAGTATGTATTTGTTCTTGAATGTTTTGAGCATGTTCTTCGCATCTAATCGAGACTCACAACTGTATGCTCCAACTTTAATGGGAAATTCATATCCCTTTTTCTTCAAACTGGTGCTCAACACATTTACTTGAATCACCTGCCTAATGACCTCGATGAGCACAATCATATCATCTAGATATCTGGGCAGATTCAGGGGAAATCCGTCAAATGTTCTTGGTTCAAAACTCGCCAAAGGAGAAGCCATTGCTAAATTTTTTGCCGATGCTTATTCTAATCATCTTGGTGAGTTTTGAGTGATTCCCATTATGAAAACATGATAATACTTGAATAATCCATCCATATTATGACTCACCTTTCCTTGTTTTAGCCTACCAATAGCATTTGCATATCCTTGCAGAGTATCACCCTCGAGGTGTGAAAACTCGCTATGGAGAAGAGGAAACTTGATTTTTTGCCAATGCCCATTGTTTTACCTTCTCTTCCCTACTCACTTTAATTTAAGCCTTCAAAAAATATAAAACCAGCTTTGCAAGTGAAAGGTGGGACCCATTGGCTAACTTTATTCTTTTACATACTCCTTTTTGGAAAACTGACTTCTTGGTTCGAAACTCGCCAAAGGAGAAGCCATTTCTGAATTTTCTACCGATGCTTTTGTTAATCATCTTAGTGAGTTTTGAAAGATTCCTTTAGGGTGTGAAAGCTTGCTAAGGAGAATAAGAAACTCGATTCTCTACTAGTTCAACTTCCTTCATACTTGGATCAAATGAGCTGCAAGTAAATTCATCTGAGGTAAAATAATTTAAGAATCTCCATCGAGCAAGGTCCTAAACTACCCCAAAGACTCATGAAAATAAGGAATACCCACCCGGCTATATAATGCAGGAAAGAGGAAAATGGATGGAAACTCAATGGAGAAACTTAACACTTGAGGAAGAAAGGAACAACTGACTCAACCAGCCTAAACACAAAACAAGTTAAATCCTCCACTTTGCAAAATTGGATATTGCTTAAAAAGTGGGGCATCACGTTGGCAGCATCTCTTGGAAACTCATAATATAGGCTAGTCCCACAAAATCCACATGTCAAAACCTCATATTCTCGCTTTGGCTAAAACTCAAGAACTTATAATCTACAAAATTACAACCATCATTGATCTTCTTCCAAATCTATGGCTCTAAAAATGTTAGTCATTCAAGCTATATTGAATGAGTATGGGCCCATAGGGACATTTTTCATCTTCTTGCATTATCACATTTCTTAAATTGCTTGTATCTTCATTATGCAAAAATATGAGGGCCATTGCAATACCTTCTAATTAATAGATGGGAAAAATTTCATCCCATTCCATGCATTAGGGATCCATAAAAACACATGACAATCTACCATATTTTCTTATTCATTAAACCTTGAATAGCTTCATCTTATGACATTATGATAGCTCTCAATTATCTCTTGAATCAATGATTAGGAAAGAAAGTTTGGTTTGAGTTAAGAACCAATCTAGGTGTGACTGTTGGCTTATTACAACAAAAATTTTGAAGTAAAATGTTATAGACCCACTAGGACACATGTCAACATCTTGTATTCTTTCTTTCTTTAACCATTGAGCATTTTGAAATAGAAAGGATGTGGAAATCATTGATATAGAGGGTTAATAGTTGTTGTATGACAACTAATTTCTACATCTTTTTAGGTCCCACAAGATAGGTGTCACTCTGTCACTTTCTTGCTTTAGTTAAAATATTTGCATCTTGAATATGTGATAATGTGATATTCATTGATCTAGGAGGAGATCAATGGCTACAATAACAAATAATCAAAAGGGTTGCAAATGAGGAAAAAGTAAGATGCAAGCTAACAATAATACAACCCTAGGTTAAAACTAAGTCATGATTTTGAGGGAAACAAAAATTCATGAAAGATTTCAAAAATAACAAAGAAGAACCTTATACAATGAACTTTTAAAAGGAACTAGGGTTTTTTGAAGCATTTTCTAGTAATATCTAGGGCTTTTTTCAAATCTCCCACCTTAATTAGGGGTGTGGTCAATTAAAACTTTTGAAATACCTAGGGAGAAAGAGACACTAGGGCATAGCAGTTAGGGATTTTCTAGGGCACAACTAATCAAGAGAATTAAAAACCCTAATTTCTTACATAGGATAACCTAGATTTCACGATGAATTTTGAGGATTACCAATAGGTAAAAAACTAGGCTAATAGTGGCTCTAACTAGGGAAAACCACATTCATATGAGGGCTTAAAATCTCTGGCAGAAGTAGACCACATACTTGACAAAATTGACAACTGTTTTAAAGAGAAATGCGCACACAAGGAAAAACAACATATATATAGAGAGGTAAACATATATACAAGAACTTACATAAAGCATAGACCTAAACTATTATTCATGGAGAAGAAAATATCTTCAACATAATTATTTCTTCAAGAATTGTCCATGAACTAGAAATTCAAGAATATCAACTAACGGATCTTTGAAGATATATGAGTCCTCACCCCATGTAGATTCAATCAAATATGGGCCAAGCCAAACTAGATCAAACTTTCCATGCTTACTTTTATCTTCAATTCTTGCATTCCAAATCAAGATCATATCTTTAGCCTCAAATTTCCTTGCCACTGTTTTATTTTCAGATAGGTGTTTTTCCTATAATTGCAATTTTACATTTCTAGTAGAGGCTTCTTCCTGGTTTTAACCAATCCATCCAATTCATTCTTTTTTTTTGCATGTCATCTATGATATCATCATCATACATCTAGATATAACTATATAGGCCTATTAGGTTATTTTGAGGCATCTTTGCTTGAATTCCATAGACCAGATCAAAAGGTGAAACACCTATTCCCTTTTTAACTATTACTCTATCAACCCAAACTACTGACTAAAGCTTGGAATCCCATGCTTTCTTATTATAATCCAAAGTCCTCTTGATAAATTTTAACAATATTTTATTAGTTGATTCAGACTACCCATTTCCTTGAGGATAATAAGGGGATGATCTTGACCTTGTAATGCCATATTAGCTACATAATTTTATGAATTCCTCTAATCTAAAACACATACAATTATTAGTCACAATATTTTTAGGACAACCAAATCTGATTATTATGTTATTCAACTAGAAATTATTTACCACTTTACTAACTTAGCCTTCCTAGTAGGAATGGCCTCTACCCATTTTGTGAAGTAATTTTTTGCTGCTAGAATCCATGAATAACCAGTACTAGACTTAGTTGAGATTTCTCCTATGAAGTCCATCCCCCACTATTGAAAAGGTGCTTGCATTTCTATTGACTTTAGAGGGGTATTTCCAAAGAATTTTAACTTTTCAGCAAATCTCTGGCAAGAATCACATTTTATAACTAGAACATATGCATCTTTAAATAAACTTTCCCACCAAAAACTAGCCCTCATTACTTTATGGGTATTAGTATTTTCCATGTAATGACCTCCACATACTCTTGAATGCATATCAGTGAGTACCTTTTCTAACTCCTTGTGATCAATACACTTAGAAAGTATTCCTTGAAAATTCCTCCACCATAGACTTCCATTAAAAATAATGTATCTAATTGAACGCAACTTCATAGACCTTTTTCATTTTTATTTAGATGGGTTGGAATATCCATGTGTTGTAAGTAGTATATATTACCCTTGTACCAATCACAATCATCCATGTCACATGTGTTTGATCTAAGGTTTTCACATACAACATTTATTTAGTTAGCATTCAAATTTGACTAAGACATCAACTTTGCTAACACTTGGCCCCTCACCATTTTTGTAATTTGGATCTCAATGTTAAACTCTTGAATTCTATTAATCCATTTGCATCTTCTTCCAGACACTTCGTGTTGGAGAATATATCTTTGATAGTTACATTAGCCACAAATTTAATAACTATGTCACCAACTAGATAACATCTAAAAGCTTTAATAGCTTTGACAAGGGCATATTCCTGCTTCTCATTAACCTCATATTTTAACTTTATAGGCTAGAGTTATTTGCTAAAAAATGCAATGGGTTGTCCATATCCTTCTTCATTATTTTGAATTAAAACTATTGCTATGGTATGGAAAGAGGCAAAAAATATATATTCATTGGCTTTGTATAGTTTGGTGTCCTCAATACTGGTGCATTTTTTTTGGCGTGCTTGATTTCTTGGAAAACAATAGATGGCTCACCTTCTCAATTTATTACTACTCCTTTCTTGAGCATCTTGGAAATAGGTCAAATGATTTTAGAATTTTTTTCTACAAACCTTATCAATAAATTGACTTGAACAAAGAAGGATTGAATACCTTTGACATTTTTAGGCTTGGGAACCTTATCTATTAGTGCCACTCTTTTTGAATCAACCTTGACTCCATCTTTAGACACTATATGGCCAAGCAATTTTCCTTTTGTTACCCTGAAAGTGCACTTCTTTTGGTTCAATGAAACCTCATACTCCAAAGCTTTTATAGAAGTCTTCTCTAGATGCCTGGTGTAGTCTTCAACCCTTTTTGAGTAAGCTATCAAATTATCCCGATAAATAAACATGAACTTGTCAATGTATTCCTTGAATGAAATATCCCTGGCTCTCTGGAATGTAGCTCCTACATTTATCAAACCAAAAGGCATTTAAACATACACATATGTACCCCAAGGAGTTGTGTAAGTTATCTTGAAATTATCCTTCTCACCAACCGGTACTTGGTTATATCTAGAGAAACCATCCATCATGGACATTAATTCTAAACCAAGTACCTACTACAACATAGCCTCCACATTTGGCAAGCCATAATTATCTTATAGGGAAGTAATGTTCAAATTTATAAAATCAAAGCACTACCTAATGCAACCATTTTTCTTCCTAACTATCACTAAGTTGGACACCCATAAAGAATGTCTAATGGGCTTAATTATCCCTCCATCCCTTAATTTCATAAGCTCTTCTTGCATTTTAGGGGCTAATATGGGATTGACAAGCCTCTGTTTCTATCTAAAAGGCTTGACATTTTCTTTAAGGGGTATTATATGTTGGAAAATGTATTCCCTATAATACTTGAGGTCATCATAAGACTGGGCAAAAACATCTTGCTTGAATTTTCTTAGCAAATCAATCAAGGATTTAATAATTGCAGACACCTTCTTGGGTGATTCAACTATTCCAAGGTTTACTTCTTTGAGATCATGTGTTTTTTTGTCCATGACATTTGAATGAACTCTATATTGGTTATCAAATACACTCTCTAATATGACTAATTCTTTGTTACCATGAATTTTGATGATACTACATTGGGGGAGTATCCTAAGCATTGGAGAGTATTGATATGTTGCATTCATATCTATGGTTTTCATTGATGTCAATGCAGCATGGTTTCTATGAAGATTGTGAGAACAATAGTTAGAGATATTAGTGGTACAGATAATGGGTTGATTGTCTAGTGATGCACAGTTAAGGACATGTTCTAGACACTAGTAAATTTGGACCCAATTTTTACCAATTTTGGTCAAATTTTGACTAAAGTTGTTTCTTTTTCTTGTTGAAATTTCAACCAATTTGCAGGTTGGTCAAAATTTTGACAAATAAATTATGGGTTAGTCAAAATTTCTATGAATGTATTCATCAAAATTTTGATCAACCTACAATTTGGTCAAATTTTTGACAAGAAAAATAGCAACAAACCTTGGTAAAAAAATTGGGTCCAAATGTACTAGTGAGACTATGTCTTCATGATGTGGTTAAGTGTGCAGAGTCTAAGTCAACGGCATATGACAGTTGTACCTAATTTACTGAGAGTAATGCAAAAATGGAGTACTGGAAAATAGTATTCTAATATTTGATTGTTATCTTTTATCTGATATACAATAAAGAATTGTGTAGTTACAAAGTGAGAGAGGACAATCATGTGATGATGTTAGTGAGTGTGCAAGCCCTAGCATTGCACATGTGAAGTTTTGAATAGACTGTGAGCTAACAATTCTATTATAATTGTAATTTAATTGATTATCTTATTATAATTAATTGGGAAAGCCTCAAGGCCAACTCAAGGAATTATTATGAAGATATGGTATAAAGGAAAGTTATTTTCCTTATTTTTAGTGTGTGAATGTACTTAGATCAAGTGGGATGCAAAGTAAATTGTGAAGTGTGAATAGGAGTAGAATGCTTACTAAATGTGAGAAAGCAATCCAAGGGATTATTGGATGCATAGTATGAGATCTAGTTACAAGATATGAAGGTGCAAAATTATAATTGATAGGATAGAGATAGAGGAAGGAAGTACAATTTAGTTCTATTATTCTACAAGGAATAATACAGAGATCATTGGAACAGTGGGTTCATTAGTATTAACCTTGAATTTGTTTGGGTAGTGGGTCCAACTGTCTTCCACAACTCCTAATTGATGGTATGTTGAAGGAATAGCTTGCATTTCATGTATCCATGGTCTCCCTAACAAGATATTATATACTAATGGAATGTCAAGGACTTGATAAGTAAGATCTCTTTCTACTAGACTAACTCAAAGTGGCAACACAACAAGACCTAGGGATTTATGCTCAACTTCATCATATGCCTTGATGGTTATTTTGTGATGAGGATCAATAGACTCTTTAAAATAACCCAATTATTTGAGCAAAGTAGTAGAATAGATGTTTAGACTAGCTCCATTATTAATGAGCATGCAATGGACACATTTTTGATGTATCATAACTTCAATGTGCAATGGTTGGTTATGAGGATAACTCAATGAATTATGGTCATCTTTAGAAAAGGACAAATAGTGAAGTGAGGTCAAGTGACCCACCATTGATTGAAACCTATCAAGATCAAGATTTTGAGGTGCACTTGCCTCATTGAGGGCTTTGTCAATAATTTTCCTATGATTAGATGAGATTTTAAGTAATTCAAAGATTTTTTTTTAAGCATTCATCTATTGTAATTGTTCAAGGACACTATAGTTGCTAACTATGGAGGATATTTCAATTTTTGTACCATTTGTAGATGAAAAAAAAAATAGGTTTTTCTTTATGTTGATATAACTTGGGAGCAAAAGGCATAGGGTCTTTAAGTACTATCTTTACATGAGAATGCATAATAACATTGGCATAAGATTGTGATAATTCTTGATCAATTGTAAAAGATGTAGCAAGTCTTAAGACAAATGGATTTTTTAGTTTCATATCATCATGTTTTCCTTTAATCATGATAACATCACAATTATCAAAATCCACGGGTTCAATCAAATTCATCACATCATCATCATTGGTGTATGTATAATTGACCTTGTTATTGGTTTTATGTTTAGAGTTTTCTCCTTTCTCATAATGTAGAAATGTCTCCTTAAAGCCTTGTGGTCTAATTGTTTTTTGACACTTGTTCTGATGGTATTTTTAAAATGCATTCTCATTCCACTATGTGGATCTTGGCTATGGATCATAAGGATGAGAATTATCCAATGGAGCAATGATCTAATTTTGAAGCAATTTTTTATAGACCACATCTAGAGGTTCACCAAGAGGCGTGTACTCTCATTTTAGTCATGTAACCCAAGATGAGTTCTTTGCTTTGTTCCTAAATGTCTTATTATCAGGAGGATATTTGTTAGTAGTCTTAGATGAATTGATATTATCTGTGAGATAGAAAGCCTTTTTAGCAAGTTTGGGAGTAATGCTATCAACTACTCCATCATGTACTACCTCTCAATTCTTGTTAACATAGATTTATCCTTGCTAGAGGTAGATCCTTGCTTAATGTCTTTGTGAAGTGTTATTTCACCCTTTTTGACCATAAACTCCTCTATTCAGATAGCTCATGTAATCATATCTTCAAAGGTGCATGGACCTTGAAGTTGCATTTTATACCCAAAATTAGGAAAAATATTATCCATGAAGATGTCAAGTTTTCCTGTTTCGAGAATTTTTTATGAATATTTTGTATACAATTTTCACCATCTTTGAATAAACATGAGGAAAAGTTCTCCAATATTTTGTTTGAGGTTACACAAATTGTGTATGTTGACTCGATGTTGTATATTGTGTGAGTATTGTTGAATAAACATATTCACAATCTCATCAAATTTTTCAATACTAGTAGGCAACCTTGAAAACCTTTCCATGGATTGACCACCTAGACTTTGTGGGAATAAATGCATAAGATATGTTTGATTGTGTATGAATTCCATAGAAAAAACATGAAATTCCCTCAAATGACATTGGGGATCAGATGTTCTAAAGTATTTATTGTATTTGGGTAACTCAACTCTTGGAAAAGGAGGCATATCCAAACCCTTGTCAAAAGAAAATGGACAAATGGTATCTAAAGTGTATGTTTTCATTGGTTTATCCTTGTCATGCATCATTTGGGCCAATTGTTCTTTCATGGCCTTCTATTTTTTTTGTAACTTGGATGTCTCAGTTTCTTCTTCTTATGTGACAATTGTCTTGACATTAAAATTTTGAGGTATTTTTGCCCCTTCTTGAGTGAGCTTGATAAAATATTTCTCTTTCTCATCATTGAGCAGGATCTCCATAATTTTTCTAAAAAAAATTATCCTTACAAAATTTCTCTATGTCTTTAGGGGGTATCTCTTCAGTATCACCTACTCATTCATGTAGTCATAAGGCTATTTTAGTCTTTTGTTTCTTTGGTAGTCTTGTCTCCTACTATGGTATCTTGTTTCTTGATCTTGATTAGCCATTTTAGGAGTGTATAATGTTGCAGTATATGTTAGTTGAAAAGGTGTTTTGAACAAGAATTCAAATGTTTCATCCAAAGATGTAGGTGTTCTATCAATTTTTGGATGTTCTTGATATAATGAATTCCTAGTTTGTTGAAAGTTTATGGAAAACATTCTTTAAGGACTAGGTGGACCAACAAGTGAAAGAGATCATGAGGATCCTTCACTAGATTCAAACTATGTTTAAACTTGGGAGAAACCTCTATCACAATTTCCATGGTCCATAGGGAGAAAATAAGTTTGCACTCCTTGTGGCAATAGTCATAGAAAATTATTTAAAACAAAGTTTAAAAAAGGATCAAACTAGAACATTGTCTCAAAGTGAGTATGTTGCATATCTAGGTACAAATAGTTTGAGAAATGGCTAGAACAACCAAGGGTTGTGACTATCATGACAAAAGGTACGAAAAACACAAGAGAATAAAATAGGACAACCAAGTAAGGAGACTAGTTCATGTGTAAATCACAAGTAATCAACTAAGCAAGAAATCAAAGTTTGATTCTATTGTAGATAGAGGAATGACTAAATGTTTTCAAACACAGATCATATTTGGACCAAGTTTTGATGAGGTAGCTCAAAATAGCTCATATTTTTTGACAAATTTGGACAGATTTGTGCAAGGAAATATAGACAACTAGGCGAGCAAACAGCTCTGGCAGATAAATTTTGACATTTTTAGGATAATAGCTTGCATGAAGATTCACAGAGAGCCACGTGAGGAAGTATAATGAACTAGGTGAGAATTTGGAACAGCAATTTTGAACTTGTTTTCTTGTGCAAGAATTTGGACTAAGCCATGCGAGGAAAGGACAAACTGAGAGCAACAGTAGGTTTTGACTCAAAATTCAATGTTCTAGTATTATTTTGCACCAATATTCACAATTTATGGTGTGAGGAAATATAGAGAACCATGAGAGGAAACACAAACTAACAATATATTTGCATGAAATTTTACATAACTACAGGTGAGAAAAGTTCAAAACTAACAAGTTTGGACTATACTTGAAGAGATTTCAAATGATTTTGGTAATTTCTAAATAGAGAACTGATAGTGTTGGTAAGTTTTAGGTAGATATTGACATCATTTTTAGATTTTGGACATAATATTGATTTTTCTGACAAGGGATGCAAGTAGTAGTCACAAATAATATGATTAAGGACAAAGAAACTCGAAAGGATAGGGGAGTCTTGAACTTTTTTCATTTGGATGATTTGGATAGATTATAGACTCAAAAAAGACACTTCTTATCCCTATAACCAAAAGTAGTAGAGGAAGAAAAACCTTTGTCTCACAACTTGTGTGCATGTGTTCACCTCACACAGTCGTGTCACCCCACTAGAAGACACCCATGCTTTTGGTGTATTCCAAGGACTCAATAACATATATTCTCAATGAGCACCCTTGTGGTAGGGGTCAAGGGTGTATACCACCTTCCAAAATCTAAGTACATGCCTATGGTGAGTATCTACAGGAGAGATTCTTACCCCTCCTTGCACAAAGATTATGCCCCCTTTTGGAGATGAATCAGGTAGAAACTATCTAAAAAAATTTACTTGGAATTTGTTCACATTAATCCTTGATGGCTTCACAAATGAAGTCGAGACCAGTGGCCCACACCAACATCTATAAGTGTACAGACTTGACTAGTAATCATAGGGGTGGCGCCACCCAATGCAATAGACATAGCCTCTTCTTGATGTGTGATATAAGAATGAAGAAGAGGAAATTAGCATGGATTTGGAGTCTTTTTCTCTACAAAGCCTCTTTATTATATTGATTTAGAATCATTGGCAAAAGGTGTATGCTTAATTGGATCATTCTCGAAGGTTAGATTGCTCTGGTAGGCCCTCTAAAGGTTGACTCAGGCTATAGCTCAGATTCAAGGGTCAAATTTTTTTATTTTCCCAAAGGGGAAGGAGCATACTCCTCTACCTTTTCACCTTACCCAAACACATAGAACATGTTCATCACTGAGCTAGTTTATCAATCCCAATGTGTCTCTTTCCAAGATTTTGACTTTTCTAAAAGGAAATCATCATCTCTTCATAAAAAGCTTTGATGATAGAACCGCTAACTTTCTTACCTCTGTTGGGTACCATCTTCCAAAGGCATCTAAGTTTTTTATTTACTCTTGGGCATCACTTCCAAGTAGCAAAGAGGATACTCCCCTATTCATTTGTCTAGAGTCCTATGAAGTTCACAAGCCCTATTAAACTATGTATGTAAGAAAGCATTAAAATAGACACAATGATTGAATGGGTTAGAATACATTCTTTTACAAGTGAATCTTTAACTGAATGTCCTATAATTAAACTATAAATATTGTTTGTATATTCATGACAAGGTATCTATGACAAATAATGTGCATGCCACTGTTAGGCTGTCAAAAATTAGAAACCAAAAACCAATGCTTTAGAAACAAGTGTTGGATCAAATAAAATTATGAAAAATAACATTTAAAAATTGCAATTTACTTTTACAAATGGTGAGTTTCACATGAGCTTCTACATGGTCCAACACAAGAATATGTTGCGAACCACACGAGAAATTATACAAGAATACACTTCTTTCACACAAGAAAGTATAGGACTATAGGAAAAGATTATGTCTCCTTGCACAATAATTTATCTTACACATGAGAATTCATTAAATCATTCAGACAGAAATGTTAGAATACCAGAATACCTATAATTTATCAAAAGTTAAGGCCAAAATTTTATTTTTTCTACCCCATAGTGGGCACTAGAAATGTACGTGTTGATTATGGGCCTCTAAATCCACACACACTTCAACATGATCTTTACATGCTAGAAACATCCTAAAATGAACATTGGATTGTCCATTTGGTATGATCCAACAAATCGATCTGTTGTCTTCTAACTAGATAGATTTTGCTATTCACATTTAGGATCGAGAGGTCAACAACCAAACCAACTAGTATAAAGGATTTAATGTAGATGAATGCAAGATTAATATAAGATGTATGCAAGTTAATATAAGAATAAGATAAGCAAATTAATCTAAATGGATGCATTGTGATCTATATGAGAAAACATGTGAAAGTAATGGAGTTATGAATGGAAATGCTTGAGTAGACAAATTGACATTAATTTTATACTTTTCATGTGCATCCCCCAAAATGAGAGGTTGAAGGTTTCTTATATAGAATCCTAGAATTTGATCAACGATTAAGATCAAAATGAATGAATGATTGAGATTGAAGATGAGATTCAGTCAAAATGAAAAATTCCTCTATGAAAAGGGAGTTAATTGATCTAATTCCTTTTCTAATCTCAGTCCTCTCAATATTTCAATTCTAAACTAAAGAGAGAATATAATATCAGATATTTGATTTGAAAAGTTAAATATGACCTCATAATTGAATAATTAAATTCAATAGTTAGAATGAGGGTGTATTAATTAAATCAAATACATTTAATTTCTCATGTATATTAGCTTGAATTCAATTTAATCAATAGGTTTAATTTAGCTAATTCAAGTCAATATTTAGGAATTAAATAAAGTATGTGATTAATGCAAATTAATGATTTTCTGCATTTGACACTTAGGTTGAGTAGAGATTATCAACATCATAATTTCCATCATAATAGAATGTTAAGTAAGATTGATAGATCAAAATTAGTTCAGCGTATGAATGTGCCAATGTAGGGGTATTATAGTAATGATCATGCAAAAAGAATGAGATTGCAAAATTGGATTTTACATTTCAAGATGCTAATATGATGGACGATGAATCTATGAAAGTTATGTAGGTAGAATATTAGAAATTGTTGCAAAAATCCGGTCTCTTGGTGGAATTAAAGAATATGATGAGCTTATATGAAATATCTTGAAAAGTTTTACACCACCATTCAAGAAAATAGCTCACATGATTTAGCTAGTAATTCCCTGGACCAAATATTTCACAAAGGAAACATTTCTTGGAATATTAGAGTTTGTAGAAGTAGAACTGAGATAGTTTGGAGAACTAGCCAAAGTTGAGACAACTTTTAGTGCTTTGAAAAATTGACCTAATCTATCAAGAAGTGCAAGCATAAGAGGAGATTTTTGCAGTAGCAGCAGATCTGATGAAGAAAAGAAGATTGAGGAAGGAATAGCCCTTATGGTAAGAAGAGAGGAAGATGGTAAAAAAATCTTTAAATGTTGGACTTGTGATAAATTTAGTCATTATGCATCTAAGCATCCTAAAAGAGAGAAAAGGTATAAGGGAAAGTTTAAGCCTAGAAGAGATAAAAATTGTTTGTATGCTAATGAGGATGAAGAATTTGATGAAAGAGGTTAGAGTGAAAGTGATAATGAATTAGGATTTGTGGCTATTAAGGAAGATGATCTGGATAGAGAAATTAGAGAAGAAAGAGATTTAGTTTCCCAAGTTGAAAAGAAGTTAGATTGGATAATTAATAGTTGGTGTTCACATCACATCACTGGTGATATGAATAAATTTGTTAAATTCAAAAACTATGATGGAGTTATTGTTAGGGTCAGTAAAAATGCAGCCTGTCATATCATAGGCATTGGATCCATCACTTTACATGGAAGGACTAACACTAAAAATGTTTATTTTGTTGATGGTTTGAAACATAATTTGTTGAGTGTTGGGCAGTTGGTGGACAAGGGATATCAATTGCAATTCACAAAGAAGACCTACATTATCAAAGGTAAGGATGGTAAGATGATTGGAACTAGAACTAGATCTACAGGTAATGTATTTTAGTTGAATCCTACTAAAATGATATGTCTGGTTGCAAAAGTTGATAACAATTTGTTATGGAATTGGAGATTTTGTCAGATAAACTTTGACAATATTGTGAACGTCAATAACACATTTGTAATTAGAGACTTTCCTAAGATAACAAAGCCTACTAATGTTGTGTGCAAAGAATGTATTCTAGCTAAGCAGAAGAAAGTGTCTTTTCCTAGCAAGAAGTTCACTACCACAAAAAAGTTGGAGATCGTTCACACAGATCTGAGTGGTCCTTCAAGAATAATAGGATTCTATGGTGAAAGGTACTTTATGATTTTTGTTGATGATTTCACTAGAATCATGTGGGTAGCATTTATTAAAGATAAATTTGAATCTTTTGAGAAGTTTAAGATATTTAAGAATAGAATTGAGAATGAATCTGGTGTTAAGATAAAAATTGTAAGATCAAATAGAGGAGGATAATTTACATCTAGAGAATTTAACATCTTTTGTGAAGAGAATGGAATCAAAAGACAGTTATCTACACCTAGAACACCTAAAAAAAATGGGATTTGAGAATGATGTCTCAAAAATATTCTGAAGAGAAGCAGTTAATATAGCAATGTACACTCTAAATAGAGTGTAGATTAGACAAGGCATGAGTAAGACACCTTATGAGTTATAGTTTGGTCATTCACCATGTTGGTGTTTGAAAACGTTACCAATTTTCAATTACCCTAATGAGAACACAAAACATCTAGGGGCAGCTAACTCCCATTTTCAACATGCCCATTCAGACACCAAGCCAACTATAAGGCTACACCCTTCTTCTTTAGGCTCTGCAAAACCTAGGTGGGTGGACCTATAGATTCTTTATATGGTACCAGTTATCAAAGCATACACTAAATCTAATATGAAGCAGATAAAACTCTTATTTCTCCTGATAACTCATGAAATAATCATCAATCTATAGTAGCTAAATGCAGATCTAGGAATCTCACAAGCTGAGTGAGGGTTCAAATTGTATAGCTCTTCAACATGAAAGGGGAAAAGCATTTGATTATTGATGTTGATCTCAGCAAAACATGACATGAACAACACAACCTTATGATCCTTCAAAATGATCAGTGCCTTATCTATTGGGCAATTCACACAAAACCCTAACACACATCCCTGAAAGTCACTATTATATGCCATACATCAGGACTTCCTGATCTATCTATCCACTTTGTGAATTAGACATCTACATCCTTCTGAACCTCATACTTGACTTATCCCTTCATGAAATCTGCAATCCTATGATGATGAATCAAGCATTTACATAACTCTTTGAGTCATAAGAAAAATAAATCAACATATAAAACCAATAGGTTGCAATTGAGTTTCATATTCTTTGTTTACAAAACACAAAAGATCACAAACAACATGAATGGGAGACAAGATATCAGAATGAAGATTGACTTGTTGCTGCCTTATCATTCATTTCCTTGAAACAAATTACAATAAGATGCATGAAATTTAAATGCAAAGCTACCTAACAAATCGAACTATCTGTATTCTTATTTCTTGCTATTTATTACATGAGAAATTTGCTGAAGAATGGTTTCATAGTATTGGGAATGCATCAAGACTGGACCAAAAACCTTGGTATCACAGTAGTGTGCCAATTTTCTCCAAAAGAATGGAACCTTTACAATGAAGGAAAGAATGAAAGATATAGGAGAAGATGAAAATCTCGGATCTGATATGCAACTACCATCTATCCACCTAGAAAAACCCTCTCAGCAGATTCAAAACAACTTTCAGATCTTTTCCCTTAAATGCTGAATCAAATCACTTTCAGTTATGGCTCTAAAAGCATCAAATATCTAAAACTATGATTGAACAAATTTCTTATTTGATTCTTGATATTTTACTCACGGTAAAAATGAAAATCAGTTTTAAAAATGACTCTTAAAAGCTAAGGAAATATTTTGGAACTAATTTTCTTCACATTCAGACTTTACCAAGCCTTCCAAACCATCCTCTAACTGACTTTGATGCTCTAAGATCAAATCTACTCCTTTCACTAAGAATGCCCTAGAATTTATAAAATTGCTTATAGACTGAACCAGTGCAGACCTGTACAAAATTTGACTCCATATCTAGAAAATTTAGATTCTCCTAGTTCCAACAGTGAACTGCACTACACATTTTTGATAAAAATTGCCCCTGTTATGGCCATTTGAAAAACTCAAGTCTGAATTGTGTCTGAACTTTAAAATAAAAAATTTAAAAATATATATAGTCTGAACTATATAAAAATTCAAAATATTTCAAATTTTTCACTTTATACTTGTTCCTCTCTGAACTTTCATTTTATATTCCTCTCTTTCAATCCGAGAATGCCATGTGTCAATCTGCTATTGACTATGCAACATTTGAAACCCTTTTTTAATTAATTAATTAATACATTAATTAATTCCTTAAAATTCATTATTCATCTCCCATAGCATTGGAGGCATCCAAATTTTGCTTTACATTCTCATGCTTGACCATCCTTTTACGTCCTTACAACTTCAAGCGTATCCCCGAAGCCCTGAAAAATTTGATTTACGTGCCTCCGCTCATGCTATCATTCTTCCCTTTACGCTCATATAGGGAACACTGCCCTTTACATTCTTATGCTCAAGGCATATCTACGAAGCTTCTCAAAATTTGACTTACGCTCTTACGAGCTAAGCATAATATCGAGGGAGCTTCAAATTTTGTTTACGCTCATATAGTAGTCGTAACCCTGGAGATGCTTTTGCAATCAACTTCCGCTTGCATGCAATGAGCGTAAGATTACAACAACTTGCAAATTTCCTTGCGATCATATGCAAGGTGAGCTTCTTTGAGCTGGGCATCAATATGTTTGACTTTGAACCCATAGGCCCCACACACAAGGTCGCAGCTTCAAAAGCTGTGTGTCTTTTAAGACACAATGTTTATGGTGTAAGAAAGTATTTAAACTTTTAAAAGTTTTCTACTTGCTTGATGTGGGATATACCTATTTCTTTGCAAACTTACTCTTGCTGAGATGTGGTTCTCTATTTTTGGCTTAGCTCACCTGTGGCGTGAATGACCTCTTTTAAACTCTCTTTGGGAGCTTGTTATGATGCCTCGACTTCTTCCAATGTGTGGGATGCTTTTTACAAACATGCTTTGGCTTTCAACTCTTTGTGTGTGGCTTGGATGGTCTTTTTCCAACGTCTCCTTCCTTTTATCGATTGTCTAGTGCCTTTGTGTGGGCTTTGCTCTACCTTTTAAAAGCTTCTGACTATTCCCTTCTATGCCTTTGTTGCTTGGGTTCTTTATGGCTGCAGGTTCAAACTTGTGTGATTCCTTTCTTTGATGACTATCGCCTCAGCCCAAAAATAGCTCCTCTCTGATTTTAAAATATGTTGGAGAAGCTCTCCCCATGGTTTTTAACTTTGGCATGCATGGAAAGGATCTTTGTTGCCCCTGCGTGAGATGTGGTGGAGTCATTGCATTTCTAATTTTCATTGACGTTGGGTAAGATGCAGTTGGTGTTTGTTCTACTCCATTTTGGTTGGCTTGGACATCTCCTCTCAAAACACCTCCTTCTCCAAACAACTTCTTAGTCTTCCATGGCTCTTACACGTGTGGGAGTTCCTTCTTTGGCATGGATATTCTGTATTGGCATGGAAAATCCCTTTGCACATGCTTTTTCATTGACTGCACCTTCTCTTAAACATGTTGCAGTCATTCCTTTCAGCGTGGACATCATTTCTTGCAGCAGATTTTGTTTTTTATCTGTATGGTTGCACTGATTGAGGCTCTCCTCTGCTTTTAAGGCGTGAGTCATCTGCTTGGACTTGATACATAGATTCTGAACTCCAAGTGGCTCTCACTAATTTGTTACTGATGCCTTTGTGCATTGTGTGATACAAAGTTGACATGCCTCAGATTCCCATGAACTATATTATGGAATTCAACATAATTAATGGATTGTTAGCAAAATATTCACATGCTTCATACCTAAGATCATGACAATGTACATCATCTAGATTGAGCATGTGAAGATGCATGCCATTGTGAGCTTTTTCAAATGCGGGGATTGGGATGTAACTATCCTTCCGGAGTCCATTTTGTTCAAAGAGATGCTCATACTCAAAGGAGTCCCCTTTTGGCCTTGAAAAGCATATGTATGTCTAACAAGTTTAGTAAAAAAAATCCACAGATGCCATTCATTTCACATTTCTCTCCACAAGCGTGTTCACTACCACAAAGATGCTCCTTGCTTTTTAATGCATGGAAATGATCCTCATAACCATAGAGTTTTGGGAAACCATCTATAATGCCTGTTTTGGGAAAAAGCCTTTTATAACAAGCATGTTTCTCATGATCCCCGAGCTTAATTGGCACTGCACAAAGATTTTGGCAATCTTCAAGGGAGCATATCATCTTGCACATTTTTTGAGGTGAATTTCATTTATGAGGACCATCATGCACAATTTTTAAGACAACATGCCATTGAGAAATTAGATGACTTCTCAAAACAAATTCAATCCACTCCATATCATTTGGTCTAATTGCCACTAGTCGGGCCCTCGAAGTGGGCCTGACTAAAATTTTTTTGTTTTCATACAACTAAACCTACCAAATGGTCCATTGAAATCAAGTTATCGAATGAAGTCAATTTTGCACCCTAGAAACAAATTTGCAACTCACTTTTACACCTGTCTGCAAACTATCGACTTTGTGCCAGGAGGTCTGTTGACTAGTCTTAAAAACTAACTTAAACAAATAATTAAGCTCTAAAAACTGACACATTGACTCTTTTTTTCACACACTTGCACTTTGTCAGATCTCGTCTCATGATGAATTCAAAGTTAAAAGATATTCACTGTCGAAGTTGCCTTCTCAGAATCATCTACAAGAAAACATGTCAGAAAACAACCAACTGGGTTCAGATTTGGCTTGGAAAACTAGGCAAATGAGCATATGGGGAAAATAAAACTGGGACACTCATTCTCTATCATGAGGAAATTGTGGATCTATGATTTAGGCTCATGATGAATAACAAGGTGCAAATGGAAAGCACTGAAAGTGAGCTACTCAGAATTTTGCGAATGGAATTGACCTGAAAAAGTGTGCAAATGGATTGGTCATGACTTGCAAACTGACACACTTGGAGTATTTTCAAAGTACTACACAAAGGTACAATCCATTTGATCTCACCAATCACATGTTTTGAAATATGACATCACAAACAGGGGTACTAACAAATCTACAAATACTGACACTAGTAAAACTTTAGAAATTCTATTTGGAATCGCGCTTGAAAACTGATCAAACGGATTCGTCATGAGATGAAACTTGAAGCATAACAAGTCTTTGACATCTATAATGCAATGCAATAGTAATTTAAACATTTGGGTCAACTGGTCAAAAGTTATTATAGGTCAAACAGGGCTTCCCAGAAATATGTGCAAAGTGCATAAGCATGAAAATAGTAATTGACCAACTTTGAGGGATTCAAAACCTAGCCAAACGAACTCAAAATGACCCAAAATATGAAACATAGGTTCTCAAGTAAGGGCACTAGACATTATCAAAGTGTAAAGTCACAAAACCTTTCTGATTGTGAGATATTCAAATGCAAACACAGCCTCCTGTCACTGTTTGACACTTGGGGTAAAATGCAGATTTGGGACCAACTCAAAACAAGACTTTGCCAAATGGCTCAGAACAACAATTTATCATCATGGAACAAGTGGACGGGCTGAATACAAGGTGTTAGAAACATTAAACACCTCTTAAGCCTCAGACTAACAACCAAGTACAATCTCATTTAAAAGCATTTAAGGGCTTGATTTTTTCAATGGTTCTCAAAATTGACCATGCAATTTTCAATCCCAACAAACCATCAATCAAATATTCAGAATATTTCAGAGAAAATATTATATTAAGAGAGATTATGACATTGGTAAGTTCAATCCTAGAAGCAATGAAAGTATGTGTCTTGGCTACTCAATAAAAAAAGACATACAGATGTTTCAACTATAGAACTAAGACAATAGTTGAATGCAAAAATGTAAGAATTGATGAAAAGTTTGGTACTAAAGAAAAGATGGTAGATTATAATTATGATGAAGAAGAGGATACTTTTGGAATTGTTAGATAGAATTTTGAAGTTTTCTTTGAGACTAACAATGACCTATGGAATGATGTGCTATCTATTAAGCATAGAGAAGAGAAGAGGTATAAACTTGGAGATGAGATAAGAGTTGAAATGTCAACTCCTACCTTCAATAGAAATATGATGAAGAATCACCCTCTAGAGCAGATAATTGAGAGAAAAGATAAAGGTGTGATGAAAAGGAACATAGTGAATGAGGAATTGTGTCTAATTTCTCAAGTGGAACCTAAAAGTACAAATGAAGCTTGTAAGGATGATCATTAGATTCAAGCAATGAAAGAAGAATCAGATTAGAAAGAAAAGATTGAGACATGGGAATTAGTTCCTAGACCTAAAGACAAGAATGTGATAGGAACAAAGTGGGTATTCATAAATAAAATGAATGAACAAGGGGAAGTTGTGAGAAATAAGGCCAAACTTGTTTGCATTTTTTAATCAAAGCAAGAAGGCATAGATTATGAGGTAAATTATGCACCTATAGCCAGAATGGAAGTACTAAGGATGTTCTTGGCTTATGCAGCAAGTAAGAACTTCAAGTTTTATTAGATGGATGTCAAGTCAACTTTTCTAAATGGAGAACTTGAAGAAGAAGTCTATATCAAGAAGCTTGATGGATTCCCTCTTACAAAAGAAAAAGAGATGGTATGCAAACTAAAGAAATCAGTGTATGGTCTAAAGTAAGCACCTAGAACTTGGTATGCAAGGTTGGACATCTATTTGACTAAACTTGGATTAATTAAAGGTACAATAGATGGTAATTATACTTGAGAAAAGTTGATATTGGTTTGTTTATCATTTTAATATTTGTGAATAACATAATATTTGGAGGAAATGATAAATAAAGTGATAAGTTTTCTGAAGAGATGAAAAATGATTTTGAAATGAGCATGATAGGAGAGATGAAGTTCTTTGTAGGATTGTAGATTGCACAAAGTAGAGATGGGATGTTCATTTCACAAGCCAAGTATCTAAAAGACTTGCTCAAATTATTTAGGTTAGAGAGTTGCAAACCTATTGGTATACCCACAATAACTAGTGATAAATTATCTAGCAAAGATGAGACATCTACAGTTGAGTAGAGAAAGTATAGATCTATGATTGGAGGATTGCAATATCTAACTCACACTAGACCAAATGTAGAAAATGTAGTTGGGATTGTAGCTAGACTCCAAGATGATCCTAAAGAGTGATGGAGACACAACCAAAGACCAAAATATTATAATCAATGAAAAATGCCCTATGGGCTTACAATAGTATGATTCTGGAGAAAGAAATCCTCCGCACAGTACCTTCTCTCTAACTCCATTGAGAACTGCCTTTATAATGCCAGAAGTGTTCTTAAATAAGCCCCAAATGGTTTAGGGTTAGGAATACATTCTAGAATATGCTAGTTGACATCCACCACCAAAAAAGAAGGTTCCAAAAGTCACATTAGAAGTCAATGTAAAATTAGAATAATCTAGAAATGGTAGCGCAACTTTCGAGAGGCATAACTTTTGAACCAGGACTTTGATTGACAAACCATTTACATTTCTAGAAAGCTATTGAAGCGCTCTATAGACCTATGGATGAGCTTGGATCATCCCCCATTTTTTGGCCCCATACGAGGCCATTTAGTACCCTAAATCTAACTTTGAAGCACTCTTAGGAGGTCTCCAAGAAATTTAAAACTATGATAACTTTTTAACCACAAAGCCTTTTGACCTAATTCTTTTTCTGGAGCACTTTAAATGAAAAATATAATCATACCTCCAACTTAAACCCTTTAACTCATCATAATTTTGGCTTAATTACAAAATAACTCATTTTTTGCATTTACATGTATCCCAAGGTGCTTAAAAACTCTGACCCAAAAAACTAACAGTGGAACTATGAGAGTTGGAAACTTTATTTGACCCAAATGGGTATCTAGAAATGAAAACACATTATACATAAACTATCTCTAAGCATATTTTTGGGTGATATAGGATTGCCTTTACACCATTGGATGCTCTTGCATCAAAGAGTATCATTATGCAGCAACAAAGAGGATATTTAGATATTTGAAAGGAACATCTAATTATGGGATTCAGTATGAAAGATCAAGTGATTTCACTTTGTGCACATATACTGATGCAAATTGGGTAGGAAGTATGAATGATAGAAAGAGCACTAGTGGTGGAACATTCTTTCTTGGAAGAAGATTTCTTTCTTGGTTGAACAAGAAATAAGACTATATCTCACAGAGTACAGTTGAGGTTGAGTATCTTGCAACAACAAATATCTGTGATAAAATTATGTAGATGAAGAAAATGTTGAAGGATATTGGGATTGAGTTTATAGAACCTATTATCATTTACTATTATAACACAAGAATAATGAGTATGTCTAATAATCTTGTATTAAATTCTAAGGCAAAGCATATATCTATCAAATATCATGTTTTGAGAGAGAAGGTAGTAGAAAAGGAGATAATATTGGAGTATGTAAGTACCATATCAAATTATAGATATATTTATGAAGCATTTTCCTAAAGATACTTTTGAGTACTTTAGAGGTATGCTTGAGGTTATGCCATTGCCTACTTCTAAGTAGATGATGTAGAAAGTGCATCAGTCTAGTTGTATAGAGTACTATGGTTAGATTGGACTGAATGTTGATGCTTCTTGTATGGGGGAGTATCTAGTATGTACTAAGTCATTGAGGACTCTTGGTATTTGGTATTGAACAATGTCTTTGGACACTTGATCTGATTGAAGAGTCGAAAAAGTATTAATAAAAATTGGTATGTAATAATTGGTAGTTATTTTGTATTTGTTTGGAGGCATTTGACATTAATTTCAATAGGGGAGAGAATTTACATGAAAAAAATCTCCTAAGATATGGGGGAGAAGAACTCATAAGTATGTATGAGGAAGAGATATCTCTTCAGGGAGATTTAGAAAGATTCATGTAAAAGACGCAAGAGTATGCACCTAATGTGCATCTGATGTATTGTGAGCTTTTAGTGTGAAGTGAATAATTAATGTCTATAAAGAGAGAGGATTTGCATCTATTGTGCTTAGATATTTTAGTATGTGAACAACTAATGCTAGTTCTAGTAGTCAAAGGATTTTAGATTGATGAAGAGAATTTGAGATGACAACAGTAGCAGTACATTACAGTTTGGTATTCTTGGAACTTAGATGTTTTTCATCTATGTTTCCATCAATGCAAAAGGGGTTGATTGTTAGCATTAATGATGATAATACTACATTGGGGTAGTATCCTAAGCATTGGATAGTATTGATATGTTGCATTCATGATTATGTTTTCCATTGATGTCGACATAGCATGGTTTCTATGAAGACTAGGAGAACAATAGTCAGAGATCTTACTAGTATGGACAATGGGTTGATTTTTTGTTGATGCACATTTAAGGAGATGTTCCAAACTATGTCCTAATGATGTGGTTATGTGTGTAGAGTCTAAGTTGATGGTGTATGATTATTTTACATAATTTACTTAGAGTGCTACAGAAACAAAGTACTGGAAAATAATATTATAATGTTTGATTGCTATCTTTTATCTAAGATGTAATGAAGAAGTTTGTAGTCACAAAGTGATAGAGAATATTCATATGGTGATGTTATTGAGTGTGCAAGCCTTGGTATTGCAAGTATGAAGTTTTGTATAGATTGTGAGCCAATAATGCTATTGTAATTGTAATTTAATTATTTATCTTTATTATAATTAATTGGAAAAGCCTCAAGGATGACTTGAGGAATTATTATGAAGATATGGTATAAAGGAAAGTTGTTTTCCTTATTTTTAGTGTGTGAATATACTTGTATCAAGTGGGATGTGAAGTAAATTATGAAGTGGGAAAAGGAGAAGAATGCTTACTAAATGCAAGTAAGTGATCCAAGGGATTATTGGATGTGTAGTATGAGATCTAGTTACAAGATATAAAGGTGCATAAATCTGGTTGATAGGATAGAGATAGAGGAAGGAAGTACAATTCAATTCTATTATTCTATAAGGAATAATACAAAGATCATTTGGCCATTGGGTTCATTGGTCTTAATCTTGAAGTTTTTTGGGTAGTGAGTCTAGCTATCTTCCACAACTCCTAATAGGGTTGGCACAACTCCTAATAGCACTGGAATCTCCTAACAGGGATTCAAAATCTCCTAATAGGTACTCATATGTACTAAATGTTGTACTAGAATCCTTACATGGTCTATCCTCTAACAAGGAATATTTATATTAGTACATCATCTTGTGAATACCATCCCCATCAAAGTTTTCCCTTTGATCAAGGGTTTCCCTAGTTAACATATCTTGTTGTGGCTTCAGCTTATATTACTCATATGGTTGTGTTTGTTTAAGGTTGATGTTTATGATAATAGTTGGATAACTTATTCACCCACCCCACTCTCAGTTATATCAGTGAAATATATATTCTAATATCCTTTGGGTAATTTTTTTGTTGTTAAGTATAAAATTTCTTTACCAAAAATAGTTTCCTTACCATCTATTTTCTCAATCAAAGTACTACAATCCAATTCCTAACCATGGTACTTGTTTTCATTGAGGAGAAAATTCACAATGTCTTTATCATCCTCAAACACCTACTAGTTTTCTATGTCATCAAGAATGGATGGTTTGTTCTACATCTCAATCTTAGATACACTAGTAAATGATGTGTCATTAGGGATTAATGGCTACACTAGCCAGCATATCATCCATCTTATTGTTACTCCTATCCATCCAAGAAGTACCAAAAACATCAAATACTTCAATCTAATCCCAAACAAGATTCTTTTAATGTTTTAGCCCTTTTTTTCTTGGATTCATATGTCTCTTTTATCTAAGACACAATCAATTCTAAATCACCAATAACATGAAATTTCTTGATACCATGGTTTGCACCCACTTTTAACCCAATTAAAAGTGTCACATATACTATAATGTTCTTGGTACATCTAAAGTTTAGGTTGAATGAATACCTAAACGTATTTTTTTCTGGAGATATAAAGAATACCCTAACCCCTGGCCCTTCTTTAGAGTTAGCCCCATGGAAATACATAGTGCACAGATTTTATGAATCTATGCACTTCAATACTTCTTGTGAAATTAGTGGGGTTGGCTTTTTGATTTCTTAAATAGTGAGTTCAGCTCTAAAAAAATTCACTTCAGTGTCAAGAAAGCAAGTAGCATATGTATCAATATTATTTTCAATAATGTGAGTAACCCTTGGCTCTCTGCCAAACTTGATGGCCTTGTCTCCTATGTGAAATGTGGCATAAGTTAGATCACATTGTAGGCCATCAATAACTTATGCCTCCATTTTCTTGAGAGAAACATTCCATAAGTTATGCCTCCATTTTCTTGAGAGAAACATTCCATAAGTTATGGAGGAATATCAACCACTAAGGCAATCATTGTCAAATCAACATTTGGATATTCACCAAGTCTAAAAGGAAATGCATTAATTATTCTAATAATAGGAACTTCCTTGGCATCCATGGCCCTACATCTACCCTATTTTGTATCTAATTTTAAATTAAGGACTTCCATGATATCAAATGGCGTGATAGTATTTGAGGCTCCTAAATCAATCATGCAATTCTTCAGGGTTTTACCATTTATGATCAAAGTAAGAAAGAAAGGTTCAATATTTTCTATATAAGATGCATCTGAATTATCCAAATACATATGAGGTATTTGGGACATAACTCATTTGTCTTCCTTTTCTTTCACTATAAATGGTACCTCCTACCTTATTGGTAACTCATTTTCAATAGTGTTACTATTATAATTCCTTCTAACCAAGAGAGGGTTTTACTCTTATGTTCTTCTATCTTAAACATCTCAAATAGAGGGACTTTAACATTAATTTGTAATAACATGAAAATCATGGCTAAAAGGTCATATGTGAGAGGTTTGAAATGATTACCTCTAGTTTCTTGTGCTTGAACAATAGGCTTCTCCACTTGTCTAATGGCATTATGATTTGACTCCTTTTCATGTGTGTTTGCCTTGATTGTTTCTATCTCTTGGAACTACACTTTATTTTTGGGTTCCAATTTCCTATTCTTACTATCTTAAATCTTGACTACCATTGGGTTGTCCTATTTACTTTTATCGTCCATTTTATGAGTTATTTCCTTGATGAAAATACCAAATGCTTTCCCATGAACATTGTGCATTGTTCTGTTTCTGAGATTATATGCAGTATGAACTTGGGCTACCATCTCAGAAGTTATTCTATAAATATCTTCAATAGATGGTTTCCTCAAATTCATATGCTCAACATATGATATCGTATTACACATCATCTCCTTAATTGATCCTCATCATCTAAAAATACTTCTTGATGATTCAAATGATGCATATTTCTCTGACTACTAACATCAATCTTAGAGTCTTCTAGATCCAATTCTTCACCATTGTCACATAGATTAATCATGTTACATGCCACATATTCACGATTACTTTCTTCCTTGCCTTCTTTAGGTTGTGCTTTCTGATTTTCATAAAATGATTGGGCAACAACACAATAATCAAGGGAATAAGGAGATTGGCATACAATACACCAAGGCATGTCCTCCATTATATTCACAAAATTTCTCTATAGTGGATCTAGTGTACTTTTATCCTTGGTTTCTTGAGTAGGGTTAGGAATGAGCTTTCCATCCTTCCATTGTGTGTTATAAGGATAGATCTTCAATCAAGTCTGCTTATTGTAGTTATTATTGAAATTAGGATTCATATTCTTAAGAAGATTCAAAACTTGGTCCATCTTGTCATCCTTAGGTTTCTTAGTTATATTTGGCTTATCACCTTCTTTTCTATTACCCCTGAAATTGAACAACTTTGGATCATCTCTTTGTTAGAGTAATTAGATATTTTCTAATTAACTCTAGTCTACTTAGGCTAAATAGGGATATAATAATTAATTCTTGTATTAATTATTACAATGCAACCTAGGTTAGAAATTTTAAGGGTTTTGATATCCTTTACAAGGATGATCTCTCTTTGTAATGAACCAATTTCATTGTTTATTATAATAATTTATCTTTTTACTCATCAAGAATGTCTCATCTATGGATCTGGCAATTCCAACCTCCATAGCTTTTTGCTTCTCTCTTTTTGTGATAGGTGTTTTCATGTAGGCGATTCTTGGGAGCTGTGAGGTTGATCTTTCATCAACATCAAAATGGTATAAAAGCTCTAGATCTTCATGCCCCTATTTTCTTGATGAGAGGTTTGGCATTATTTTTAGGTTTATATTTTCTCTTTTAGAGAGTTTTAGTTTTTAGAAGAGTTTTGTATTGTATCTGGGGTGACCTATTTTTTGGGGCACTTTGAGCCTAAATGGAAATAATTATTGTGCTTAGAGCACTTAAAAACCCTCATTTCCATCTAAAATATATCTAGTTTGGATGTTGTTAAAATTTAAGGCAATTTTTTTTGTACCCAAGTCTTTTTGACCTAGGCATGCAAAATGAGGCAGTGATTTTTTGATTAACAGGAGGAGGCTCATGGGTTAGTTGCTTTTGGTGCCACTTGGATTTTTGGAACATGGGCATTTTTTTCAAATTAAAAATTGGGCTCTTCCCTGTGTAGGCTGACATGACCACCAAGTACTCTACCCTTATCAGCAACGTCATTGATCTTTTGGGCCTAAGCTCCAATTCTTGTGAGGCTCATAGCTACCCCATTTTGGTGTCCTCATCCTATTCTTTTTGGGTTCTAAGGTTCTCATTCTCTACATGTGCATGCCTTGGTGATGTGCTATGTTTGAGATCTATGTGTTTCATTAGACAAGAATTGTGGATCTTGATCAATGAGTGGATGTGTAGGTACTATTTTTTTATTGGTGCATGTTTGTACTATTTATTGGAGAAATTTTTAAGCCTCACATCACAACAAGGATAGCCTACTTGGAATTTTTGCTCATACTCCTTGGGCCCAACCTTTATTTTTTGTGGGTTTACAATACCTTTTGACAATTGCCTAAGATTTTTAATGGGTATTTTGACCCCAATTCCATGTTGCACAATGTTCTCTATTGGCACCCTTTTCTTGGCCATTTTTTATCATAGAATTTGATAGTTGGAAGTTTTATTTTTAAACTATGGGTTTGTGCTCTTTAATTGGATTCCACTCTTGAAATCCAAATCATGCAACCCGAGCCCAACTCACACCCTATAATTTTGGGTGGTTAAGCTTTAATTATCTAGTGATTCTTATTTTTGGAATATCCCTAAAGATTTTGAAAAAAGAACTTTTATGTTTGGAGCTCATGCTTTATCTTGAAATGGATATTTTGGCCTTGAACTTCACCTCCAATCATGTGCCCCATGATTTCTTGGTGCCCATGCTCTGCCCCAACAATCTTTTTGGGAACTCTCTATGATGTTGTTTGGATTTGTTGTGGTTTTTGGACCTCGAATGTTGGGTGAGCATGGAGTTCATTTCTCTAGCAATTGATCTTGGATTGCATGGACTATTCCTTGTCTTCATTTGATGCAAACTAATTTTGGAGAGGATGTGGTTACAAGTGTTTGGCACACTTTTTTTTAGGGACAAATCTTGTCAACTCAAGTAGTCCCTCCTCCTACATTGATTTTTTAGTACAATTTTTGAGCCCTTATCTGTGCATTGGCTTGAAGACATTTTTTGGCCTTTATCTTTTTCCATGTCTCATGACTTTTCATGTGAATCAAGTGTTGACCCTTTTTCTTTGGCCCACATGCTTATACTTATTAGCACGTTGATTGGAGGCACCTCTCTCTACCACCTATGATTGGACCTTTGCACTAGTAGTTTTATGACCATTATGGGCATTTCTTATGGCTTTCTACAATTTTCATCTTTTGAATGATGGTTTTAGTTTTGACTTGGGTCATTTTGAGGGTTCCTTTAGCTATTTTTTGCTTTTTCCATGCATTTTGGCACCTATAAATTTGAGGGCATCTTGTTATTGACTCCTCCTTTTGCAACACCATTTGGAATTTCTTTTATTAAAACCTTTTAAAAAAAAAATTGTTATGACACTTTTCCAAACATGCTCATATTTGGCCACTAGAGATTTCATCCATTGTCTTGTTTCCTTCGGTTGGTTTTTTCTGGCAAGGGTCACTTTCTGGCATTTTTTTGCCTTGATAGTCATTTTCCCATCAAATTTAGGCTCATCACTTTCTGAGATTAGCACCATGTCATCACTACATCAGTGTTCCTATTACCTCTTTAGGCTCTATTTGAACTACTTTCACATTTTTGCTCATATCTCAAGCATACAAACTCTATTTTTTGCAAACAAGATATCATCAAAAATCTAGTTTCGATCCCATCTTAGTGGTACTGTTACTTTTTAGCTTTGATTTTTTTTATGGCTCTTTCTTCTATCAAATTTAGGGGTATAATTTTGCACTCCAAGAGACATATCTTGAGCCTCCAATCTCCGATTTGGGAATCTTGTAAATCATTGTAAATGTATTTTTGAGCTCTTTCTAGTGATGCTATTTTTTTTTTTCATATTTTGCACCAAGAACATTCTAATTAGTCTTTTTCATTTTTGCATTCTAGTCTATATTCAAGTATGAGGATTAATTTCATTGCTTCAGATGATTCATCATGATGTATATTATCTATTGCATTAGTCTTATGTCTCTTCTAGTCTATTTAGACATCATTTGTATATATTCTTGCAAACACACTCAGATAAAGTACCATATTGCATTTGTATTTCATTTGAGTCATTTTGCCTTATTTTTCCTTTTGATTCGAGTAGGCTCATCTAAGGACACTCATGTAGATAATTGTATTCTTGAGATTCACTATATCTTGTGCCTTATTGTGCATTCACTACTCATGATTAAAGTGGCATGGGGGGTTGATGTTTTCCTTTGTTTTCCATCTTTCTTTGTCTAGTGAGTTTCCCTTTCATGACATTAGCCTCATGTCGTGTTTGAGATTGATCACCTTAGTACACACATATGTACTCTTTTGTGCATCTTGATCATGGTTCCTTGACATGCAGCTCTTCTAGACCATTTTTCTAGTTGCCTATCACCTAACCCTTGTCTACATTAGGGGGCTTCTTCTATTGTTTCTCATGCTTCCTTCGTTTGATTGATCATCTCTTTAGGCTTGGATGTTTCATGTCATCTATATTTTTGAGTTTACTTGTTTTCCTTTATGTGCCTCTTGATTGAATGTAGATTACACTCTTCTCTACCTGGTTAGGTTTTATTTCAGTGGAGATTCTTCAAATTAGTAGTTAATTTTGATAGAACTTTATAGCTTCTACATGCTTCAGTAGTGTTCTTCATGTTCATCTTTTGTTCCTATCTTCTAGGACATTCCCTAGTTTGGAGGCTTCTTCAGTCCTTCACTAGTTTCTTTTAGCATGTTTTCCAACTCTTTTTGGAGTAGGGTTTTTCCCATATGGTTTTCTCTATTTCTTCTCTTTTTAGAGATTTTGTTGTGCTTGGGTACTTCATCAGGCCTTGTTACTAGGACCCAATTCTACTTTCTATAGTAGTTTCTAGGTTTCTAGCTACTCCCTAAATTTATCTTGGGAGGGTGTTAGAGTGATTAGATATTTTCTAACTCTAGTCTATTTGAGCTAAAATTTAGGCATATAATAATTAATTCTTTTATTAATTATTATGATGCAACCTAGGTTAGACCTGTTTAGGGTTTGAATCTCCTTTATAAGCATGATGTCTCTTTGTAATTAACCAATTTCATTATTGATTATAGCAATTTGTCTTTTTGCTTATCAAGAATGTTTCATCTATGGATCTAGTAATTCCAGCCTCCATAGCTTTTTGCTTCTCTCTTTCTATGATAGGCATTTTAATGCATGTGATTCTTGGGAGCTGTGAATTTGATCATTCATCAACTTCAACACTCTTCTCCCTAGCTTTCTAGATGCTCTTCTATTATTTTAATATTAATAGCCATTTTGAAAGTATCCCTTAATGTCTTGGGATCTTTATCTCTTAGGGTATAGGCCATCTTGCTGTCAAAAGCATTGAAATAGGTAGTAAGACACACATTATCACCTAATCTCATCACTTGAAATAATTTATGCATTCCTTTCTAGAGTCTTATAATGAAATCAAATGTTGACTCATTTGGATTTTTCTTTATGTTATTGAACTCATTCAACATAAAACTTGCATTAGTGTTATCACCATACTACTCCTTAAAGAGCTTCTCTAAATCATCCCAAGAGCCAATATTGTCATGAGGTAACCTTCTAAACCAGTCCCTTGTAGCTTCAATAAGTGAGTTTACAAAAAAATTCATAACCACATCCTCATGCTCTACTTCATATTCATTTAACATGTTAGTGAATTTTCTAAGATGCTCTTCACCAGTTATAGCATTATTTCCTAAAAACTTAATGACTTTATCTCTCAAATCATTTGAGATGGGATGAGGAAAAGTAGGGATGCCTACAATGGACATTTATTTATATTTTTTCATGTAGATAGGTCTCTTCTAGAAACATACAACATTTGAAGTGCTTGGTCCTACCCCTTGGGTTTGCACATGGATTTGAGCTTGCTGAGCTTATTGAGTAGAAAATATTTGACTAGTTTCTTTGGAAGAGGAAGCTGGTGCTAACTAAGATAAATTTTGGCTAGTTATTATAGGTCCACAAACTAGAACAAAAAATATGGCTTGTGAGGGCTGATTTTGCTAGGGTGCTAGGACAAAGGTGGATTTGAGAAAATGTATGTCTTCTTCTCTCTATGCCTTGAGCCTCATTTTCAACCTTTTCAAGTTCTTTGGTCAAATCTTCCCTTTCCTTCTTTTCTTTTTCTAACTCCAAATCATGTTTAGACATGATAGGAATTTTAGAAGGAACTTGGGGCTCATTGATCTATATCACTACAACCTTCTATTTTCCTTTATTAGGATGCTTTACAGTCAAATCTATGACATCTACTTCAATAGGTTTGTGGGGTTGGATCTGGGAGATGACAGGTCCTTCCTTCTCTTCTAGAAGGAATTCTTGGTCTTAGATTTTAGACCTTATCTCCTTGACATCTCCAAAAATATTTGAATGTAGAGTAGAAGACCTTTCTTCTAAATTCCTATTTTTCCTTTTAAGAGCCTCCATCCTTCTAAGAAAATCCCCCTTTCTATGAGAGCATTCATGGTGGTGTAATACCCTAAATTGGCACATTGGTATTCTGAACCAATTTTGGTCCATCAATCTTACTTAAAATCATATTGTACTAGGAAATTCTAATTTTGATAATCTCTACTTGAACAAGTGTCAAATGTGGAAAATCATTAATTTGCATTAATCGCATACTTTATTTAATTCCTAAATATTAATTGAATTAGCTAAATTAACCTTCTAATTAAATCAATTTAATTATAAGTCCTGTTACTTTCATTAAATTAAATTCACCCCTTTCATTAATATACATGAGGAATTAAATATATTTGATTTAATTATTACACCCTCATTCTAATTATTGAATTTAATTATTCAATTAATTAGATTATTCAATGATGAGATCATATTTTATCTTTTTAAATCAAATATCTTCTCCAATATTCTCTCTTCAGTTGAGAATTGGAAACATTGAGTGGATTGAAATTAGAAAAGGAATTAAATCAACTAACTCCTTATTCTGCCCAAAAGAAATTAGTTAACTTCCTTTTCATAAGGGAACTTTCTATTATGACTAAATCTTCTTCAAATCTCAACTATTTATTCAGTTTGATCTCAACCATTGATCAAATTTTAGGATTCTATATAAGAAACCTTCAACATCTCATTTTAGGGGGATGCACATGAAAAGTATCAAATTAATATCAATTTTTTTACTCAATCATTTTGCATTCACAACTTCATTGCTTTCACATGCTTTCTCATATACATTATAATGCATCCATTTAGATTAATCCACTTATCTTATTCTTAGATTAATTTGTATGCATCTTAGATTAATCATGCATTCATCTAGATTAAATCCTTCGTACTAGTTGGTCTAGTTGTTGATATCTCAATTCTAAGAGTGAATAGCAAAATTCATCTATTTAGGAGCCAACATATCACCTTGTTGGGTCATATCGAATGGACAATCCTGTGTTCATTTTAGGATGTTTCTGAAATTTAAAGACCATGTTGAACTGGGTGTGGATTTAGAGGCCCACAATCAACATGTACATTTATAGTGCCCACTATGGGGATGAACCTAATATTTAGCCTCAAATTCCCACTTCTCATATGCTAATTAATTTTTGCCTACAAGTTTTCAAATATTTTTTCAAATCTCCTAAAATACATGGAAATTATTAATGAAATTTGTTTTGCAAGTTTATCTTGATATTTTCAGGCTAAAAAAAATCAAATTATCTTGGATTGATTTTTTTTTAATGATTTTTCATTAAAAAATCATTTTGGGGTCAAATCACAGAATTGGAAAATGAATTTTTTTTGTAGATTTATATACACATGTGCAGCTCAAAAGAAAAAAAATAGATTTTTTGGGTTGATTTTCAATTTTTTTAATTTAAAATTTTATTTTTCATTAAAAAATCATTTTGGGCACTATTAGTGTAAATAATTAATTATTATTACATTTTACTTAAGTTTACTTAGGAATATTCTCATTCTGGTTATTATGATCATCCATTATTGGTCCATATAGTGCTAATGCTTGAGCTTCTTGATCTTGGCATCATTTTGCCCCAAGGAAAATTCTTACATGGTATCAGAGCTATACCAAATTCTTACATGGTGTTAGAGCCATAGGAGATCTCTTCACATAGCCATTGGAGACCATTTTTGCTTTATCTCTCAAAGGGCCATGATTTAGATCTAGAGTATTCGTAGATATTAGAAGTGCCTTGAGCAAGATCTGACCTCACCATTACATTCTAAGGATTGATTCGACAAATTTTGACTATAAATTTTCCTACCCTAGGCCATAGTTAAATTTGAGGCCAAATCTAGAGTGATTTGATTTTTGAAGGTGGGCAATGGTGATTCAGAAAAAATAATTTCAAAGGCGATTTTCAAACAGCGATATCTTCCTCATACAAACTCCTTTTTCTGAGCAATTATTTTTGTTTTGGGATAGAATTTCCCAATCTACACACTAGGCTTTGTTTGGTCACATTTGGTAACATATTTAGGTTCCATTTTTTGTTGACAGTGCATAATTTTTCATCTACTTTCTAAATCTGCAATCAGATTATAAGCTTGTGTGGACAAAAATACCACTTTTAGAAATAGGTTCATTTTTGAATTGTATTTCTTTGATCAAACTTCAAAATAGTTGTATATCTGAGCAACATGACTAGGTACTAGATTTGAACTCCAAGAGGAGGTTGTAAGTAGCAAAATGAGATGTCCACTTAGGCCCTAAATTGGCAAGTGGCCATTGTAATCGCACTAAATATAAAGTGCCAAATCATACATTAGGGGGGGTTTCTTTGATTTATTTTGCGTTTTGGGGATGCATACATTATTTGATCTCATGTAGTCATGTCAAAAGTGTCACATCAGTTTAAGATTCAAATTGACAAAAAGGAACTATAAAAAATGGAGTGCTTTGATGACTGATCATCTAAGAGAACATAACGAAGTGTTTCCTTATCTATATTTAAAGATATTTCCCCCTAATACTAACTAGGGACATCTTTTTCTTCTTCTTTTCTTTATGTATAATAATATGAGTAAGGAATATTTTGCTCCTCTTAGTAAGTCAAGTAGTCCTGATGACATTTAGATGTATCTTTGGGAAGCATATGGAGATCCATGAGTCCGTCCATTACTAGAGGACATTATACCTCCAATCACTCCAGTTGTGGTACCTACAACTCTAGTTGAGAACATACCTCCTAATGCTCCTATTGCTTCTACTCATCTAGTTCTAGTCACAGATGCTCCTAATTTAGTACAATAGGAAACACCATGTCTTCCTATTTCAGCTTCACGTGATTACTTCCTTCTAGACATTGTAGTGTTGTTTTTGGAGTCTTACATTGAAGATGTGGGAGACATTATTGATGACATCCATCTTCTCTTTGTTAAGGAGAATTCTTCTTCACTTGTTGCGAGGGAACACTTTGACCCTCAACCACTTGATCTTTCTTTTGAAACTAACATGATTGTGGACACTTCTTTTCAGTAGTTGGAGGAGGACTCTTTTACTTCAAAGGAGACATTTCATTCTTTGGAGATTTTATTCCAATTTCCTCAGACATCATATCTTTTGAGGATTGAGCATTCTCTACTACACCTATGGCACCACTTCTTCCTACAAGGAGGAACATCATTTAGTTTTCATGGTGTAGCTTCTTTAGTCATCAAGGAGCTTCTTTCATGAGTATGCATTCATCATTCAGGGGAGGCTACATTGCTTCTCTTCCCATATCTTCCTATAAGGATGATTCCTTTTCTTTGGAGTTTGATTCACTTTCATACATGCACACGTTACTTTGTTTTCCACCTTCTTTTGGGCATCCACTAGATTGGCTTGTGGCATATACATTCATCAAAGACTTGTCAACATATGAGCAGACTTCAGAGGCAACATCCATTGCATATTACATATGGATTCCTCATCCATCTTCCCATCCATAATGGGAAGTATACTTGCACCTATACTTGGTGTATCTTCTTCCTAAAAGGAGAAATGTCATTTGTAGGTATTGGATACTTTGTTGTCTTCATGACATCCTTGCAGGAGATTATTCAATATGGGGGCATACCATCATGTATTTTTTCTAATGGGGGATATATGCTTGTACATGCATGATGTATGTCATACTAGGGGGGTCTTGATTACTCCATTCCTGCATGCATCTTGTATTTCTTCATCTCTCTTTTTGGAGGAGATTTTTCCCATGAAGTTTTCTCTCTTTCTCTAGTTTTAGAGAGATTGCATTATATGTAGAGCATTACATTTGTACATGGGTAACTAACATGGCCTAGTAGCCAGGAACCACATTGCATCTTGCATTTAGCTTTATGAGCTTAAGTGTCTTTCCCTAAGTTGCACTTAAGGGGGGTGTTAGTGTAAATAATTAATTATTATTACATTTTACTTAAGTTTACTTAGGAATATGCATAGACATACAAGTTGTCTTATTGATAACATAGGAGTTAGTAACTTATTTGAGCACATGGTGTCTACAACATCTCTTTACAAGATACACCTATGTAAACTTATCCTCTCATCATTGCACAAACTCCTGTGCTCAATGGAGAATAATCCACTCTTGGTAAACATGTGCTTAGTTGTGATGTTTATCTCTTTGGTAACTCCTAGTCATTCTAGATGCCTTTATATATAGGGACTTCTAGTGTGTATTCATCTGATATCCATTATTGAATATTCTCATTATTGTTATTATGATCATCCATTATTGATCCATAGTGTGCGAATGCTTGTGCTTCTTGATCTTGGTGTCATTTTTCCCCAAGGAAAATTCTTACAGGCACAAATCATTAAACTAAATAATGATATATTGCTTTGTAGGTTGATATGGATATACATAGCTCATAGAAACAATTTCAAATATTCCATCAAAAATCTATTTTTAATAATTATTTTGTCATTTTTCATACAAAAATTAATTTATCACCCAAATCATGTAACTTTGATCTAGAAATTTTATTGCTAGTTTGGGACAGTTTCAAGATCTTCCAATAAAATTTCAAAGTTGTCTCTTCAAGCAGCTATTTTTTAATAATTTTTTGTGATTTTTCATAAAAAAATAATAATTTATGAAACAAATCACATAATTTGAACTTGAAACTTTCATTGTAGGTTTGGGATGCTATTATGAGCTCATGGTAAAAAAAATTCAGATTTTTTTGTTCCAAATTCTATTTTTTAATAAATTTTCATTAAAAAATTAACTCATGATGCAAATCTTTGAGTTTTAATAAAAAACAATTATTACAAGTTTTTGGAAAGCAACAAGGAAGTAGACATTGGAGGACATTAAATTAGGAAGGAATGAACTTGAATGATTAATCATTTGTCTTTGAATGAATGTTGCAATTAAATTCAAAATCCAAACACACTATTGAATGCCTTCAAACTTAAAACAATCAAATTCAATCTTGAATGTCATGAACTAAAATCTAAATTTTTAATTGGAATGCATGCTAAAACACAATCTTGAATTCTTAAAGAAAATTTACATGATTTCATTGGAATGAATCTTTAACAGTCAAGTTTGATGCTTAAAAAGAACACTCATTCAATCTTGAATTCATAAAGGAATTGGCTCTTTTCCCTATTGATTTCTTATGTTGATGACACTAGATTTACTTTTGTTCATGAACTCTCAATTTCTTATGTTGACTATGTTGTAACTTGTAAAGAACCTTTCATGCTAAACAATGAGTGTCCTCAAGAGTAGATTATAAAACCTAAAGATTCATTGAAAAAGAACAAGTATTTTTAAACCCCAAGGCCACTTACATATTCACTCCTCTTGCATCTTTGGGTGATCTTGAGCGCACAAGAAATAAGTGTACTTATTTTATTTTCAGGAGGTTTTCTTGGGAATTTCATCACCCCTTGGATGACCTCAACTCTCATGTTCTAGCAGAGTATAACTATCAAGAGGTGAATTGAAAGACACCTTTCTCAGAAGTATAATCTTTGTCACTCTTGGCTAAGCTCCAAAGAACTTTATACCTTTGGGAAGTGAAGGTGGAGACTTGGGTTACCATCTCCTCCCAGCTATGTGGCAATATTTTCTTTCATCTATAGATTTGGGTCTCACTTACCTTGTGTATATTGAGAACACCCTATAGTTTATCTTTGTATATCCTAGTTGAAAGCCTTGATAGGATTATTGATGTGTTTGGCATGCTTGAGTATTCAAAGTCCAAAATCCACATAAACATCAAACAAGTCAAAACTAGTGAAATGGTGAGTTAAACATCTAATGAGAAACTACTTGAAAACGATGACTACATCATCTTCTTGAATCTTCTCTAGTCTATGATTCCCTAACAACTCTATTTGTAACTATCTAAAACTGAACTATCTTGGTTGAACACTTGTGAACCACATCTGAACTAGTCTCTTTGCTCCACTATTCTACTTTTTCTACTATGTTGTTATAAATTATTGTCATGATAGTCAATCTCTTAGTTGTTCTAGCCACTCTTTCAACTATTCATATCTTGGAAAAATCACCCTTTTTGTAACTTACACCTACTTTGAGACAATATTTGAAGTATGGTCTTAGTCTAAAATTATGAAACCTTTTATGTTTGGTTGTTCACATAAATCTAAAACATCAAAATGGCTAACAAAAAATGCACTAAATCCAACATTCCTAGTGAGGAAGAAGAGATACTTATTGCAGACATGAAGAAGCAAATCCAATCAATGAGAACTCAACTTCAAAGACTAAAGGAGGAAGATGAAACATCATTGAATAAATTCTCCTTGCAAGGTTATTTACCTTCCTTTGATGACAACAAACCATCAACTTCATATAATGTTAAGTCAAAGCCATCTCAAAACAATCCATAAACACCCAAGAAATCTAGAAATATATTTGAATAAAAACCTTGGAAACCTAAACCAAAGTGTGATTTCACCCCTTTGGGAAGATCTTATGAATCAACTTTAGAAGAACTTCTTCAAAAGAAACTCATTGTTTTACCTAAAGTTGGTTTGGCTAAAGTCTTCTTTATGAGTAATTATTGTGCCTATCATAGACATAATCTACATGAAACTTCACATTGCATGGAGTTGAAAAATAAAATCCAAGATCTATTTGATGTTGGCATAATTCAAAAACTTAAGAACTTATCTATCAAAGATTCTAATCTCAAGTTTGATCAACATCATGAAACCATGTCTAGTAATGGTACAAATGAAACTTTTACTTCTTACAACATGCCATCACTTCTAAAGTGTCTAATTTTTCCAACATACCTCCACCAAACAAAGCACCTAATTTTTTTTCTATTGACTATGTGTACCCTCAAGGGTTTTCTCTAAAAGAAACCAAAGCTAATCTTGACTTAGCTAAAAACCTCTCCCATACTACTCAAAATAAAGATCCAAAATCTTCATGCATTGCTAATCCTATTGTTCCCACTCCAAGTAGCCCTTCACCATCTCTTCAAGATCCTACCATGCAAACACCACATTCAACTTTGTCCTTAGAAGTGGATCCCTATCAAAAGGATTTAAAAAATCTAAAGATCAAGATCAAAAACCCTCTCATATCCCTCAAGATGTCATCCATCCATCTCAAGAGCCACAGAGTCCTCCATCTCCCATATCATGCCTCTTTACTAGGCAAGATCATGATATTCCTTCCACCATCCCTAATGAGATTAATGAAGATCCTGAGAAAAATACTTTTCCTATGCTATCCAAAAATCCTTGTCAAGATTAAAGTATCCCCTCTTGTTCTACTTCTCCATGCCCACTTCAAAATTATACTCAAGCTTTAAGTTCTACTATCAAAGGTTTTTATCCTATCAAAGTTATTCATGAGTCTATTGATGGCCTAGGTCATTTTTCTCACTCTAAGGATGTTGATATCCCTATCCAATATCCATTTGTAGCTTCTAAATCTATTGTTGGTCCTTATCCATCTAAGCTAAAGCCTTCAAATCTTCCATCTATTTTGGGACCTTATTTTCCTCCATCTCCTAATTCCACTATTAACTAATTACCTACTTCTCCAACCCTAACTCAAGATCAAAAGAGACACAAATCCTTGAGTCCTTCACATAAATATTTCCATCTAAACTAGCCATATCAACCTTCTTCATCCACAAGTCCCAAACCTTTTTGAAGCAATTTGGATGATCAACTTAAAAATAAACATGAGAACCTATTTTAAAATGATCACTATGTCTCCTATAATCAACATGCGAATGTAAAAATAAAACTATTCAAGAGAACACAAAGATCCACTAGAAAAAGAACAAAATTGAAGAAAATGTAGGTTCCTAAATCCATTGTTGAAGAAATATGCTATAAAGAATCCAAAATTGAAGAAAAATCTAAAGCTATATGGATTCCCAAGCCTCTTTTGAAAGACTAGAAATTTGAAAGAAAATCAAAGTTGACATTCTAGCTTCTAAAGGCTTCCACTTCATATTCTTCTAGACATCTTCCTCAAAAGAATATGAAACCTTCCACTCCATCTTCCTCAAAAGTTATTCTACCACCTCATACATCAAAACCTCAAACTATTTCAAGCATATTTCCTCCATCATTCTAATACCCTTCAAGGTGTGTCAATGTTGATCTTGCCCACTTTTTATTCTACCCTTGTGCTTCACTTTAGATACCCTATCCATGGTACCTTCTATCCTCTAACCTTTTATCCTTCCATCCCATTTATCTCATCCATAGCCTAAAACCTTATCCTTCATATATCTTTTCTACTATCTCCCTTCCATTACCCTATCAACATCTTAGAGCATACCTTTCTATGGTCTTGGGTTATCATAACTTTTGCTTCTAATAGGAGTACTATTCAAATTTAAAAAGGCTTGAATTATTTCCAAAAAATATGAAAATCCAAAAAAAAAACAAAAATGTGCCTTGGTGAAAACCTTGAAGTAGGCACCTTAGTAGAAAAAGTAAAGATAAATAAATATGTCCTATGGTGAAAACCACTTCTTTTGGCACCTTGGACAAGTAAAATGATGAAAACTTGGCAAATATGTGTCATGTGTAATTCTTCCATAATCCATCCATTCCATCTTTCCTCTTTTATCTTGACACTATTGAGTTATTTGTGAGCATTAATCATCTTATCTACTAGGATTCTTTCATGATCCTCTTTACCCCATATCACTCACTCATAGCCTCCATTATCCTTAATTCTAATCATGTTCTCCTATCACTACCATACCCACTTGACCCTTTAGTCTTGATCAAAAGAAAAAAGAACAAAAAATTGCAAAATTGAAAAAATATCAATTTTTTGAAAAATAGGACAAAGTATCATTGATGAAAACTTGGAAAACGGGCATCATGGTATGCAAAATAGAATTTCTACCAAGAAGGTGAAAACCTGGTAAATAGGCATCTCTTGTTTCAAATGCTCTATCCTATAGTGCATCTTCTGGCTCTTGTACAATTGCCTTGCTAGTTTAGTTTGTTGCTTTCGCTTATGCATACATGTATTGAATTTTCTCATAGTCTTGGAGGAAGCACTCTATGTTTCTTAGAAGATATCTTAAGTGCTAGTCACTGATCATTCTAGTTGTATCTATCTACTATCACTTACTTTACTATTGAGATTCCTCTCAAAGAAGATATCTTTCACGTTAGTCATCAGTTGTTCTAGTTGTGTCTATCTACTATTGCTTAGTTTCCTATTGAGATTCTTCTCAATGATGATTTCTCTTTGACATCAGTCACCAATTTTCCTAACTGAGTCTGTCTATTATCATCCTCCTACCGAAGAGATTTCTTACACATATGCTCTAAATATCAACACTTGACATCAATCTTATAACACTGACACTAAGATGGAAACATTGACACTATTTGAGCTATGCTAACATTTTCTTTGTTTGTTTTTCTTTTTCTTTATCAGTTCCCTTTGAGAAACTTAAGGATGTCTCTCTTGACTAGAGAAGTGAGAATTGGGGGCATGATCTTTTCTTTTCTTTATGCTTGCTGGTTTAGTTCCAATGATCTAAAGCATACATATAAAAGGGTTGTCCACTATAAGAGACTCTATCTCGTATTGGATGGTCATATGTACCTCGACTCATTTTATATGGATACTTTAGTAAGGTTGGTTCTACTCCTTGACTATTTGAGTGAATTTTGTATGCTATAGTATAATACTGATACTTATCTTATTAAGTGAACATATGGGTCAGGACAGGTATACTTAGCACACTTTTGTCTTAGGTTACAAATGCAAGGGTCATTGCAAATAGAATACTTATCGATTACTTAGCATGAGAAGGATCTCTAGCATGTTTGGTATGTTTTCATGCAAGAAAATTGTTGGTCATCCTAGCATTCATGCTCTCATTCTTATGTTTGATTACCACGTTAAAAGAGACAAATCATCTAGTCATTCTAGCTTTTGGTGCCTTAATGCTTACATTTACTCTAGACAAAGCTAAGATAATGTCATATTAATATTCTCATGATTTCAATGTTAGTATGAATTGTATGACATTTTTGGGTCTAACTAAAAGCTTTGTGATGAAGACTATATCTTATGGGTTCAGTAACCAGGTCCTAAGGATTGTATCTAGCATAGGACTACATTTCATATTAGACTTACATTATGACATAATTTTGGTAACTCATTTTATTGCATTTCTTGTCTTGAGAGGGAGAAGACTTCTCATACACATCACATTTTGATCTTAACTAAATATTTAATTAATTAATCACCCTCTTTGCTACTTTGACTACTCTAAATGCATTTTCATGATCAAAATCAAAATCTGACACACTTACATAACTCAAAATTGCATTTTCAAATTTTGGGAGTGATGCAATCAAATGCTTGTGTAGTCTATCTTTCTAATGAAATATGCATCTTAGCATCTTATCATATCAATATTTTCTTAAAATTCTCAACTTTTTCATCAAAATTCAACTTGGGTCAACCAAGATCAAACTTGGTCAAATGGACCTAAAAATCACTCTGAATCAACTCAATAATTTCTTCATGCTCTTTTGATCTATTATATATTCTTCTAAATTTCTAATCACTTAAGTATCTTCCAATCTACTAGTTTGCATCAATATTCTAGTGTGTCATCTTTCAATTTAGCTCCCAAGGGGGCAAGATGATTACATCATTGAATCTTTCAAAACTAGTTTCAACTTAATCTAAACATAATATCCTAATCTTTAGGGGCATCTGTGTTGGATACAATTGTATAATTGTGTGTTGTCTTTGATGTTACACAAATGTCATATCAGCTATCAGTCTATGCTTACCGAGCTCACTTGGTTAGCAAGATAGTTTTTCTTGTCTACTAAGCTTTCTTAGAGATTACTTTGCAAAAATAGTGTCTACAAAGCTCACTCAGACATCAAAGGAAATTATGGCAGAAAGTAGTGTTAACCGAGTTCTCATGGTTAACAAAGGAAAGTTGGTTAGAGTCAGTGTTCACCGAGTTCAGTCGATTGCCAAAGGATTTTCCAAGTTTGTAGTGTTAACCAAGCATCTGTTGGTTAACACAGGGAATCATCTTAGGATCAATGTTTATTGACCTGGGTCAACTATCAAAGGATTTTGTTTATTTGAGATATGAAGTTTGATTATTTCAAGTATTGTTTTATAGCCGACTATGGTAATGATTATAGGTCATTATAATTTGTATTGAGCCAAATTGACAATCAGAATGATATAAGGTCAAGTTGAGATTCTAATATATACGAGAGTATGCAAATGTATTGATTAATTAAGAAGGAAAGTGTGTAAGTGAACTTGAAGGATGGTCAAATATCCTTGTGGAGTAGCAAAGAAATATTTGATCAAGAAGGATCTAGCATGAACTAGAATAGAGATCTATAATCAACAATTTAGTTGCATTTCAATAAGGCCATTTCATTGTTACTTTCTTACCATTGTAGTAGTGATCCAAAAATCTCTTAATAGAGTTGGTTTAATAGCTAGTTGTAAATCCTCTAACAAGCTGACAATTCCATTAAATTTTTTTAAGACCTCTTGCAAGGCCACTCCTAACAGGGTGATTAAATCCTCTAACAAGATCACGCCTACTAGTGTGTTTTGTAACCTTTAACTAGGTTGGCTCCTAATAGGGCTCACTTGAGAAGAGTGAAAATTAGTAACTAGTTACATTGGTGGTTTTTCCCATATTTGGTTTCCATGTTAAATCCTAGTGTCTCATGTGTTCATGCTATTTCTTTTTTTCTTGCATGTTAATCACTATGAATGTTTGAGATTAGTTAAAAGTAAAACATACTCTACATTTACCGAGTTACAACATTTTCAGTATATTTACCAAGTGACAGCAATAATTAGTTTTATTATTAACATCTAAGGGATCTAAAATATTTTTGTGGTAACTAATTCACCCCCCCTCCCCTCAGTTACTCCATCTATATTTCCAAAAATTGGTATCAGAGCTTTTGGTGCTTGTAGGAAAGGTTTCAAGGACCTAAGCTAAAGATTAAGATTTCTTACAAGAAAGAAATTCCAAAGCTTAACAGAGACAACTTTTTAGCATGGCAAGGACTCATGAGACTTCATCTAGCTTCCATTGGTGATTCAAGATTGAAATACCTTGATGAAGAATACACAAGTCCTATTGGTACATTATCTATTGGAGATATTGCTAAGAAAAGGAACCATAACACCATGATGATAGATATTGCATCTGCTTTGAGCTATGAGGAATTTGATGATATCAAGGACTACAAAACCACTTTTGAAATGTGGAACAAGCTAAAGGACATCTATGGTGGTGATAACAATGTAAGGAGAGCCAAACCAGAAAGCCTTAGAGGACAATTTGATCAGATGAGAATGAGAGAAGATGAAAATATTGCCAAATATGTGGAAAGAATCAAAGCTAGTGTCAATGCAATTAAAGCTTCTAGAGGAGATATCAAGGAAGAAACTATTGTAAGTAAAGTTCTCAAAACATTGCTTCCTATCTATGCAATTAGAGAATTTTCTATTTAAGAAAGGAGGTGTGAAGCAAATCATAAGATAACTTTGGATACCTTAGTAAGAAGATTGACAGCCCTTGAGCTAGATAACTTTGACAATTATGTTCCAACTTCCAAGAATATTGAATCTACATTTGAGGCCAATCTTTCACTTAAGGAGAAAGGCGAGAAAATAAAGGACATTTAATTAGAAAGTGAAGAAGAATCAGAGGAAAGCTCTGATAGTGATCTTGAAATTGTTGAAACTTTGCTTGCAAGGAAATATTCTAGAGGTAGGGGAAAATACAAAGGTAAAGTACCCCTAATCTATTTTTCATGTGAAGAAATTGGTCATATTACTGCCAGGTGCCCAAACAAAGAAAGCAAGGATGAGAAGAAAAGCCACAAGTGCAATGGCAAGAAGGATTTAAAAAATCACAAATCATAAGGACAAAGGTAAGAAGACATGTTTTATGGCTAAAGATTCTAATAATAGTGAAGATGAAATAGTTTACATTGCTGTGAAAGATTAATCTAATGATGAAACAAAACAAAACAAAGTTTGAACACTTTGAAGACTATGATGAATCATATGACTAGAGACAAAACAAAGTTTGAACACTTTGAAGACTATGATGGTGGTAGCGTAAGATTTGGAAACAATGAACCTTGTTGCATAAAAGGGAGGGGCTGAATCTCATTAACCAAAGTAATTGTATGTGATAATGCCTATTGGGTTGAAGGATTAAAAAATAATATGTTGAGTGTGGCATAGCTAATCAACATTAGATTCAAGGTAGAATTCATGCATGGTAAAGCAAGACTGCTAGATGGCAAAGGAAAACTGATTGGATCAGGCAAACAAACAAAAGGTAACCTATTTTATCTTGATCTTGGTGATTGCTCATGTTTTATTGCTCAAGTTAAAGAAAGCTAGTTATGGCATAGAAGATTATGTCATGTAAATTTTGATAACATAGTGAAAATAAGAAAATTTAGGAAAGTAAGAGGCATTCCTAGTTTGAAGAAACCAAATGTTGGTTTATGCAAGAATTGTTAGATTGGCAAAATGGAAAAGACTAGTTTTAAGAGCAAAAGCTATCAATCTGAAGATATCTTATAAATTGTGCATACTGATTTGTGTGGACCTATTGGAATAGAAAGCTATAATGAAGAAAATTGTTTATTCTTTTTGTTGATGACTACTCTAGAATGATGACTGTTATGTATCTTAGAGAGAACTTAGAAGCATTTGAGAAAGTCAAATGGTATTTGACAAGAGTAGAGAAGGAAACAGGGAAAAGATTGAAATTCTTAAGATCAAACAGAGGTGGTGAATTCATCTTCAATGAATTCAATAACTTTTGAATTGAAAGAGGAATTAAAAGATAGGTATTAGCTCCTAGAACTCCTGAGTAGAATGGAATAGTTGAAAGGAGAAATAGATCCATCATGGATTGTACAAGGACTGTAATGATTGAAAACAACATTGCTATCAAATACTGGAAGGAAGCTATTAGCATTGTAGTTCATACCTTAAAATGAGTACAATTGAAAAAGAACTCATATAAAACTCCCTATGAGTTATGGTATGGCTACAAACCCAATGTAAGTTACCTGAAAATATTTGGAAGTAAATGTTATATCTTGAAAGAATCTAGAAAAGGAAAATTTGATGTGAAAGGTGATGAAGGTATATTCTTAGAATATTCTTGTAGAAGTAAGGCATATAGATGTTTGAATTTGTCTACTGATAAAATCATAGTGCACATGTGAGAATTGATGAGTTTGCAGAAAGGACTGAAGAAGAAAGCAAAAAGAAACTAGAAGATTACAGGAGATTTGTTTACATTGACCTTAATACATTTTCAGTTGCATCAGTCAATAAGGATATTTCTACTCCCAGGTCTTCCTCAGTTACTGAGTTGCAAGAAGTTCAAACTGAGTCACAAGGACCCGAGTCACATTTTGAAGCTACTAAGCCAATGCCTATTGAGTTTGAGCAACCAGAGCCAAAAGTTGAAGTTCAAGATGAAGACAATACAATTCATTCAAAAGAAAAGGAACCTATATTAGCCAAGTATGTCAAAAGGCATCATGCACCAGACCAAATTATTGAAGTCAAATTAGAAGGTACTATGATAAGAAGTAAGCTAAAAAGTACATGTTTACTTGCTGATTTTGAACTTAGAAATGTTAAAGATGCATTGGAAAATGAAAGTTGGATTGAGGCTATGAATGAAGAAATATAAAAAATAGAGAAGAAAAAAACCTGGACTATTGTACCTAGGCCTAAAGATAAAAATGTGATTGGCACAAAATGGGTATTCAAGAATAAGTTGAATGAAAATGGTAAGGTATCAAGAAACAAAGCTAGATTGGTATGTAAAGGCTACTCCCAAGAAGAAGGCATTGATTATGGTGAAACTTTTGCTCCTATTGTAAGACTAGAAGGTGTCAGGACCTCACTTGCATATGCAACACACAAAAGATTTAAGGTATATCATATGGATGTTAAATCTACATTTCTCAATGGTATTCTTGATGAAGAAGTCTACATTGAACAACCAGAAGGTTTTGTTGATCCAAAAAAATAGGGACATGGTCTGTAAATTACACAAAGCATTATATGGTCTGAAACAAGCTCCTAGAGCATGGTATGAAAGATTGCATAACTACCTTATATAGATTGGTTTCTAGAGAACTAATGATAAAAATATTTTGTATATCAAGGAAGGACCAAATAACAATATTGGCAGAAATATTTATGGATGATACTTTATTCATAGGGAATGATAATCTATGCAAAGAAATTTTAGTGAAAATGAACAAACAATTTGAAATTTCTATGTTTGGTGAAATTAAGTTCTTTGTTCATCTTTAGAAACAATAGAGAAGGAATGGTATCTACATCACTCAGTCCAAGTCTATCAAGGAGATACTCAAGAAGTTTGGTATGGAAGATTAAAAACTAGTTGCAACCCCCATGTGTACTGGATTAAAGCTTACCAAAGATAATGATTCAAAAGAGGTAGATAAAACCTTGTATAGATCAATGATTGGAAAATTATAGTATGTAGTTCATACAAGGCCTAATATTGCTTTAGTAGTTGGTATAGTGGCAAGATTCTTAGCAAAACCCAAAGAAAATCATTTGATGGCAATCAAAAGAATCTTGAGATATTTGAAAGGTACTAAAAATGATGGTTTATGGTATAATCTTGGAGGAAATCTAAACCTAAAAGTGTTTATTGATGTTGATTGGGTAGGAAATATTGATGACAGAAAAAGCACAAGTGGTGGAGCATTCTTTCTTGGTAAAAGGCTGGTATCTTGGACAAGTAAAAAGAAAAATTGCACATCTAAATCTACAGTAGAAGTAGAATATGTTGTAGTAGTAGTAAATTGTTCTAATATTATTTGGTTTAAATAGTTGTTGGAAGGCATGAAGGTTGAAATCAAAGAACCAGTTGTCATATTTTTTGCTAATACAAGTGCAATTAACATATCTAAGAATCTAATGATGCATTCAAAAACCAAGCATATTTCTATAAAATATCATTTTGTTAGAGAATTGGTGCAGGACAAAGAAATTAGATTGGAATATGTCCATACAAAAGAATAGATTGCAAACATATTTATCAAGCCATTACCTAAGGATTCATTCTTGTATAAAAGAGGTAAGTTAGGGGTCATTCCCCTATCTAAAGCTCACTAAATAAAGTTTTAGTGATGCATCAATAGGAACCAAGTTGAAGATCTATTAGTTGATATAGAATAGTCAAGAGAACATTGCATATGAATTAGTACTCAAGGTACATTGATACTTATTTGGTATGTGTTGTCTTTGGCATGTGTTGTCAAAGAGGAAGAGTTTACTGTCATATCTTTCTGAAATTTTTTTTGAGAAGAAGTTATGTTATTCCTTCATAGAGGGATATTACTATATAAAAGAGAAGCTTGTGGTATAAAATCTAAGAGGGAGAAACTTTCTATCAGAGAAAGTCTTGTTTTTAAATTTCATTATCCTATGACATGCTTTGTTGCCATCAATGCCAAAGAGGGAGATTGTTGGATACAATTGTACAATTGTTTGTTTTCTTTGATGTTACACAAATGTCATATTAGTTGTTAGTTTGTTCTTACCAAGCTCACTTGGTCAACAAGATAGTTTTTCTTGTCTATCGAGCTTTCCTAGAGATTACTCTATGAAGACAGTGTCTACCGAGCTCACTCAGGCATCGAAGGAAATTATGGTAGAAAGTAGTGTTAACTGAGTTCTCATGATTAACAAAGGAAAGTTGGTCAGAGCTAGTATTCAATGATTTCACTCATTTTCCAAATGATTTTGCAAGTTCACAGTGTTAACCAAGCATCTATTGGTCAACATAGGGAATCATCTCAAGATCTGTGTTTATCGAGTTGGGTTGGTTATCAAAGGATTCTTTTTATTTGCGATATAAAGTTTAATTATTTCAAGTATTATTTTCTAGCCAACTATGGTAATGATTATAGGTCATCATAATTTGTATTGAGCTGACTTGACAATCTGAATGATATAAATATAAGGTCAAGTTGAGATTGTAATGTATGGGATAGTATGAAAATGTATTGATTGATTAAGAAGGAAAGTATGTGAATGAACTTGAAGGATGGTCAGATATCCTTGTGGAGCAACAAAGAAATATTTGATTAGGAAGGATCTAGCATGAAGAAGAATAGAGATCTATAATCAAAAATTTAGTCGCATCTCAATTAGGTCATTTCATTGTTACTTTCTTACCATTGTAGCAGTGATCCAAAAATCTCTTAATAGAGATAGTTTAATAGCCAGTTATAAATCCTCTAACAAGGTGATAGTTGCATTGAATTGTTTTAAGACCTCTTGCAAGTCCACTCATAATAGGGTGATTAAATCCTCTAACAAGGTCACACCTAACAATGTATTTTGTAACCTTTAACTAGGTTAGCTCCTAACAGGGCTCACTTCAGAAGAGTGAAAATTAGTAACTAGTTATATTGGTGGTTTTTCCCATATTGGGTTTCCACATTAAATCCAGGTGTCTCATGTGTTCATGTTATTTATTCTATGCTTGCATGTTAATCACTGTGAATGTTTGAGATTAGTTAAAAGAAAAACATACTTTGCATTTACTGAGTTACAACATTTTTAGTATGTTTACTAAGTGACAACAACAATCAATTTTTTTATTAACATCCAAGGGATCTAAAAAAATTTTGTGGTAACTCATTCAATCCCCCGTCTTAGTTACTCCATCTATATTTCCAACAATCTCATCACTTAAGGCATATTTGTTCCCTTTATCTGGAATCATATGTCATATATCTCATCTTTTGATTAGTTGGTCACACTTATAATAGTCCATATCATAGTTTGATGGATAAGTATCTAGGTTTTATATCTGGACTCCTGAGGATTAAGCCTCATTTTGGGGATAATCCTATGACTCATGATTAGGTATTGTTAGCTTTTTATGGACCAGTATTCAAGTGTTATATCTAAACTATAGAGGATTAAGCTTTGTTCTAGAGATAATTCTAGCTTCTTTTTCCTTCTCCAAAAGAATTCTTTTGTTATCCTCTTCTACAACCTTTTTCCTAAGAGATTCAACTTCTAATAACAACTCATCAGGCTATGCAGAAGTAGTCTTTAGATCCATTGGGTGATCTAGGTCTATGAGAATTCTCTTAATGTATGGGATTTATCTAGGATTTATTCTGGCATTTAGAGTGTTTTGATATTCTTACTTATGGTTTAATTCATTTATATTAGGTCTATAAGGGATCTCTCCTATAGAAGAGACAGATTTATCTTGATAGATCATCTCTTTTGGTAGTGGGGTGGTGAATATTTCTCCTAGGATTCTAGTGGTCTCAAATTTAGAATTTAGAAGTGAAGGTTCTCTCTCTATTATTGGTTGGTATTGTGAATGGGTCGATACACTATCTCTAGGCTTCTAGGTATAGTTAGGATCCCCCTTTTTCTTTGCTTTGTTCTTCCTCTCCTCATGAGGTAACTTTGTGTACAATGCCACTTCTAGATCGGCCTTTGTGAATGCTCTTGTATTTTTCCTTTTGTCTGTCATATTAAACTAATCACTTAAAATATATGGCACTAGCTACAGAACCTTTGACCAAGTCATCACCCAATCCACACTTGATACTTCTAAAAAAAAAAAAGGAAAATATCCTTCCTTTATACCATGTCCTCAAAATAATTCCTTGATTCCTACTTGAGGATTTCCTAATTAATTACAATAAGACCTCTCTAAAATAATAAATTATTTTAAAATTAGACAATACTCTCAACTCACAGTCTTTACAAATTTTCACATGTGGAACCTCAAACCTTGCACACTTTCTAACATCATCATCAAGTTGTCTATTGTTACTGTATAACTCTACAAATCATGATTCTATCTCTGTTAGGAGATACAATTCAAACATTAGAAACTTCTTCTCAAGTACTCTGTCTACTTATTGTCCTCTATAAATCAAACATATCTTTTGCATATCTTTGAATCTATGTATGCACACTTAACTAGTTAATCAGAATACAATTAGAACATGTCCTTAACTATGTTTCACCTTATCATCAATACTCCATTTGTAAAACCTCATTCTCTATCTACTACTCTACCAATCTTCATAGAAACAATACTATGTTGACATCAATGAAAAACATAGTCATGAATGCAACATATCAATCATAAATAATCTCTTAAATGCTTAGAATGCTCCCCCAAAGGGATACCATCATAATTCATGCTTAAAATATCCCCCTTTGGCATTGATGGCAACGTAGATGAAAAACATTTAAGTTCGAAGAATACGAAACCAAAATCTACTTTTTTTTTTTATCTCTTCTTTTCAAATTCTTTTCATCAAACAAATATAAATCTTACAATAACACTATTCTGTCTACATCTCTTTCTTAGGATCAGAATCAATAGTTCACACTCTAATTGTCAGGAATAGCTCTCAATCTTCTATGCAATCTCTCCCCCATAATATAGGAGATGTCTTTCATGTATACTTCTCCCCCATTGTACTTAGAGGGTCTTCTCCCCCATTCATGGTACTTCTCTCTCCATTCATAGGAGATGTTTATTATGAAATCTCTCCCCCATTAACATTAACAAAAAACATTTCATTATGTTAGTCATCTACTCCATGTCTTCAATCAGCTTGAGTGTCCAAAGACATTATTCTATATCAACTACCAAGAGTCCTTGATGACTCATCTCATCTCAGATACTACCCCATATAGAAAGCATTACCATTCAGTCTAGTCAAACAATAGTGCTTTGTACCACTAGACTAATGCAATCTCTACATCATCTAGTTAGAAGTAGGAAGTGACATACCTTGTAAGTGCGCAAATATATCTTTAGGAAAGGGATTCACAAAGATATCTAAAATCTTCTCTTTAGTACTTGCGTACTCCAATCTAATTTATTTTTCTACAACTTTCTCTCTTAAAAGATGATACTTAATAGATATATTTTTAGCCTTAGAATGCAACATAAGATTCTTAGACATACTCATTGTACTTATTTTATCACAATGTATGATAACAAGTTCTAAAAGCTCTATCCCAATATCCTTTAGCATTTTCTTCATACACATGATCTAATTACAATTATTTATTGTTGCTACATATTTTACTTCAGTTATACTCTATGAAATACAATCTTTTTTCTTGCTCAGCCAAGAAACCAATATTCCTCCAAGGAAAAATTCTCCACCACTAGTGCTCTTTCTACCATCCATACTAAATTCCCAATCCACATTAGTATATGCATACAAAGTGAAATCACTTGATCTATCATACCATAGTCAAAAATTAGGTGTACCCTTCAGATATTTGAATATCCTCTTTACTGCTACATAATGAGATGCCTTAGGATTAGTTTGAAATCTTGCTACTATCCCAACTTCATTTTCTATATCTAGTCTGGTATGAGTCAAATATTACCAACTTCCAATCATAGATATATACTTCTTCTTCTCAACTATATGTATCTCATCTTTTCTAGATAACCTACAAATAGCTATCATAGGTGTATCACCAGGCTTACAACTTTCCAAACCAAATATTTTCAATAAGTCTTTTAAGTACTTAGCTTTTGATATGAAAATACCATCTCTATTTTACACAATCTCTAAACCCAAGAAAAATTTCATTTCACCAATCATACTCATCTCAAATTCATTCTTCATTTCATCAGAAAACTTATCACGTGCTTCATCATCACCTCCAAAGACAATGTCATCAAAAAATATTACAATGATCAACAATCCATTCTAAATTTCTCTCAAATATAAGTTACTATCTGTCATACCTTTAGTAAATCCCAAATTTATCAAATACTTGTCCAACCTTGCATACCAAGTTCTAGGTGCTTTCTTTAGACCATATAGTACTTTCTTCAATCTATAAATCATGTCCTTATCTTTTGTCAAAGGAAATACTTCAAGCATCTCAATTTAGACTTCTTCTAATTTAAGTTCTCCATTCAGAAATTTTGACTTCACATCTATTTGATACACTTTGAACTTCTTGCTCCATAAGCCAAGAACACTCTTACTATTTTCATTCTGGCAATAGGGGAAAATGTCTCTTCATAGTATATACCTTCTTGTTGTGAGTATCCTTTGCATACCAGTCTAGCCTTATTCCTCACAACTTCACCTTGTTAATTCATCTTATTTTTGAATATCCATTTAGTTCCTATAACATTTTTGTCTTTAGGTGTAGGAACTAATTCCCATGTCTCATTCTTCACAATCTAATCTAGTTCTTTCTTCATTTCTTGAATCCAATGATCATCCTTGCATGCCTTATTTGTGCTCTTAGGTTCAATTTGAGAAATTAACTATAATTCCTCATGTATTATATTTCTTTTCATTACTCCTTTATCTTTTCTTCCAATAATCTATTCAATAGGGTGATTCTTTTCCAAATTCATGTTTGGTGTTTGAGTTACTCCATCAACTCTTATCCGTTCTCTTGGTTCTAATATCTATTCTCCTCTCTATTCAACACTTTATACATCATTCTGCAACTCATTGTTAGTCTCAAATAAAAATTTGATATTTTCTCTAGTAGATTTAGGATTATCTTCTTCTTCATTAGAATTATAATCCATCATTCTCTCTCTAACTCCAAACTTTTCATCTATCTTTACATTTTCACTTTCAACAATTATCTTAGTTCTCTAATTAAAACATCTATTAGCTTTCATTTTCAATGAATAACCAAGGAACATACCTTCATGACTTCTTGTTTCAAAATTACCAATATAATCATCTCTTTTTATGTAACGCTTACTTCCAAATATTCTAAAATACTTTACTGAATGTGTATAACCAAACCATAATTCATATGGAATCTTGTTTGTATTTTTTCTTATTTGCACTTTGTTCATGGTGTATACTACTGTATTGACTTCTTCTCTCCAAAATGTCATGGATACATCATTCTCAAACATCATATCTCTTGTTGCCTCTGATATAGATCTATTCCTTCTTTCTAGAATCTCATTTTGCTCAGAGTCTTGGGTGTTGATAACTATCTCTTAATACCATTTTCTTCACAAAAGATGTTAAACTCTCTAGAAGTAAACTATCCACCTCTATCTAATCTTAGACATTTAATCTTTACACCATATTCATTCTCAACTCTATTCTTAAACACCTTAAACTTGTTAAATGCTTCAAACTTTTCTTTAAGAAATGCTACCTACATCGTTCTAGTGAAATTGTCAACAAAAATAATAAATTACCTTTCTCTGTGTAATCCTCATTTTCTGGTAGGACCACTCAAATTTGTATGAACAATCCTCCAACTTCTCTACAGTAGTGAACTTCTTGCTAAGAAATGAGACCTTCTTCTGATTAGCCATGATACATTCTTTACAAACAACATTAGTAGGCTTCAAGATCTTAGGTAGATCTCTAACTACAAATGAACTACTAGCCTTCACAATATTGTCAAATTTTATATGAAAAAATCTTCCATGTCATTATCCACTTTTCCAACTAAACAAGTCATCTCAGTAGGGTTCAATTGAAATACATTACCTCTAGATCTTGTGCATGTTCCAATCAAATAAAATTCTTATCTTTGATGATGCAAGTCTTCTCTATGAACTACAACTAATGTTATAAATAGATAATACTAAGAAGGGGGGAGGGGGTGAATTAGTATTTTTAATCCTTTTAACCACAATTGAATATTATTAATCACTTTATGATGTGCATAAGAAAATAAACCAATAGTGCTGAGAAATGTAAACAACCATACACAAAGAGAGATCATAACACCATATTTTGTTAACTAGGGAAACCTTGGCCAAGGGAAAACCCCAGTGGGGATGGAACCCACTAGATGATTCACTATATACAAGAATCTGGTTAAGGATATTGACCCTGTTAGGAGTCTATGAAGCATGTATAATGTCTTGAGTCTCTATTAGGAGACTTATGCCTTATTAGAAGCCTCAACCCTATTAGGATACTTATGACTTATGACTTGTTAGGAGTTGATGAATCATATATAAATGTGTGCAAGAAGAGCCCACTACCCTAACATTAAACTATACAATAAGTTCTTCAAGAAATAATTATACATCCATTATTGACTTGTTTGTTGTACTATGGAAACCTTTTGATTGATTATTCTTCACACAATAGTGATTGTGCACATATTAGTTTGCATCAAATCTTCACATCACATATCAAAGTGTTACATTCACTTGTTAATCTCATTTCACAAGATCATATCAACTTCGCATCAACTGATTACTGAATCATCATTTGCTTTCACTTTTCACAACTCTCACTTTAACTTCATAAATAAAATAATTTACTTATATAGAAAATCTTAGTGAATTATTCTTTAGATGGCTCATACAACATCATTAGAGTCAACCCAATAAGAAAATATAACTTAAAACAATAAATCAAATCATTAAACATATTCTGTTGATATGCTTTGTTTTGCACTGTGTTAGTATTGCATCATTATTTTCATCATACCTCAAATTTGGTTGATTGTATAGACATGCACACTAGTATACATCATCGTTATGTTGTCATGCAACTCTAGTCAACTGTGCAAGAGAATATTCCATTGGAATATTCTGTTATCATCAAAACTATCCTATTGTTGTAACACTATTTGATACTTAGACAATTTTCTTCTACAACTGAATGAGGTTAATCTACAAAAAAAATATGTTGCCATAAATGACAACCATGACTTTACTTTATCTAATTGATTGGACATATTTCCAACAATCTCCCCCTTTGGCATTGATGGCAAAATTTTGGAGAAAATTGACTAAGTCCCAAACATGTTGTCATGCCAATCAAAACAAATAGCCATAACACAAAACATAAAAGACATTTGTATTCATGTTGTGATAGATTACATTTCCTATTACTTCCTATTACAACTTATTTCCCCCCCTTACATACAAATTACAATTTACAATTTTCCATACTTCTCTCCCTTTGACATCAATGACAAAGTTATCAAAAATTGTTAAAATTTGGTAGCTGCATATCAAAATTTGGAAAAAAAATTGTGAAATTGATCTTCAACTACTCAAATTATTTCTTCCAGCTATCCTTGAATGTATCAGATACACTGATAAGCACACATAGAGCATATGTTGCCAATTCTATTGCATTGAGTTCTATAGCCACAAACTTGTCATATGAAGATTTTGCAGAAAAACATTCATGCAATTGGTTTTCTAGCAATGTTATCTGAGGGAATAAATGTGTTGTCAAAAGAGTGAACCTTTCTAGAATTTTCTCCTTCTCTGCTTGAATTTTTCTTATATCATCATGAAGTAGCTATATAGTAGGCTCAATGGAGTCTACTTTCTAATTCTGCTTCAAAAAAAATTCAGTGATTGTCTAAAGCTTAGTTACTTTATCTTTGACTTGGTCATCATATTCTTTCAGATAAATATATGCCAAGTTACACTTAGCATATGCCTATTTTCCTTCTTCTAAGCACTGCCTAAGTGCTTTAATACAAATGTTCAGAGTCTCTATATCATTCCTCATGTTAGTGCACATGTTGTTTAGGAGTTTACCATCATGCTTAGTCTATGCCTGAATGTTAGCCACATTCATGAGTGTAGAGAACTCAACATCAAAAGCCTTGCACAAAATTATTGTACATTGTTGAATGTCTATTGGGGTGTCAACATGGCTTACTACTTTCTGCATCTTGTCCAAAACTATGGTCAAAGTCTTCTCAAGTGACTTGACTAGTTTCTACTTTTCAAGAAGTTTTCTCAGAGATGATATAAGATTGTTCACCTCATCTTCTTCATTAGATTGAGCTGAAACTACTCCTACTACTATTTGAGTAGAGGAGTGGAATTTTCTACTACCACTACTACTAACAAGGGTGCACTTGTGGTACCTACTTTAGTACTAGTTTCCATCTTTTGTGTAACTTCTTCAGTAGTCTTTTGACCCTCTTCATTATCAGAGCTACTATAGTCTACAATATTGCCAACAATGTTGGCACCAAAATCCTTGAATGGATCTTCTGATTTATCAATAGTCACTTTGGTGTTATCTACTTGCATAGAGTCACTACCAATAGTGATGTGTGGAGGAGAACTTGGTGTTATTATTGGTTCAGTGTTGTGAGGAGGCCTATAAGCTATAGGACTATCCTCCTTTGATTGTGTACTCTCCTTGGGTGACTAGGTGGCCTCTACTATCTGTGCACTTATTTTAGGCTTCTTGCTTGCCTCTTCTATCTACACACTAACTCTAGGAATTTTTGCACTTCCTTCAAGCATCTAGCTTGTTTCTATTGACTATGCACTATCTCTAGTCATCTCTGCACTTCTTCCAAGCATTTGGCTTGCCTCCATTGACTACACATTGTCCTTAGGCATAGTAGAAATGAAAGAAACTATGTCTTATTGAGTTTCTTTATTGATTTCCTCATAATTCACTCCAATAATCAAGATGGATCTTTTCTTATGCCTCAATAGTGGTGCTATACCTTTCAAAATTTCTCTTATGTCTTCTTCACTATTCATAGTACATAACTTTCTGTCATGTTTATTCTTTTCTATTTATCCTTGTCTATAACTCTGCTCTTCCTATTCAATAGTCTATTATACAAATCTTTGGGTATTTTCCCTTTGATGGTATCTGTAATACCCCAAAATTGGCTCATTGCCATTATACCAATTCTAGTCTATCTAATCAAAGCTAGAGTCTTATCTCATTAGGCAAATTCTTGTTCTTACATTCACTACTTGACTTAATTGTCAAATGCTTAAAACCCTAATCTGCATTAATCAGACTCTTTATTTAATTCCTATAGTATTGACTCATATTAGTCACATTAAACCTATTGATTAAGATTTAATTTAAATGTTAAGTATTTATACTTTAATTAAATTAAATTGTCAGCTAAGGCTAATGTACTAAGGAATTAAAAATATTTAATTTAATAATTATGCTCACTTTAATTAATTGAATATGATTATTCAATTAAATAGAAAATGCATTTATGACATCATATGTCACTTTATTAAATTAAATAATATCTTCAAAATCTTCTCTTCAGTTCCAAAATGGAAACTCTAAGTGAACTATCTCTCGAATTGGAATTAATATAGTTAACTTGTTCTCACACTCATGAAAAGCTTAGTTAACTCTCCTTTCTTAAGGAAGTTTCCATTTTAATTGAATCTTTGCTTCAATCCTAACCATCAATCTGAGTTGATCTCAACCATTGATGTATTCTAGGAATTCTATTTAAGAGACTCCTAATTCCTCATTACAGAGGTTGAATTCTCATGCTATTGAATTGTTGTCAGATTGCATACTCACTTTCACAGCTTTATATGTGCTTTTTCTTAATATCTTAGTATCATTTAGATTAAAAAATGCATACATGTAGCTTAATTTCTTCTATTCCTTTTTAGATTAATGCTTGCAATTCATATAGATTAATTTGTATAATCATATAGTTGCATTCAAAACCCTTCATTCTAGATGGTCTGATTACCTGTACCTAAAATCTGAGAGCATAAGTAGGTAAAATCCACTTAGATAGAAGGAAACAAGTCATCTTGCAGGTCTCCTCTTGGGTGAACAATCTCATGTTCATTCCAGGATGGATCCACATATAAAGACCATGTTGAAGTGTGTGTGTGTTAAATAGAGGCCACATATTCATGCATACATTATTGGTTCCCACCATCAAAAGAAGAACTTGCTACTCCCCTTTTTGACTATGTGTACCCTCAAGGATTGCCTTTGAAAGAAACTCAAGCCAATAGATATTGGGCTGCAAGTCTTTTCACTACCTTCACAGATCATACTTATTCATACCCTGCTATGCCTATGAAGTCCACTCCAAGTAATTTTCCTTTTGAACTTCAAGAGCCTATTATGCAAACTCCAGAAATAGATTCGAATATAGATTCAGATACTCCCTCATCCTTGGAATTGGTTTCATGTCAAGAGGACTACTTACATGATGAAGAAAAAAGTGTTGATCAAGACCAAGATTCATTCATCCCCTTTCAAATCTTCCAAGATCTCATGCATCCATTTCAAGAGTCACGTAGTCCTCCATCTCCCATATCATGCACCTCTACTAAGCAAGATCAAGATATTCCTTCCACCATCCCTAGGGAGACTATTAAAGACCAAGAGAAGGATACTTTTCCTATACTACCTAAGATTCCTTTTGAAGAAAGTGTTCCCTCACTCTCTTGTTCTACCTCTCTACATTCACTTCAAAACTACTCTCAAGCTTTAAATACTCCTGTCAAATGTATTTCTCCTATAACAGTTACTCATAAATCTATTGATGGATTTGGTCATATTGCTCACTCTAAAGATGTTGATATCCATACTCATGGTCCATTCACATCTTCTAAATCTATCCTTGGTCCCTACCCATCTAAGCTAAAACCTTCAAGTCTTCCATCTATATTGGGACCTTGTGTTCCTCTATCTCCTGCTTCCACTCTTATCTCATTACATGTTCCTCCTACCCTACCCCAAGATCAACAAAGATACACATAATTGAACTCTTCAACATCCACTTTTCCATCTGAACCAATCATATTGGCCTCATTCATCCACAAATCCCAAGTTCTTTGGAAGCAATTTGGATGATCAACTCAAACACAAGTGTATAAATCCATCCTCAAAAGTTCACTATGTCTCCTCTAATTGACATGTGAATGTCAAGAAGAAAAATACACAAAAGAGACCACAAAGGTCCACTATTCAAAGAGCTCAACCAAGGAAAGTGTGGGTTCTTAAATTTATTATTGAAGAAATGTGTTCCAAAGCATCTAATGAAAAATTAAAAGCTATATAGATTCCCAAGTCTCTTCTGAAGGACTTGAATATTGAAAACAAATCAAAGTTGACATTTAAGCTTCCAAAGGCTCCCACTCCATCTTCTTCCCAAAATCTTCCTAAAAAGGTTTCAAAACATTCCACTCCATTCCTCTCCAAAATGTCTTTACCACCTCATACATCTAAACCTCATACTATTTCATCCATATTTCCTCCATCATTCCACTACCCTTCAAGGTGTGTGTCAATGTTTATCTTGCCCACTTTTTGTTCTAGCCTTGCACATCCCTTTCAATACCCTATCAACTCCACCTTTTATCCTTCCATCCCATTTATCTCATCCATAGCCTAAAACCTTATCCTCCATATATCTTTTCTACTATCTCCCTTACATTACCTTATCAGCATCTTTGAGTGTACCTTGCTATGGCTTTGGCTTATCATAACTTATCTTTCTTATAGGAATGCTATATAACTTGAGAAAGGCTTGAATTCTTTCCAAAAATTCTAAAAATCCAAAAAAAAAGAAAAAAAAGAAAAAGTGCCTCAGTGAAAACCTAGAAAAAGGCACCTTGGTAGCAAAAGTAAAGAAAAATAAATCTCTCCTATGGTGAAAACCATTTCTTGTGGCACCTTGGATAAGTACCATGATGAAAACTTGGTAAACAGGCATCGTGCATAATTCTTCCATCCATGACATCCTATCATGATTTTGCTTATCCTTTAGATGTCCTCATTCCCAAAGTCATTCACTCATAACCTCCATAACAAACTTTGCTATCTTATTCAATTAACCCTTTGGTCTTGATCAATGAAAGAAAGAAGAAAACTCAGTTCTTGGCAATCTCTTGACATGGTCACTTTCTTGGATTACTTACATGTCACCCTTCATTACACCATGAGCTTATATTGTTATACTTTTCCCTAGCTTGGGTAATCTTGTGAAGGCTTTCCTTGAGGGTAACATTCACCACTTCATACTCCTTGCCTATCCATCTCCACTTATCCACTAGCTTTCTACTACTTCTTGTCCTACACCTTGCTAGACACTGGAACAAAATCAAGGTAATCCTTCCTGAGAGCTAGTAATCTTTGAAAAAATATAAAAATTTGAAAATGACCTGAAAAAAATCATAAAAATAAGAAAAAGTCCTAAAAAAAAAATTGTTACCCTGGTGAAAACCTAGCAATAGGTGCCTTGGTAACACCAAAAAAAGTGAAAAATCTTGAAAATACAAAAAAAAATCAAAAAGAGAAAAATTTAAAAAAAGTTAAAAACAAGAAAAGTGCCATTTGTGAAAACCTAGAAATAGGCATCATGATAGTAAAAAAAGGAAATCTCTACCAAGAAGGTGAAAACTTGATAAACAGGTACCTCTTGTTCCCAATGCTCCATCTCACACCACATCTTCTAGCTATTCTGTACAGTCACTTTCATGCTTCTTCTTTCCTGCTTTTCTTGCTTTCTACTTATGTATTCATGGATTGAGTCTTGTCATAGCTTAGGGGCATTCCCCTTTAAGTTTCACTCCTTTCGAGATTCTCCTCATAAAATTTCTTTCACGATAGTCACCAGTCATTCTAGCTATGTTTGCCTACTATCGCTAGTGTCACTCTTTTCAAGATTCTCCTCATAGAATCTCTTTCGTGATAGTCATCAGGAATTCTAGTTGTGTCTTCCTACTATCACTAATGTCACTCCTTTTGAGATTCTCCTCATAGAATCTCTTTCGTGACAGTTACCGGTCGTTCTGGCTGTGTCTACCTACTATCACTAGTGTCACTCTTTTCAAGATTCTTCTCATAGAATCTCTTTCGCAATAGTTGCTAGTTGTTTTAACTATGTCTGCCTACTGCTGCTTGGGTAATGTTTTTAGATTCCTTTATGGAAGATCTCTCTTGTGTTAGTCACCATTCATCTTGGCTATGTTTGCCTATTGTTACTCAGTCCTCCTAGGTTCTTTACCTTGAAGTTTCCTCTTTGACCTCAGTCACCAGTCATTCTGATTGCATCTACCTAATGTTGTCACCCTACTAAAGAGATTTCTTTCAAACATGTTCTAAACACTAACACTTGACATCAATCCCATGACAAATAATGAATTCAAAATGACATACTTGTTTGGATACGCTAAGCTTTTTCTTTGTTTGCTTTGTTTTCACTTTATCATGTCACTTCGAGCAACTCGATGATGTCATTTTTTATTAGAGAAGTAATGACTGGGGGCATGATCTTTTCTTTGCTTTTTGTTTGCAATTTAGTTCCAATTAGTTGACATATTCCTATAAGAGGGGTGTCCACTATAAGAGCCCCCATCTCGTATTGGATGGCCGGGTGTACCTTGACTCCTTTTATATGAATATAGCATTAACGCTAGTTCTTCTCCTTGTCTGTTGAAGTGAATTCTTTATGCTATAGTAGTATCTAATACTTGTCCTGCTATGTGAATGTACAGGTCACTGTGAGTATATATGATGCATATTTGTCCTAGGTCATAGATGCAAAGGCCGTTTCAGACAACATACTTACTGATTACTTAGCATAAGAAGGATCTTCCATGTGTTTGACGTGTTTACATGCAAGCAACATTCTGGTCATCCTAGCACTTATGCTTTGATGCTTATGATAACTTGTTATATTAAAAGGGACAAATGTTCTGGTCATTCTGGCTCCTTGTGCGTCAAATGCTTACATTTGATCTCGACAAACTTATAATGTATGTCCTATTCATATTCTCATGATTGCAATGTTAGTCGGAATTGTATGACATATGGGATTTTTTCCTAGGCTCAGTGATGATAAATGGTTAAGGCTTGGTAATCAGACCTAGGGTTGCATTTAACATAGTCTTGCATTGCATACTTCACTTGCATAAGCACACGATTCAATTACAACTCTATTCCCATCCTTTCTGATGAGGAATTGTTGGCTTCTTCAAAGTATCATGTTCTTCATGACTGCACAAATGATCGATTAATCACTCTCTTGGCTACTTTGGCTGCTCTAAATTCATTTTTAGGATTGAATTCAAAATCTGACACACCTAGGTTGCTCAAAAATGTGTTTTAAAATTTTAGGGACTGACGCAATCGAACGCTTGTGCAGTCCAAATTTTTTTGATATTTTAGGATTCTTAGAATTCTTTTAACTTCAAATCCTTCATATTTTCAAAATCCATATTTGAAAAAGTCAACTCTATTCAACTCTGGTCAACTATTGGTCAAACTTTGTCTTTTGGACCTCGAAATCACTTTGGATTGACTTCCAATATTCTTCAATTTTTTTTGATCTCTTCATTTTTCTTCAGATCATTCAGATCTCTTCATATTTCTTTAGATTGTTCTAATCTCTTCATTTTTCTTCAAATCATTATGATCTCTTCATATTTCTTTAGATCATTTTGATCTCTTCATATTTTCTTCTGATCATTTTGATCCTTTATACACTCTACTACATCTCAGATTTCTTTTGTATCTCTTTGTATATTGCTTTACATCATATTTTCGGTGTATCATCTTTTGATTTCGTTCTCGAGGGGGCAGGATGATTACATCATTGAACTTGAATTTCAAATCAATCTGAATCTTCATCGCTTGGGGCATCTTGTTCCTAGCTTATGTCCTCATCACTTGGGGCATCTCATCACTCAGAACATCTTGCTCCCTTCTATCTAGCATATTTTCTATCTATCTTATCTTTTCATCAACTGATCAATCTTATAACAACTCTTCTCAAAGTTTGATGGACAGGTATTGGGATAGTCTAAACCCTGACTCCTGAGGATCAAGCCTCATTCTAGGGATGATTCTATGACTTATAATTTGATCTTGCTATCTTTTATTAATCTCAGGTGTCTAGGTTTTCTATCTGGATCCTTAAAGATTAAGCTCTATTCTGGAGATAATCTTTTAAATGCTATCAATCTTAGGTATCTAGATGTTCTATCTAGATCCTTAAAGATTAAGCTCCATTCTAGAGATAGTCTTTTAAATGCTTATCAATTTTAGGTATCTAGGTGTTCTATCTGGATCCTTAAAGATTAAGCTCCATTTTGGAGATAGTCTTTTAAATGCTTATCAATCTCAGGTATCTAGGTGATCTATCTGGATCCTTAAAGATTAAGCTCCATTCTAGAGATAGTTTTTTAAATGCTTACCAATTTTTGGTATCTAGATGTTCTATCTGGATCCTTAAAGGTTAAGCTTCATTCTAGAGATAATCTTTTAAATGCTATCAATCTTAGGTATCTAGATGTTCTATTTGGATCCTTAAAGGTTAAGCTTCATTCTAGAGATAATCTTTTAAATGCTATCAATCTCAGGTATCTAGATGTTCTATCTGGATCCTTAAAGGTTAAGCTTCATTCTGGAGATAATCTTTTAAATGCTATTAATCTCAGGTATCTAGATGTTCTATCTAGATCCTTAAAGGTTAAGCTTTGTTCTAGAGATAATCTTTTAAATACTATCAATCTCGGGTATCTAGACATTCTATTTGGTTCCTTAAAGGTTAAACTTCATTCTAAAGGAAACCTTTAAAATGCTTATTGATGTAACAGGCTTGCTGAAGCTCTCTAATTCTACGTTCATGGTTACAAAATGTAACCAGAGATACCCCACATCAACGTGATGGGCTTAAAATATTCACATCCATCCATTTCTATAACCAAACTCACCGCTATATGTTTATATCAACTCAAATATCACCTCTGCCAACCCACGGCTTGTGATCATTAAACATGTCCATATCTTATTTCAAATGTTGACCACATTTTCTTTATCGTATAAACATAATCACCAATAATGATTTACATTCATTGAGTTTCCATACCTTTCGGGTCTTTATTGATGAATAATCTGTAAAGTTTGGGCTTTGTTAATTGTCCAAAGAACAAATCCTCATCACTATTTCTTACTTGAAATTAGGTCTTTCCATTCTTAGCACCCATTTATACAGCCCTCCAACTCGGGCTGCACTTAGCACAAAAACTCAATCTGCCAATGCATATGCAATTAACTAAGAGACATTAAATCTCTTCCACCATAGTTATTGGGCTGGTTGAAGGAGTCGCCACCTTTAATGAACAAATTGCAATTCACAATCTCGAAGGAGAAATCGGGTTCTTAATGCTTGGTGTTGACATGGAGTGTACATTGTGTTATCATTTGCCACCTTTGCAGTCCGCCACCTTTCTTTGCAAACCCAAAGATTTCATTAGCAACCCAAATTCATTAATTTCCATCATAAATTCTGAGCCAAACTCATTACCCCAGAACAATATTCCAACCCTCCACCTTGTGCCGTGACTATGCCTGACTCTCCATCATTGGGTTTGTTGACCAGTAATGGCTGCCACCTTTTCTATTACAAAACAAGAACCATTAGCTATGGATTCGAGTTTCAAGAATCCTCCTCATAATCTAAATAACATCATCAAAGATAATGACTATAAGATATCATGGAGCCTGATTCTTTATCTGACAAACTCTTCCTTAAATACAAACGAAACTAACTTGCATGGAACATAGATGAGAAAAGAGAGAACAAAAATTACTATCTTAAATTTATTAAAGCCAAAACTTGAAATACATAGAAACATAATTGATATGTGTGGCTCTCTGGCCTTCAGCCAGAGAGCTGACTCCTTTCTACACTTCTTTTCGCTCTCTTCTTAATTTCTCCCAAGAGTCTCTCCACACTTCTTTTCTCTACCTTTCTATTCGGTTCCATTCTCTTTAAAGAGATGTTTTTATTTACATACTGATGGTTATTAAAACCATCTTTCCACTTTTTAAGCCCTATGTTTCCCACGTTGTCTCCTCATGCAGATCGCTTTCCTATTCTAATGGAAATGCCTTTGAACTACATCTTAAATACTATAGATAACCATTAAAACATATGTCTAACCCATGGTTCCCAGAGATTAAAATTTTCTCCATTATTACAATATTGAAAACTTTTGCCGTGATTGGCCATGTTTGAGGGGTCTCCCATCAAACTCCTGGACTAACAAATTTCCTTGTCCCAAGGAAATGTGTTGGCTTCTTTGTCATGGTCTGTTGCTCCTCCACTTTGGCTGTCACTCTAATGACATCTTCATTAGTGTCACTATCCACCATTCGCATGCTACTGCTATATTGCCATCTTAACCATTGGGGATTCTGGAAGATGCTTGCCACTCTCGCTCAGTGGTTGCTTCGTGCACCTTCTACCCAGCTTCATCCTCATGGAGACAATACTAAGATCTCCGCCTGAGACCTTCCCAAGAACTCTCTTCATTCTTTCTCTAGCTTGATGGATTAATGCAACCATTTATAATTCTTCCCACTTCAATATCACCAGACCATTCGCTAGCTCTGATACCACTCTGATGTAACAGGCTTGCTGAAGCTCTCTAATTCTACGTTCATGGTTACAAAATGTAACTGGAGATACCCCACATCAACGTGATGGGCTTAAAATATTCACATCCATCCATTTCTATAACCAAACTCACCGCTATATGTTTATATCAACTCAGATATCACCTCTGCCAACCCACGGCTTGTGATCATTAAACATGTCCATATCTTATTTCAAATGTTGACCACATTTTCTTTATTGTATAAACATAATCACCAACAATGATTTAAATTCATTGAGTTTCCATACCTTTCGGGTCTTTATTGATGAATAATCTGTAAAGTTTGGGCTTTGTTAATTGTCCAAAGAACAAATCCTCATCACTATTTCTTACTTGAAATTAGGTCTTTCCATTCTTAGCACCCATTTATACAGCCCTCCAACTCGGGCTGCACTTAGCACAAAAACTCAATCTGCCAATGCATACGCAATTAACTAAGAGACATTAAATCTCTTCCACCATAGTTATTGGGCTGGTTGAAGGAGTCGCCACCTTTAATGAACAAATTGCAATTCACAATCTCGAAGGAGAAATCGGGTTCTTCATGCTTGGTGTTGACACGGAGTTTACATGGTGTTATCATTTGCCACCTTTGCAGTCCGCCACCTTTCTTTGCAAACCCAAAGATTTCATTAGCAACCCAAATCCATTAATTTCCATCATAAATTCTGAGCCAAACTCATTACCCCTGAACAAGATTCCAACCCTCCACCTTGTGCCGTGACTATGCCTGACTCTCCATCATTGGGTTTGTTGACCATTAATGGCTGCCACCTTTTCTATTACAAAACAAGAACCATTAGCTATGGATTCGGGTTTCAAGAATCCTCCTCATAATCTAAATAACATCATCAAAGATAATGACTATAAGATATCATGGAGCCCGATTCTTTATCTGACAAACTCTTCCTTAAATACAAACGAAACTAACTTGCATGGAACATAGATGAGAAAAGAGAGAACAAAAATTACTATCTTAAATTTATTAAAGCCAAAACTTGAAATACATAGAAACATAATTGATATGTGTGGCTCTCTGACCTTCAGCCAGAGAGCTGACTCCTTTCTACACTTCTTTTCGCTCTCTTCTTAATTTCTCCCAAGAGTCTCTCCACACTTCTTTTCTCTACCTTTCTATTCGGTTCCATTCTCTTTAAAGAGATGTTTTTAGTTACATACTGATGGTTATTAAAACCATCTTTCCACTTTTTAAGCCCTATGTTTCCCACGTTGTCTCCTCATGCAGATCGCTTTCCTATTCTAATGGAAATGCCTTTGAACTACATCTTAAATACTATAGATAACCATTAAAACATATGTCTAACCCATGGTTCCCAGAGATTAAAATTTTCTCCATTATTACAATATTGAAAACTTTTTCCGTGATTGGCCATGTTTGAGGGGTCTCCCATTACTTATCAATTTAGGTATCTAGGTGCTCTACTTGGATTCCTTGGGATTAAGCTCTATTCTAGAGATGGCCCTTAAAAGCTTATCAATTAGTCTCTGTATCATCAACTTTGGAACCAATCTCATCATCGCATCATGCTTTCTGATTTTCTTTGAATTGAAAGTACTGCTCACACATTCATTCAAAGAGGGGCAAAATGTAATACCCCAAAATTGGCTCATTGCCATTATACCAATTCTAGTATATCTTATCAAAGCTAGAGTCTTATCTCATTAGCAAAATTCTTGTCCTGACATTCGCTACTTGACTTAATTGTCAAATGCTTAAAACCCTAATCTCCATTAATCAGACTCTTTATTTAATTCCTATAGTATTGACTCATATTAGTCACACTAAACCTATTGATTAAGATTTAATTTAATTATTAAGTATTTATACTTTAATTAAATTAAATTGTCACCAAAGGCTAATGTACTAAGGAATTAAAAATATTTAATTTAATAATTATGCTCACTTTAATTAATTGAATATGATTATTCAATTAAATAGAAAATGCATTTATGAGAGCATATCTCACTTTATTAAATTAAATAATATCTTCAAAATCTTCTCTTCAGTTCCAAAATAGAAACTTTGAGTGAACTATCTCTCAAATTGGAATTAATATAGTTAACTTATTCTCACACTCATGAAAAACTCAGTTAACTCTCCTTTCTTAAGGAAGTTTCCATTTTAACTGAATCTTTGCTTCAATCCTAACCATCAATCTGAGTTGATCTCAGCCATTGATGGATTCTAGGAATTCTATTTAAGAGACTCCTAATTCCTCATTATAGAGGTTGAATTCTCATGCTATTGAATCATTTTCGGATTGCATACTCACTTTCACAGCTTTATATGTGCTTTTTCTTAATATCTTAGTATCATTTAGATTAAAAAATGCATACATGTAGCTTAATTTCTTCTATTCCTTTTTAGATTAATGCTTGCAATTCATATAGATTAATTTGTATAATCATATAGCTGCATTCAAAACCCTTCATTCTAGATGGTCTGATTACCTATACCTCAAATATGAGAGCATAAGCAGGTAAAATCCACTTAGATAAAAGGCAACAGGTCATCTTGCAGGACTCCTCTTGGGTGAACAATCTCATGTTCATTCCAAGATGGATCCACATATAAAGACCATGTTGAAGTGTGTGTGTTAAATAGAGGCCACATATTCACACATACAGTATCAAACCTCATATCCTTCAAAATCATATTTCTAACTACAACATTTTCTAGTTGTCTCCTATCCATGTTATTATACAAATCATAATATTTATTCAACTGTACAAAATTATTATCACTAATAATTTACATGTTAAGGTTTTCTACTTTAGGCTTCCATGCTTTGTGTCCTACTAATGTCTTGGTCTCCTGATTAGCTGCTTCAACTAGTTTGTCACCAGTCTCTTCCTCAGACTCAGATGAGCTTATCTATAGAGTTTTCCTCCTTTTTCTTGGGGTACTAATTTTCTTCTTTACTCTCCTTTTAGGAGGGATTGATGTCCTTGTAGATTTTCTTGTTACAGGTGTTTCCTCCATCCTCACTAGTTTTCTTGGTGGTTGTTGTTGTGCAACTGCTACATAAGGCATAGAAGTAGTCTCTACACTTGTTTGGGCAACTATGACCTCCTCAGTAGGTCCTGCCATAGCAATGGGTGTAGGGGTTAAGAGCTCAATTTGGCCACTTTCTTTCATTTCCATAGCTATTCCCTTAGTCTCAACAAACTCTTTCCTTGACATTCCAGATTCCTTCAAGATGGAATCAATAACTTTCTCCACCTTTTTCCTAGAATCCTTCATAACTTGATTGGTTTTTACTTCTCTCATTTTCTCTGTATAAGTTCCCCATCTGGGATAGTTAGAATCAACTTTAGAGTGAAGGATTATCTATGCATACCCTTCAATTAGATCCTCACTCATCTCATATCCCACAGGTTCAATAAATATCACATTGCGAACTACTATCTCCATGCATGTAAAGTCTATTTCAACCATAAAGCATATTTCATCCTTGTACTTCTCTACAAGTGCTAGAGGTATTCTTTACCTCTTCTTCATTTCCATCTAAAATGTCTTTATTAATCTCTCCAAATCATTGTCTCTAGTTCCTTCAGATCTTGATCTATAAGCTCGAGTGATTTGCAACATTGCGCACTCATTTTCATTCCAAATTGTAATATCGGGAAACTTCTTCATAGCATATAAGAATATATGTGTTAGAAGGGATTCAAATTTGAATATTGCACTTCTTGTCTTCTTAATTCTTGAGATATTGTCCAACAATTATGTTCTGACAATGTCATACATGTTCATTTCTTCACCTCTTATAGCCAGGTAAGCTGGATGTAGGAATCCTACAAGGATTGAATCAATTCTTGATCCATGGTTATACTTGTAACCCAAAATCTTGCAAATAATTCTCACTCCATCATCTTGGATTGAATTGACTTTCATGTTCCTTCCACCAAAGTATTTGTTGAGATTTTCCTCAACAAGTTTGCGCACTTTCTTGATATTTATTAGATTGCTGCCCTAATTGCTCAATCATGTGACCTTGTGAATTAAGTCATTATCAATGCTAATGATAGAATCTCCTAGCCATAGAAGATCATCATGTACTCTGCTAAGAATTATTCTTTTCCAGTCATTATTATCAAAATCTGTGTAGAACATATGCTTAACTAGGTTAAGATGTCCTAGATACCTATGTTCATATTTCAATGATAAATCATTATTGCACATCTTCTCCAAATCCTTGTGAATTAATGAATCACCTATACTTTTAATCTAGTAGTGGATATAACCTCTGATATCTTCCACATGAAGGACATTTTCCAGAACTTACAAAAATGCTCCAATGGGGTCATGGAGCAAATAAACAAATGGCTTTCTCTTAAAATTATACCTAGGCCTACTACTTACATTATAAACTTCTTGCCTTGCCATTCTTGAAGGTTTTTTGCTCAACAATTTAGAAAAATACCTTAATTTTGCACACTAGGGTATCTAGAGAATTCACATGCTTGTAGGGTTCTTTAATTCTCCAAATCTTGCTTCAATCTTGCTCATAAACTTTGAACAAGTAAATGATGTGTGCAAGTCATTTCACATCCTTTAAATCTTCCACAATCTGTATTGTACAATAAATGTGTATTTGTCACTAGTTTAGTATACTATCTTTGTGAAATAGAGAGTTTGATCTTTACATATATCCTCATCCTAATCATATTAGGCAATGTGCACTTTACTATAGAATTCTCTCAATTTCTAGTACCCTCTATCAACTATGCAACCCTAAATTCCTTCTCTATCATCAGTTATTAACAATTGATACTCCATTCCTCTGAGAGTGCTTAATTCTAGTGAGAAAAGACATAGATAACAAGTGACTTCATTATCTTGTCAGGTGCATTTTCTATAGCTGTGTGAGAGCTTTCTAGTTCTATTGGCTTCACAAATGATTCCTTCAATCCAATAGGGTATTCTTTAACTTCATTTCTTCTATTATTCCTCTTGTAATTCTAATTCCTATATAGGTCTCTTCTATCCATTCTAAAACACCTTGTTGTGTGTCAAAAGTTGTTACACAACTGAGATACATCTTTTTTCTGTTCATTCAATTTATCATTAGGTATTCTACAATTTCTTGCAATGTGTCCATGATTATTGCATCTATAGCAAATAATCTATCTTCTTTCTCCACTTTCATTATTGTGAGATCTTCTTCTAGTTCCTGCATGGTTAGTATTCCTATGCATCCTACTATTTACATTATTACTATCAAATTTAGGTTTCTTACAATCTACTACATAATGACCATATCCATGACAATTATGAAAATAAAATTTAGAATTTTTTTTGAAAAACTTACCTTTGCTATTGACTTCAGTGTCTTTAGGTACATCACACCAAGAAAAAGATTCCTCTCTCTTGATATTTATATCATGATCAAATTCTTTGACTATCTTAGAGTGAGCAACATTCACTTTGTCTTTAGATGTATCATCTATCTTGCTTAGGTCCTTATTGTGTTTAGGAGTAGCAGGTTCTTTTGTTTCAATAGGTTTCTTGGTAGATTGACCAAGAAAGAATCCAAGTCCAATCTTATCATAACTAGGTCTTTGTGCACATATTTGTTCTTCAATTTTGTCACTACTAGTATATAATTTCTCAAATTGCTGCTTGGTTTGTACCAACTCACCTTTCAAAATAGTGTTTTATTTTTCTAATTCTACATGTTCTAATTTAATAGATTCTAGTTCTAATGTTACCTTGCTTAACTGGGATCTCAAATATGCATTTTTAGCTTTTACTTCAAAATCAATCTTACCTCCATTTTTCTTAAGACTTAGCTTAAGTTCAACTATCTTGAACTCATGTTTTAGGATCTCATTTTCTTTCTTTAGTTCTCCAATGTCATAATCACTAGTTTGATAAGTAGGTCCTTTCTATTTTAGGTCATCTATCTTGTCCCTCAATTCACCAATGTAGGCTTTTGCATCCTTGTATCTTTCTTTGTGACCATCTCTTTCATCAGTATGAAGATCAATCTTTCAAGTGCTTCTTCAAGATTTTTCTTTAGTTGTTCCATATCCATAGGGATCTTATTCAAGTTGTTGAGCCTTTTCTAAATAATTAGGCTCTACTACCAATTGTTAGAAATAGATAATACTGAGAGGGGGTGGGGGGGTGAATTAGTATTTTCAATCCTTTTAACCACAATTGAATATTATTAATCACTTTATGATTTGCATAAGAAAATAAACCAATAGTGTTGAGCAATGTGAATAACCATACACAAAGAGAGATCATAACACCATATTTTGTTAATTAGGGAAACCCTGGCCAAGGGAGAACCTCAGTGGGGATGGAACCCCCTAGATGATTCACTATATAAAAGAATTTGGTTAAGGATGTCGACCCTGTTAGGAGTCTATGAAGCATGTATAGTGTCTCGAGTCCTTGTCAAGATGCTTAGGCCTCATTAGAAACCTCAACCCTATTAGGAGTTTCTTTAACCCTATTAGGATTTGATGAATCATATAAAAATGTGTGCAAGAAGAGCCCACTACCCTAACACAAAACTATACAATAAGTTCTTCAAGAAATAAGTATACATACAATACTAACTTGTTTTTTGTATTGCACAAACCTTCTGATTGATGATTCTTCACACAATAGCAATTGTGCACATACCATTTTGCATTAGATCTTTACATCACATATCAAAGTGTCACATTCACTTGTTACTCTCATTTCACAAGATCATATCGACTTTGCATCAATTGATTACTGAATCATCATTCACTTTCACTTTTCACAACTCACAACTCACAACTCTCACTTTAACTTCACAAATAAGATATTTTACTTATATGGAACATCTTAGTGAATTCTTCTTTATTCAGCTCATATAACATCATTAAAGTTATCTCAATAAGAAAATATAACTTAAAATAATAAATCAAATCATTAAACATATTATGCCGATATGCTTTGTTCTGTACTAAGTTACCACTACATCATTGTTTTCATCATAACTTGAGTTTGGTTGACTGTGCAAACATGCGCACTGGTATACATCATCCTTATGATGTCATGCAACTCTGGTCAACTACACAAGAGAATTTTCCAAGGGAATATTTTGTTATCATCAAAATTGTCCTACTGCTGTAACACTATCTGATACTTAGACAATTTTCTTCTGCAACTAAATGAGGTTAATCTAGAAAATAAATATGTTTCCATAAATGACAACCATGACTTTACTTTATTTGATTGATTGGACACATTGCCAATATTGATAACCTTTATCAACCAACTATCCAACACTTGACAAGTTATGTTTTAACCCATCAACAAAATAAACATCATTAGTGTTAGTCTTTCCATCAAGAGTAATAGATCATATCATGTGATATGATAGATTGCATTATTACCAACTCTAACAATTCCTCCATCATGGTTTCTAAACTTGACAAAATTATTCATGTTTCTAGTCATATGGTGTAAACACCAACTAATTATAATCCAATCAAATTTCTTTTCAACTTGTGAAACTAAGGCCTTCTCTTCTCTAATTTCTTTTATAGCCACAAATCCTGATTCATTATCACTTTCACTCTGAGCTATTTTGTCAAATTCATCATCTTCATTTGCATAAAAAATCTCCAAGTCTTCTAAGATTAAAATTATTCTTATAAATTTTCTCTCTTTTAGGACATTTATAAGAAAAATGACCAAATTCATTGCAAGTCCAACATTTAAAAAACTTCTTACCATATAGTTCTCTTCTCACAAGCAAGGCTATTCCTTCTTCAATTTTCCTATCTTCTTTAGATTTGGATCTAATGCTGCTAGCATAGTCTTTATTTGTGCTTAAACTTATTGTAAAATAAGGATGAACACTTAATGCACTAAAAAAAAATTCCACTCTAGTCACTCCATATTGCCTCAAACTTGATTCTATTGCTTTCAATCTTGAGGGAAAATTTTTCCTAGTGAACTTCTTAGTGTAGGGTATCAGAAGTTCAATAATTTTTGCCACTTGTTTGAATGGTTATGCTAAGGGTTTCATAATCTTCCATATAATCTCATATTTCTCTTTTTATCCCTCATAAGACTTATTTCTTCCAACAATCTTAGATATTATACCAACATAGCTTCTCAGAGATTCATCTTCCAACATTTTAGCATCTTGAAACAAATATATCCAATTCTATAGTACTATTTTAGCATGCTTATCTCCTTCAAAAGAATTTTCTAAAGCCTTCCAAATTTTATGAGATGTTTCTAAAGATATTACCTAATTGTATTCATTTTTAGGAAGAGTTGGTGGTAATTCTTTTTTTACTTGCATATTACACATAAACAGATCTCTTTCTATTTCACTACATTTCTCAAGCTTGTTTTCTTCTACAACTACTTTTTCATTCTTTGTCAAAAGCCAATATCTTGGACCCATACATAGAAAATGAGTCTTCATTTTCTCCTTCTAGTTGTCATAGTTAACTCCATCAAATTTAGGACTTTCTTTTATAAAGTGACCCGTCATTAATCTCCAAAAGTTGTTAAGATTTATCTTCAAGGACTTGATGCTCTAAAACCAATTGTTAGAAAGTAAAGTCCACCAAGATAATTGGGGGGGTGGGGGAGATCAGTTATCCAACTATAAAAACACTTATCAATCTTGTTAAGCTTTAAGCATGTGAACAATATAATCAACAACCATAACAAGATACACATACACAATAACAGAAGATATGTTAACCAGGGAAACCTTTGATTAGAGGGAAAACCCTAGTGGGGATGGTACCCACAAAATGATGGACTAATATAAATGTTCCTTATTAGATGATGGACCATGTTAGGGGTCAATAAATACATTTAGTACATATGAATCCCTATAAGGAGACTTTGAATCTCTGTTAGAAGACTCCATCCTTATTAGGAGTTGTAGAAGGTAGATGGACCCACTATCCAAACAACTTTAGGGATAAGATCACTGAACTCATTGTCCAATTGATCTCCATATTATTCTTTGTAGAATAATAGAATGGACTATACTTGTTCTTCCTTTTTCTTGCCAACCAGACTTCCTCTTTGGATCTTATTACTGGATTGCCAACTTCGCATCAAATAATCCCTTGGATCACTTACATTTACCAAATAGTTTGCTCTTGTTCACACAATCCACACGTGATACATCTGACCAAACAAGGAAAATATCCTTCCTTTATACCATTTCCTCAAAATAATTCCTTGAGCTGGGCTTTAGGCTTTCCAAATTAATTATAATAGGACCTCTATAAAATAATTAATTATTTTACAATTATGCAATATTGTCATCTCATAGTCTTTACAAATTTTCACTCATGTGACCTCAAACCTTGTGCACTCATTGACATCATCATCAAGGTGTCTATTATTACTATATAAATACATGAATCATGATTCTATCTATGTTAGGAGATACAATCTAAATATCAAAAATTGCTTCTTGAGTATTATGTCTGCTTGTTGTCATATGCAAAACAAAGATATCTTTTTCATGTCTTTGACTCTATGTATCCACACTTAATCACTTCATTAAGACATAGTCTAGAACACATCCTTAACTGGGATTCACCTAATCATCAATACTTCATCCATATGACCTCGTTCTTTATCTGCTACTATGTCACTCTTCACATAACCAATACTATGTTGACATCAATGACAAACATAGCCATGAATGCAACATTCCAATCATAAACAATATCTCCAATGCTTAGGATACTCCCCCAAAGGAATACCATCAGCATTCATGCTAACAAATATTGCATCACCCAAAAATATATATTTCCTATTTTCTAGTTTTTTCATTTTCAATTAGGGTTATTCTTGTACATAGATGTTTATTTTTGGGAGCTTGCTAATTTTAGTAAGTTGGTATTTTCTTAGGTTTTTCTAATCACATATGTGGGGGTTCATCTTAGATATATTAGTCTATCAATTGAATTTTATTGTTATATCATATGTATTGGTGAAGTCATTCCAAAAAAATTGTATGAGTTTTGGCTATCCAAATTTCAAGTCCAATGATGAAGGCCTAAGTGGATCTAAAAAAAGGCAAAACATCAGTTGATGGATTCTTTCACAATCAGCCCATGTATATTTCCATTTGAGGATTATATAATGGGGTTATAATAGACCATCAAGTCAATGGTTTGCTAGTTATGGTCTCTAGAAGTGTACCCTTCCAAAAATATAATTTATAATTGTCTTGAGTCAATCATATGTAATAAAGTGTAATGAATTATATAATATGAGGCTGGTTGGCCTTAAGGATTAGGTTTTAGTGTCTAGAACCTTATCAAGTAGTTAAAAGTGCCCATATAAAGAAGGCTCGTTGGTTATCTAGGGTAGCTCTAGGTGATAGTCACATCTCTACCTTGCAAACTATTGTAGGGAAGGTGCCCATGTGGGTTTACATATTGTAATTTTCTATTTGCAGATAATAAGAAGCCCATCTATTTTTCTCTCAATTTGTGGTCTTCTTTGTTTTTATTGTTTGCCGTGGTATTAAGGGGAGCACCCTTCATGAAAAGAGGAATTAGAGTAGATTGAAAACAACAAGACTTGAGAATTGGTTCCTAGCCCTAAAGATAAAAATGTTATTGGAACTAAATGGGTATTTACAAACAACATGAATGAATAGGATAAAATTGTAAGAAACAAAGCAAGACTAGTTTGTAAAGGATATTGATAGCAAGAAGGAATTGATTTTGAGGAAACTTTTGTTCTTGTTTCTAGACTAGAGGTAGCAAGAAATTTTTTGGCATATGCAACTAATAAGAACTTCAAAGTTTATCAAATGAATATTAAGTCATTTTTTCTGAATGGATAAATTGAAGAGGGGGTATACATTGAAAAACCTGGTGGATTTTCTTTGACAAAAGAAAGGGATATGGATTACAGATTTAAGAAGTCATTATATGGACTTAAACAAATACATAGAGCCTGATATGCAAGATTAGATAGACATGTGACAAATTTGGGATTTGTGAAAGGTGATGTTGATAGTAATTTGTACTTGAGAAAGAATTAATATGGTTTTTTTATTGTTTTAGTATTTGTGGATGATTTTTTTCAAAGGCAATGATAAAGCTAGCAAGACATTTTCAGAAGAAGTGAAGAAAGAATTTGAGATGAGTACAATTGGAGACATGAAATACTTTTTGAGATTACAGATCTTATATGACAAAGATGACATTTTTATATTTTAAAATAAGTATCTTAAAGATTTATTGAAAATATTTGGATTGGATAAATTTAAACCTATTGGAACATATATGGTAGCTAGATGTAAGTTATCTAGCAAAGATGAATCCCCTAGTGCTGAACAAACAAAGCTTAGATCTATAATTGGTGGATTATGCTATTTGACACATACTAGACCTGATATAGCTAATGTAGTTGGAATTATTGCCAAAATTTAAGTAGAGCCTAAAGAGACACACCTTGAAATAGAAGAAATAATTTTTAGATACTTGAAAGGAACTCCTAATTATGGCTTGTGGTATGACAGATCATGTGATTTTACATTGTGTGTGTACACTGATGTTGACTGGGTAGGAACTATAAATGATAGAAAGAGCACTAGTGGTGGAGCATTCTTCTTGGGAGGAGGATTGGTTCATTGGATAAGCAAGAAACATGATTGCATTTTAGAGAGCATAGCAAAAGAAAAAATGTAGGAGTAGAAAATAATTGTAATCATATTATTTGGATGAAGCAAATGCTAAAGGACATTCAAATTGAGTTTACTAAGTCTATTATCATGAATTGTGGTAACACAAGTACAACAAGTATGTCAAAGAATCCAATTTTACATTCAAAGACAAAAACACATTTCAATTAAGCATGACTTTTTGGGGTAGAAGCTAGCAAAGAAAGAGATCAAATTGGAATATCTTAGAACAAAGGATTAGATAGTATACATATTTACAAAACTTTTGGCTAAGGACACATTTGAGTAGTTTAGAGGTATGCTTGGAGTCATGCCCCAACTTACTTTAGAGTAGTTGATGCAAAGAGTACATTAGTCCAGTGTGTAGCAGATCACTATTTATTTTGTCTAGACTGGATGCTTGATGCTTCTCCTATGGGGAGGTATCTTTATTTGAGTTTAGTCATTAAGGACTCTTCATACTGCTATTTAACAATATCTTTGAACACTTGATATTTTGTAGATTGGATTAGAAATGATTGAACTTCAAGAATTGACATAACACATGAAAACATTTTTTTTGATACATTCTTTATCAAGAGAGATTTGAGTAATACATGTAAAACATTGATTTATGTCAATAGGGAGAGAATATTATGCAATGGGGATATTAACACCTTCTTCATGCATATTGGTTATCTGATGTATTGTGTGGTTGTGACTTGAACATGAAAAAATCTTTACAACTTGTCTGAGATCGAAAAGCTTACATTCATGGGCAGCATGAATGGGGGGGTAAAGGTAGATGAGGAAGAAATATATTTGGTATTCATGATACTTAGATTTCTTTTAAGCTATGTTGTGATCAATGCCAAAGAGAGAGATTGTTAGCATGAATGATGGTGATATTCCTATGGGGGAGTATGTTAGCATTGTTGGAGACATAATTAAGTACTTATGTGTTGTATTAATGACAACATTTGTCATTGATGTAAACATGTGCATTATTTTGTGAAGATTACCAAAGTTCCAAAGGAAGATGTGTTGGGTGTAATCTGATAATTGCAAGTTGGGTTATGAGCACTTAAGGATATATTCAAATATGTTAATAAATTCTATCATTAATTTTGCAAAAAGAGATGTGTAGACATGACTAAGTTATGTGATATTTTTTGGAGGTAGCTTTTAGAGAGATTTTTTGGAAAGAGGGTACTTGTAAATTGGTTTTATGCTTTAGCAAAGATGGAATTATGTTCAATGCATTTAATGGAAGGACAAAGACAATTTCAATACATTATTTTCAAGATGGAAAAATCATATATGCAATTTGAGCCGACTTATGAAGTTCATTTAGAATGTTTGATCTTGTGAGCTGACTATTGCAAATATATTTGAGGCAAGATTATAATTGTAATGTAACATGTAATTTAACATCTTAATTAGGTCCTATATAGCATATTATAAATTGAGAAAGCCTCAAGGTTGATTTGGTACTTGTTTTAAGACTTGGTATAAAGGAAAGGTTGGTTTCCTTGTGGTAGAGTATTTGTGTAGTATTCTATGTGGATGGATATTGTTTATGTGAGCTTGAATGAAAATTTGGCTAATATCATAGCATAGACTAATGTTGAGGATGTATTATGAGATTCAAATGAATTGCATTGGAAAATAATTTTTTGTTTAGTCAATTGAAAACTTGGATACATTATCCTAAAGGTTATTTTGTGAAGAAAATCCGAGGTTGTTTGAACAGTGGGTTCAATTCTTCTACTTTCAACTCCTAACATGGTTGGCACAACTCCTAATAGATTGAAATATACTAAAAAGGATTCAAAGCCTCCTAAAAAGGACTCATATATATTAAGTTTATTTTATTATCTCCTAAAAAAGTCTATCATTTCATAAGGAACTTTTATATTAGTACATCATGTTGTGGATATCATTCCCACTAGGGCTTTAGTGCATAATTATCTTTCTATGGTTTTTTCATCTATTTTTTACATGTTTCAAAATAAAGATAGATATTGAGAGTTGTTTTAAATGCCTTTAAGGGATGATGGACACCCATAACTTCACTTGGTGCCTATTGTCACACTATACCTCATGCCCCCTTTCATTCCTTTGGTCTCAAGTTCCCTTGTTTCTCATTTAATTTGTCTCGAGCACCTTTAATTTTCCATTATTTCTTTTTTCTTTGACATATGCTTAGGTTACATGGGATGCAATAGATATGAAATAAAAACTAATTGTGGTTGCTAATTGATATTCTAGTCCAAATCTAAAATTCATGAACCTTTAAAACTTATAGTCATTATCCTTGGATGCTTCTCCCCTCTTCCCTATCTCCATAAACATTTCCATTTTCCCCTCAAATTTTTCTATACTTTTATTTTTTTTTATTCTTGTCTAGAACCTATTTAGTAGCTCTCGTTGTAGCACAAGAAGGAGAACATAGCCAAAAGGTAATGGAGTTTTTATATTTGACACTCACCAACAATGGCTACTTTGAATGTTTTGAACACATTTAAGGGATGATGCATGACCATATCTTGATGTATTTCTCATATTAAGACTACCACTATTGTCCCTTATATTTATTTTCAAGTGTCTTGGGCTTAGGCTATGAGATGCGATAGATATGAGATACAAACTAATTATGGTTGTTAGTTGACTTTGTAGTCCAAACTAGTTAGCTTGCTATTTTAAGGTAACTAGGGAAAACTAGCTGAAAAATATTTCTCAAATCAAGTAGAGAAGGTACATGAAAGAAGGTAGATGAAAGCTTTGATGATGCCTATGGGATCAAATTCTTGTTTAAGATTGATTTATTAATCATGATAACAAGAGGGGATTCTATAAAAGGAATTCTAATTTGAAAGACATATTTCTAAGTGCAAAGAAGTTAGCTAAGGGAATTGAATAGGAATTAAATGATGCCCAATTTATTTACATAATTCAAGATGGATAAAGACTACTTTCAAGCCTAAAACTAATGTTTGAAACCATTGAAATTGGGTTGCAATAGACATCATATGCCTTTGAAGATAATATTCCCTTAATTCTATAAATAATTTTTTCCATGAGTGTCCTACTATGCACCAAGCATGGAGGTTTACAACATATCTTAGAAATGGTTGTTGCAACAAATTTAATTAATGATAAGAATCACTTATTCCTAACATGTACCTTTGGAATACATGTCTCTTGTTTATTGTATTCAATTATCTATACTGAGGTGATACAAAATAATATATAGTCAAATTCATCTTTCAAAAATGTAAGTGGGTCAATTAGGAAACTAGAGGGGAAAAGTAAAAGGCATGGCTAGTATGAAATAATAAATTTAACATAAAAATAGGAAATAGTGTAAGGTAAATCTAATGACAAGGCTCATATAATTAAAGAGACTACCATATGCTCTAGTACCCTCTTCACAATGACAGTTGCATCAATAGAGAAAATTATCTCTACCAAATATATTTCAAGCCACATCAAATTGTACCACCAATACAACTTAGATGGACCCTAAAATCAGTATTGGTAGATAAATTTTAATTGTAATTAGTTATGCTATTTAAATTGTCTTAATCTTGGGTATTTATGTGAGTTTATAAATTGCATGAGTTTGGTCTCTTGCAATTACGTCAGTGCATTTGGTATCATTTTGAGAGCTCTATTGTAATCTTCTATTTTTCTACTAGAAGTTTAATTTAATGTATAAAATACAAATGTTTGGTCCACTGTTGATAGCTATCATCATTTCTTGTCATTACTCATTCCCATGTGGAAGCTCCCATGATATAGAGCACCAAATTTACATTTAACATTAGTGAACATATGTTAAAATCTGAATATTAATTTACCTCTTTTATAAAAATTTGCAACAAGCTATTAAGATTAAGATTTCCAAAGCATAAAAAGCATAAACATTTGGGATTCAAATTATGCTGCCCAAAACTACCAATATACTATGGTTTGGGATCCAAGAGATTATTTATCTTTGATAAGAGAAATCCAAAAGCATGAGTTTGGATCCTTAACTCTTGAAACATCAAATGAGGACTTAAGACATGTTTTGGATGAAAATATGTTAGCTCAATGCTTCTATATTTACTAATACTGGAAGTTTCACAGCTAGCTTACCCAAGAGAGCTCTAGGGTTTCATGAATGTAAGTTATTAGAGCATCATCATCAGCTAAAGAAAGTAAATCAGATCGAAGTAAATTCTATATTTTTACTAGAATAATGTAGTGCCTACCCCTAGTTTACATTTTCCTAGCTACATTGTTGCTATCATTGCTGAATTTTGTTGGGCCAATTTTACGTTTGATGGTTAGTAGCATTGTTTTGAAATTATCAGATATTGTGTTTTAGATTCAGTTGATATATGATGAGATTACTTGGACTCTACAGTTCATGTATGCATGATGATTACTACATTATTCTTAGTTATTCATGATGTTTAGCTAGATGGATTATTATATGTTTTGTCTTATGGATGCTTACCCCATACTGCATGTGTATGGTGTTCGTGTTTGTTTTCTTTATGTATGGTGTTTCTAACATGGTTAAGGAAGGGAATCATAGTCACCTACTAGTCAGGATCTACACGATGCACCACTTCTTTCCATTGCCTATTTAGCTTAGCATATATATATTGTGTATGTACATGCATGGATTATATGCAAGTTGTAGGTACTAGGTATCGACTTCTCTGAATTGCCAGGATGAGCATACCCTATCGCATTATCTCATGGTAAGAGAGGGGAGATAAGTTCTCCATATAAGGCTTATTCTTAGTAGACTTCTTCACCCTAGAGTCTAGAACTTCCTCTACTTCCAACTTGGTGTTTGTAGGTGTTGCAATAGGTTCAAGATAAGCAAGAACATTTGGATTGACTAGGGGTAGATCCCCTTTTTATGTCACAAGGTCTTGCACATTAAAAATAGGGGATATGCAAAAATATGAAGGTAACTCAACCTTGTGGGCATTTTCTCCATACTTTGCTAATATCTTGCAAGGCCCTACTCTCTTCATATATAGCTTAGTGGGAATTTCTTTTTGAAGCCTTTCCTTGTTTAAATAGACCATCACATAGTCCCCAACAACAAACTGAACATCCTTCTTTTTGTTATCCACCTTGGCTTTGAGTTTTAGAGTGTTGTCTTGAATTATTTTCTTGACTTGTTCTTGGATTTCCTTCATGGTTTGGAAAATGTTTTCAGATTGGTCACTTCTCAGATCCATGTCTCCAAGAGATCTTAGTTCACATACACCCCTTCGATGCATTTCATAAACTATCTCAAAAGGACTCTTACTAGTGGTATTGTTCTTGCTATCATTATAGGCATATTTTTCTTGTGAAATTATAACATCCCAACTTTGACCATATTCTTTAGTTAGGCACCTTAGAAGGTTTAATAAGATCTTGTTAACAACTTTAGTTTGACCATCAGTTTGGGGATGGTAAGCTAAACCAAAAAAACATGTTTGTACCAATCTTTTTCCACAAGGTTTTCCAAAAATGGCTCATAAATTTAACATCCCTATATAATAAAATACTTAATGGTAGTCCATGAATTTTTACAACCTCCTTAAAAAAAAAGGGGGCAATAACACTAGCATTATTAGTTGTCCTACATGGAATCAAATGCCACATTTTTCTTAATCTATCAACAACAAAATAGATTCTATCATACCCTTTCTTGGTTCTTGGTAAACCTATAACAAAGTCCATACTTACACAATCCCATGACCTATTTGGAATTGGTAGAGGCTGATATAGACCTTCATTGCTGATTCCTCCTTTGGCCTTCATACACACCATGTACTACTCCACATACTGGGTTACATCCCTTGCTAGTTTTGGCCAATGGCAAAACCTTTGCACTAACTCTATAGTTTCGCCGATACCAAAATGACAACTTAGGCAGCCATTATGCTTCTCTTGAATTAGGTTCTCTCTCATGGAACCCCTTGGCACACACAACTAATTACCCTTGAATAAAAAGTCATTTTTCAAGGTATATTCTAAAAAAATTGATATAAAAATGAATTTCAAAATCCCTGCATACTTTTTAGGCTTTAGCAAAGTCCTCATCTTCTTTGTAGAGGTTCTAAAAACTCTCTAATCCAATGCTTTGGAGTTGAATATCTTTAGCTATCATAATCCTCCTACTTAGTGCATCTGCCACTTTGTTAAATTGTCCCTTCTTATGCTTGATTACAAAGGTAAAGGCCTACAAATACTCCATCCACTTCAAGTGTTTGTTTCTTAGCTTCTCTTGAGTATTGATGTACCTAAGAGCTAGTTTATCTATAAACACAAAAATTTCTTTGGGCAAAAAATAATGTCTCTACTTCATAAGGCACTAAACTAAGGCATAAAGCTCTATGTCATAGGATGAGTACTTCTTTTTGGACTCATTGAGTTTCTCACTATAAAAAGCCATTGGTCTACCTTCTTGACTCAAAAAACCACCTACTACTAAGCCACTTGCATCACATTCTAAGGTGAATAATTTCTAAAATCTATCCAATTGTAGGATAGGTTGAGTAGCTACTTGTTTCTTCAACATCTCAAAAGACTTTTCAGCTTCTAAGGTCCACTTAAACTTATACTTCAATCCACCCTTTATGGTTTCCAATAAAGCTTCACAAATACCACTAAAATTGAGACAATCCATGGAAACTTCTTACCTTACTAGATGGGGTAGGTGTTGACAAATCTAGTATAGCAACAACCTTCTCCTTGTCCATCTTTAGTGTGCCTTGAGGCACCACAAAGCCTAGGTACACAAGTTCCTCCTTGAAGAATTCACACTTCTCAAGATTTATGGCTAGCTTCTCCTCATGAAGCCTCTTCAAAACTACCTCAACATGCTTGATATGCTCTTCTCTATTCATGCAAAACATTAGTACATCATCCAGATATACCAATCCTTGAGCACTTATTTCATGAGTCTGATGAATGTGCTAGGAGCATTGGAAAGACCAAATGACATTACAATCCATTCATAAACACCATCAGTAGTCTTAAATGCTATTTTCCATTCATCTCCCTCCTTTATCCTTGTTTGGTGATAACCACTCTTTAGGTCTAGCTTTATAAAGTACTTAGCCCCTCCAAGACAATCCATGAGGTCTTTAATCCTAGGTATGGGAAACCTAAACTTGACTGTAATCCTATTTATGGCTCTAGAATTTGTACATAATCTCCATTTTCCCCCCTTTTTAGATGCCAACACAATAGGAACTGAACACGGGCTTATGCTCTTTTGTATCAAGCCTTGATCCATCAACTCTTGGACTTGTCTTGCTACTTCTAAGTTCTAATCTAGAGTCAATTTGTATGTTTCTTTATTAGGAAAGGAAGCACCTAGAACAAAGTCAATTTGATGACTAATAACTCTCCTAGGAGGTAGAGTAGTTGCAGCACCATCACTCACTATGTCCTTGTAATTTTTGAGCAAAATTTGAACTTCATTTGGTAAGGGTTCCTTGGTTGTATTCTCCTTTTCTTTAGAATTCAGCACCACTACAAAACTTTGGCATTACTCATCCTTGAGGTCTTTAACAAACTCTTTCCCACTACAAAACAACACACTAGGCAAATTTTCTTGTGTTTCCTCCCCTTCCAACAAGGACTGAATTTTGAAGGTTGTGCTCCATTTCTTGAAATTTATGGCATTTTACCTACCATCATATGTGACTTCTCTATCAAATTGTTAGGGACTACCTAGCAAAAGATGATAAGCATCCATAGGCAAAACATCACATACAATTTTGTCCTTGTATCTTGCTATGGAGAATTCCACCCGAGCTTGATCATTCACCAAGATGCTTTGTCCCTTGTTAAGACAAGTGACCTTGTAAGGGTTTTCATGAGGTATCTTATAAAATTTCAAATTAATAACAACCTCCTCTAATATTACATTATTAGTAGAACCAGAATCAACCACTACTTTGTATACTTTTCCTAGGATTTTACATTTTATCCTAAACAATTCCCTCCTATGTTTAGGTTCATTAGGAGTTGATTGTTTGATCAGCACTCTCCTAAACATGAGGTTCTCACCTTTTTTAGACTCAATATGGTCTACATAAGATTCCTTGCTACAATCCTCTTACACATATGTCATTCTCTTGTCCTAATTTGAGAAAGAAGGCTTCTTCGTGCATCTATTAGATGGATGACCTGAGTGACCATAGTTGTAACATTTCATACTTGCAAAGTATGAATTAGATCTTCTTGATCCTCTCCCTCTACTTGATCCTCCTTGGTTGCCTCTTCTGTCATGTCCCCTTTTCAAATAATTAAAAAAGAAAATCTTTGCTAAGGCAGGCAGGCCCAAGAAAGTGAAGTTTCAGAAAAAGGGGGTTAATCTTTGGAAACCGTTGGACTAATAAATGAAAATTATTATCAAAATAAGTTTTATAAACCTCTCTTGGATGTGAGTTATATAGTTAAGCCCTCTTTTAAGGGGTTTGGAGGCATTTTGGGCTGATTCGAGAACTTGATTTTTGCTCATTCTTTGTTATTCTTCAGAGGCTGCCAAACCTGTGGAGAAGGAGACCCAAGAATGGGAGTTTGCAGGTTTCCAAGGAGACCCAAGAATGGGAGTTTTCAGGTTTCCAGGAAGGCTAAGGATGGGATTTTGAAGCCATTCCATGTGCATGCTCATACAGAGTTTGCCTTTGTGCTGAACAGTGTAGATTTGTGGGTTTTTGGGTGTGGTTTTTTGCATGAGTTTGGTGTTTTCAGTTGAGCATTTCATATCAGTTTTGGTTGCTGCTGTATTTCAGAATTTAAGCTGTTAAAATAGAGCTGAATATATTTATTGGGACATGATTAAACTTCTAAGATAGTTTAGTAGTGTTTTTGTGGTGTTTCCGGGCATTTTTGTGTTAATTTCGGGAGCCCGATGAGCATAGTTTTTGTCCTACATTTGTGAGCTGTTTTGTAAAGGCTATATAGATCTAGAAATGAAATTTTATAGGCTTTTATGCTGCTCAAATTTCTGTAAAAATTTCTACTTTCAGATTTATTAATAACAGGTGAAGCTATGAAGCTTTTTGGCACTATTTTCGACATACCCGATTTGGGGTTTCTTAAGAAATTTGGTGGATCTTTGTGATATCAGTTGTTTGATCTTAAAGATCTGATTAAAGGTTGGAAATATCATAAAAAATCAGAAAAGGTACATTTTAGTTGTATCAGAGCCATGATCTTGCCAGCCTGAGGGTTTGTAGAAGTTGCAAGTCAGTTTTGACAACTACCCAGATCTTGCATGTCAGTTTTGACAACTACCCAGATTTTGCATGTCATAATTTATGGTTGCATGTTTCTTCTAATCAGATGCATGTTAAAATTTATGGTTACATTCTACTTCTAATCATTTTCATGTTAGTTCTTGGTGAATTTGGTGGTTGTAGAAGTTTGCATTTCAGTTTTGACAAGTACCCAGATCTTGCATGTTAGTTTTGACAACTACCCAGATCTTGCATGTCATAATTTGGTGGTTGCATGTTGCTTCTAATCAGTTGCATGTCCAAATATATGGTTTCATGCTACTTCTAATAATTTGCATGTTAGTTCTTGGTGAATTTGGTGGTTGTATAAGTTTGCATGTCAGTTTTGACAACTACCCAGATCTTGCATGTCAGTTTTGACAACTATCCAGATCTTGCATGTCATAATTTGGTGGTTGCATGTTGCTTCTAATCAGTTGCATGTCCAAATCTATGGTTGCATGCTACTTCTAATCATTTTCATGTTAGTTCTTGGTGCTTGAAGAAGTTATATCCTATTGGGGTTACACTCTACTTTATCCAGAATGGACAGGTATAGTACAGAGTCTCAGAGGGAACAATCTTGGACAATTGATAGCCATAGTCAAAATAGTAGAAAGGATGGTTATTTAGACATTCAAGATAAACTTATGAAAATAAGCCATGACATGTCTAAATAGTTGGTTGAGCACCACCATATAAATGACATGTTATCTGACCCAGCTAAGGTGGATAAGTTGACTGGATTTCTATTTGGCAGATTTTCTCACAGGACAGATGACACAATTCCCAAGAAATTTCATGAGGAGTTTGAGAAATTAGCTGATAGCCAGGTAGAGGTCTCAGATTCTACTCTGCCATAGGAGGTGGTGGGAAAGGATATCACACAGATTGATAGTAACAGTCAACTTGATACTCAAATTGAGACAATTGTTTATAGGTCGTCAAAGGGTGATGCCACAGGTATTCAAGATGGTATAGTTACAACAGGTAGTGACTACAGTGTAGTGGGTTCAGATGATGATTATGAGGATGTTGTTGTGCAGGATGGTGAGATACCTGGTAGAGATGAGCAGACATTGAGCATTCATGACTTTGCTGAGAAAGAGTACCAGGCACAGTTAGATGCTTCATCACATGAGGTTGAGGCTGGTAGTACTTCACATGATTTGTCCAGCCAGCTGAAGGTGAACCAAGATAGTATTGTGACTTCATTATCTCATCATGACAGGTATGTGGAGTTAGTTGGTATTGGTCATATTACTCAGGTGAGGAGTTTTCTTGAGTTACCAGTTGATTCTAGTTTATGGATATGGACTCGAGATTGTTATATTGGCATTTGGGATTCAGTTGATTGGAGATCTTTAACACTTTTTGGTAGCAGTGTTTGTTTGGGTGCTATCATGGATTTGATTAGCAGATTACACGGTGTTGTCTTTTCTTGTGCCAGTATCTTGTTTGATGTTGGTATTAGTTTTTATACACCAATGTTGGGCTTTGTTCATATATCTAGTTGACCATACTTGCTGGAATGTGTTGATGATATTTCATATTTGGCAGTGTGTATAGATGAGTCCCAGGATCATATTGGCATTGATGACATCCAGGAGGATGCATTGGGCAGTTTTGAAGACTTAGTTTCCTTGGGTATAGAGGAGTTGGACAGCAATGCTAATGTTTTTGATACTTTGTATGTTGATATGAGCTTTAGATTTGATTCACAGGATATGGATGGTAATACTCTAGAGACTAGTAACTTTGAGGACACTCCTTCAGACAGTGCATCAGAGGAGGTTTGTAGGAGACAGTCAAGCCAGTGCCATCATGTGTCTAATCAGTTGAGAGTTAGTGACCAAGACATTGCTATCACTTGCCAACATTTTGATGCTGCTCGTCAGTTGTTAGCAGTTTATGGATGGGGTTCTCCTACTAGTGATGAGCAAGGAGGAAGTTATCTTTCCTTGACAGAGATCCACTCTTTATGGGAGGCTATTCAGATTTTGAGACAAAATTATATGCAGTTGGTAGCCGATAGAGATTATCTTATGGAGTGGGGTAGTACAGCATATGATGCATTGTTGGCCAAGGAAGATGAGGTGAGTGAGCTTACTGAGCAGCTTGAGGTGACTTCTGAGATTCTTGAGAGTACACAGTTGGCTCTCAAGGAGTCACAGTTTCATTTGGCTAAGGTGACCATGGAGTTAGAGCGACTACAGTCTTTACCTAATTCTATATAGTCACAAACTGTGGTGTTTGGTGATCCGAGGATGTCCATGGCCGAGATTGTTAGAGATAGTGGAGATGGGGATGCATCCATCCTTGATACTAACATTGGCATATCAGGTTGATTCCCACTAGAGTCAGGTTCAATTGAGTTGGGTGCTATAGCAAATTTTTGTGGTGTGCTAACATGGTGGTGACCTCTAGTACTAATGGCACGAAGACTAGAGATTTTGTATCAAAGACCATGTGTGATGTTGGTGAGCTAATAGTTGGCATGATTCCTACTAGTAATACTACTCCCTTTGCAATGTCTTCAGAGGTAGTAGTCAGTTCCAACTTGGTTAATGATCGATTGCAGTTAGTTACATCTGGATTACAGTCTGAGCCACTGACTGAGATTGGTGCATTCTATCAGCATTACACTGTGAGGTATGCTCATCTATCTACCTTTGATGACCATGTTGATGAGATGATGATACAGAGATGTACTTTGGTTCCTAGTGCTTATCATCAGCTATGGGATAGTTTGATGCCTCGGGATGAGAGTTGTGATGGGCATGACATGGTGATAGGTCCTGCAATTGACAGGTTGATAATACATGACTTAGAGCAAGAGTTTTGGAGTGATGCTTTAGTAGGTGTTGTTATTGATTCTACTCCTTTGGCTATGACATCTCTTGATTTAGCTAGTGATCAGTCACAGTGGGTTGTATCACTTCCTCATGGTGAGCTATTGACTGAGGTTGGTTTTTTTTATCAACATTATATTGCAGGGTATGTACATTAGTTAGCATTTGATCCTTGTGCTAAGGAGTTGATGGCAGACAAATTTGGTTTGGATTCCATTTCTTACTCTTTATCTTGTAATGTCTTTTCACCATCAGCAGTGTATGGGAGTTATGGTTATGAGATAGTGGCCGATGATTTGCAGAGTTGTGTTGACTGCAAGAGTTGTACAGTGTGTGGATTCTCCATACTTGATACAGTTTCATTCGAGAGGGTTCACCATTCTTGCAGAGTTGGATTGTACATTCCATATAGGCCAGTGGGATGCGTTGATGGTATTTATTGTGTTGGTAGTTTGATTTGTCCACTTTACTTGGGTTCTGATGTTCTAAGAGTTTGTGCCTCATGGGTTTTTGATTGTGGTAGTGGTGATTTCAGATTTTGGTTGAGCTATAATTTTCAATTTGATTATGGATTCCTCTTGGTCATATTGTAGAGGATATTGCAGGAGCCTGTGTTAATTGGTAGTAGTATAGTTCATGACTACATTTGGGATCCAGGTGGATTGATTGGTTTATTGTTTAGCCATTGCTTGAGGACAAGCAATGATTGGGAGGGGAGGACTTGTCATGTCCCCTTTTCAAATAATTAAAAAAGAAAATCTTTGCTAAGGCAGGCAGGGCCAAGAAAGTGAAGTTTTGGAAAAAGGGGGTTAATCTTTGGAAACCGTTGGACTAATAAATGAAAATTATTATTAAAATAAGTTTCATTAACCTCTCTTGGACGTGAGTTATAGTTATGCCCTCTTTTAAGGGGTTTGGAGGCATTTTGGGCTGATTCGAGAACTTGATTTTTGCTCATTCTTTGTTATTCTTCAGAGGCTGCCAAACCTGTGGAGAAGGAGACCCAAGAACGGGAGTTTGCAGGTTTCCAGGGAGACCCAAGAACAGGAGTTTGCAGGTTTCGAGGAAGGCTAAGGATGGGAGTTTGAAGCCATTCCATGTGCATGCTCATATAGAGTTTGCCTTTGTGCTGAACAGTGTAGATTTGTGGGTTTTTGGGTGTGGTTTTTTGCATGAGTTTGGTGTTTTCAGTTGAGCATTTCATATCAGTTTTGGTTGCTACTATATTTCAGACTTTAATCTGTTAAAATAGAGGTGAATATATGTATTGGGATGTGATTAAACTTCTGAGATAGTTTATTAGTGTTTTTGTGGTGTTTCCGGGTATTTTTGTGTTAATTTTGGGAGCCCGATGAGCATATTTTTTGTCCTACATTTGTGAGCTATTTTGTAAAGGCTATATAGATCTAGAAATGACATTTTATAGGCTTTTATGCTGCTCAAATTTCTGTAAAAATTTCTACTTTCAGATTTATTAATAACAGGTGAAGCTGTGAAACTTTTTGGCACTATTTTCGGCATACCCGATTTGGGGTTTCTTAAGAAATTTGCTGGATCTTTGTGATATCAGTTGTTTGATCTTAAAGATCTGATTAAAGGTTGGAAATATCATACAAAATTAGAAAAGGGACATTTCATCTTCCTTTTTTGTAACCATCTCTTGAGGAGTTATCACTAGCTTGCTCTGTGGACTTCATTTCACCTTGATTTTTCTGCTCACTACCTCAACCCTGGTAGCTTCCTCTTTTTCCTCTTTGATTTTTTCCCTTCCTCTATCTTCGAAGTTAGAATCTCCTAGCCTTTTATTCTTTTCCTCTACCTTTAGAGCTAGCTAATGGAATCCTTGAACTATGGTAGGTGCCCACAAACTGAACTCCTCTTGGACATTCCACTTCAAGCCACCTAGATATCTTGCCACCTTGATTGGTTCATCTTCTTGCTACTTGGATCTCAAACATAACTTCTAAAATTATTTAGTATAAGAGGTCACATCTAGGTCTTTTTTCTTCATTCCTTTCCTTCTCTTATGGAGCTAAATTTCAAAGTCTTTAGGCAGAAAGTTCTCCTTCACTTTAGTGACCATAGCCTTCTAGTTAGGTATAGGAGTCCTACCCATGCTAATTCTTTCATCTTGTACATATTTCCACCATGTTAGAGCTGAGCCTCTAAGCCTTCACTTAGAAAATTTAACCTTTTGTGCCTCAGATACCCCCTCAGACTCAAAATAGTTCTCCATGCCATCCGTCCAGTCCATGAATGCATCTATGTCCATCTTTCCACTAAAAAATGGTACACCTTCCAAAGATTTTTCTCCTAGGGCTTTGATAGCCTTCAAGAAGGGCTCTTCATTCAAGATAGGGTTAGGTTTAGGTACTACATCCTCCTCTGCTATCTCCTTACCCCTTTTAGATTTTTTTTCTTCTTTTCTCCTAGTTGCTTCAACAAATGCATCCAATTTCATCTTCACCTTTGCTAGGGATTCTTAAAGAACTCTATTCTTCTCTCTTATTTCATCAACTTCCTTGGCTAGTTCTATGTTTGTCACCATAATAGTTTCTCCTATTGACTCTCCAATAGATACAAACATCCACAAACTATTCCCAAATCTTTAACCTGGCTCTAATACCACTTTGATGTAACACCCTACCTTGCTCTCCTTTCCTGAGTACCCTCATGGTTTCCTTAGGTCAAATGTCTGACCTACTAGGGCTTCTCCACACCCTAAGTTCCTAGGACATAGATCAAGAGATCCTAATTCTTTAGTTGGGTTGCATCAACAAAATTCCTTCACCTTTCTTACTAGCCTACTCCATTCTACATCTAGCCTCGGACCCATTTATGTCCCCAAACATTTCAACCCATCATCTAGGGTCTCCTTGGTTCACTTACAACATCTAAGTCCCCAAACCACACTAAGATCATGTGAACTTTCTTCCCACAAGTATTTTAAAGATATAATATTGTAACAAGGACTAGTATAATTAGCCTTCCAAGTGACTCAAAATGAGATATCTTGAAAATATTCTTAACAACGCCACAAAAAAGTTAGCATTATGGATACCATTTTCATCCTACATAGAGATTTTTTGACTTTCTAGACCCCAACCTCTTTGTATAGCTAGAAAACTATTTTAGGCTTGAAATAAGGGTTTTAAGGGTTTGATGGTTGTTGGCTTCAAAAACCTCCTTAGGTAACTTTCCAAGACACCTACCTTGGAGTGGAGCTAGGTTAGACCTCCTCCATACTTGCCACATGCCTAGATTGAGGTATCTACACTCTCAATCCCCTCCATTGCTTACTTTCTAATCTATGATCCCTAGCCAAGTAACATTTCCTTGCCTAGGGCATCACCTCATAGGATCTTGCTAACACTTTCCATGGCCTTGATTCTTGGTACATAGAGCACATAGACCCTAGTTCCAAATCCCAAAAGACTAGAGGAAACTATTAGCCAAAATTTTCCTCTCACCAAGATATCAAATTTAAATAATAATCTATTTTAATGGTCACCTAGGGTTTCTTATGAAATAATTTAGCATTGGCCATATTCCTTATTTCATATTATGCCTTAGGATATTTTTAAGTTGTGACCATGTGATTTTCATAGCCACATTTGGTTAAGTGCAAAGTAAGGTCAGGGTGGCGAAGGTGTGTTTTATCTGATCACATGGTTATATTGACATGCTATGGTCTAAGTTGTGATAGTACAAAAAGGAGCAAGCTTTCAGCATTCAAGATACATTCATATTGTTAGATCATCTATATCTATGGAAAGCACATGATTACAGCAAGTTAAAGGATGCCTAAGTTTTGAGTTATGATCAAGCAGTTCCCCTTGTTTTTCTTGGTCACAAGGGCCAGATAGTAACATCATTTTAAGGTGGCAATGGTCCAAATGTAGTCAAGGTTTAGATTTCACAAGTTTGTGGTGGGTAGTAAAGAATGTCAAGTGCAAATTGTGAGGCAGTGATGAGTAGTGGATTGTGATTTCACAAGCAGTAACAATTATTAATGAAAGGTGGTGGCAAGGCTGCGATCCTAAATGATCAAATGCAAGGCATAATGGTTGAACTATTGAAAGAGTGACATAATGGTGAGATGTTTGGTCCACATGGAAGGACTTGATGGTTAAATATCAATTGACCAAAAATATGATAAATTTGGAAGTCAATGGCAATGGAAGTAATTCCTTGAATGATGAATCTGATCTTTTTGATCTCGTGTAAACCCTTTCATTGATCCCTAGGCTTGATAAATGCAAAGAGATACTCCACCACCATTGGTTAATCCATTCATTCAGTTAGAGATTAAATGACCATCAGTATTGACCTCTCTAAGAATTGTTTGGTGAAGAAGTTATTCTCTCATGCATGGATTTACGCAATAATCAAATATTTTTAGTTTTGTATTGATTATTCTCTAAATATTTGATTGTAGTGGTTTATTTTTATCTTATGAAGGAAATTATCCAAGTTTTGTTGGCACTATAAAGGAAAATATTATACTCTTTCTTGGGATCAAACCTTCTCTGTTTTCTCTAGCATTGCCTTAGCATGCAACTATAAATTCCCTCTTTGCCTCTAAGTTATATGAATTTCTACCTTATCTCTTTCAACCATCATCATACTGTGTAAGCTTGTCTACCTCTCTTCGACATACTATGAATATATGTAATCTATATTCTTTGTATCTCTTTGGCCCATGAATGACAAGAAGTGAAGCATTCTCCTCCTATTATTCATGTGGTTGTATGATCTTTATGTAGTTTATAGATTAAAGCAAGTTTGAATCCATATATTTTTGGACTATCATAATAATAGCACCTTGCATGTATGGGTAGGGACTAGTCTTAACACCCTATTTTGGTGCATCACCTCATTAGAATAGATTAGGTAGCTACTTTTATTTAGTCCTTCTCCCTTTTCTCTTCAATTAGTCTAAAGTGCATCCTAATAGTAAAGGAAGCCAACCTTCTCTAGAGACTCAACCTCATAGTTCAAGTCCCATGCTTGGAGGTTGTTTCCATGTTTCACAAGGTTGTCCTTGGGTAAGAATTTGGACAAGGGTGCAAGCTTTTGTGAAAATAGTTTTTGGCACGCATGGTGGGACATCATATTAAAACATTTAAAGTTCATTGGCATCGAAGAAATATTCCATGTTCATGCTAATGAAATAGTGTTGCCTTTAGTATTAAGGCTTCAAAGGCTCATTGTTCATTAAAAGTACTTGGTGACTCTAAGATTCAAATGCAATCTAGTTTCTAGACCAAATTTGTTGTGATTCATGCCCAAGAGACACACAAGGGCATCTTCTAGAGGTAAGTTCCAATATCAAGAGAGTTCTCTTTCTAATCCAAGAAGAAAGGCTAGGGTATCCTTATCACTAGTTAGGAGTACAATAGTGTCATGTACCCCTAGAAGATCTATCTCCACTTCTCCTATTGTTAGGTCTTAGCCTAGAATACCATCTTCTCATATTAATAGTTCACTTGCTTATATGGCTAGAGCTCATGCTTTCTCTACCTTTAATGGTGAGATCTCCCTTCTATTATCCCAAAGGCATGACATACCAATATCAGCTCTTAAAAGTGTACCTAAGTATACTAGTAAAACTTTTGTCTCCCTTATTGAGCACATTTAGGAGGTGTCTAATGTTTTTAATATTCATAGTATCACTGAGGATGATGTAGCAATTACACTTCTTTACCTCATCCTTGAAGGGAACGGCATTACAATGGTATAGAGGTTTTCCTCATAACTCTATTACTGATTGGGATGGGTTAGGGGCAGCCCTATGCAAGCATTTTGAGGAAAAAAGTAACCACCTATCAATTTTAGAGCAACTAGCAACTATCAAGAGGCCCCCCTATGAATGTATGACTAATTTCAATTATAGGTTTTAGAAGACCTAGGATAGGATTCCTATTGTAGTGAATCCCTCTCATAGTAATGCATTTGTATATTATCTTTGAGCCTTCAATAGTGATCTTGCTACCACTTTGCAATCTATGGGAGGTGACATTTTACGAAATGCTTATGAGGTTCCCATTAGAGCTGAAAATATTTTGGTAAAAGGAGGGAAGTTAGCTCCAAGACCCCCAATGCCTTTCATCCCTAACATGCCTAATCATCATCCCAATATAGCCCCTATTCATATTTCCTCTGTAAGTCAGCCTCTTTTTGTAGTCCTAATAGCCTCTACATCCTCTAATGGAGTTGACAGGATTGAGGCTATGATGCAGATATTGATGTAGAATGTAGATAGAAAGATGTTGGATCAAGAAAGGAAGATGGAGGAGAATAGTGTAGTAGTGCAAAAAATGGGAAATGAGTTAGTAACCATGAAGAGGCAACAAGCTCAAAATAATAAGCCTTTCTAGCTCCAAAGTCAAGGTCCTATTCATGGTAGACCTCCAAATCAGGGTCATGTCCCCTACAATCATAATATACCTATTAAGCACCACCAATCTTAAAACATTGACCTAAATAGGGATTTAGTCCCTAAGATCAAGATTTCTAGCCTTCTTGTAACTACACCTATGGATACTACATGTGTTAGAAGGTAGAATCTTATTTGGCTTTAACTATACCAGAGCAAGTGATTGCCAAGCAACACAATGCTAATCAACTTGTTGATAATTTCAAGTAGGATGATTATTCTTTTATGAACCATCTGGTGGAAGATCATGGTAATGTAAACTAGGATTCCTATTCTTACAACACTAGGAGCAAGAGAAGATCTATGGAAGAGGTTGCTCCTCAACCTCCTAATCAGACTTCCACATCAAGTGTAGCACCACATGTACAAGTAGTCACCCAAAAACACAATGCAAATCAACCTGTCAATGCTTCTCAGTAGCAAAAGTAGGGTGAAAGCATAGATAATATAAAAAACCCATAGACTATCCCACCTCAAGCTTCTACTCCTAAGGCTCCTACTAGAACATCTAATGCTTCTTTTACTGTGGTAGATCAAATGAGGAAGGCCAATGTGAAAATTTCAATGTGGGATGTTGTAACTACTATACCATCACAAAGAGGCTACTATAGAAGGAGTTGGAAAGCATTGAACTCAAAGATCAGACATCTAGTGTGGAGAATATTGTGAGCTTGGTACAACCATCAAAGGAGATAAAGACAAGTAAAGAGGTTAGACCTCCTCTATTTTATGTTTCTCTACTTATAGGAGATAAGCTAGTCCACAATTGCATGATTTATTGAGGGACTAGTAGGTTAGCAATGCCCAAATGTATTGCTAATACCTTAGAAATGAAATATGAAACGATTGTTAAGGAGATATTGTAGTTAGATGGCAGTACTATCAGGACTATGGGAATCCTTAGGAATGTTAAAATGGCCCTACATGCATGCCTAGGTTGTACTATAGTTTAGGATATATCAATTGTTTAGGTCAAGCCATACTTTTCCATTTGTCTCTCAAGAGACTTCACTACTCAAATAGGAGGTTATATATCTTCTAATTGGTATATGGAACCAAGGCTTCAATCAAAGAAGAACCATTAGGCCTCCATCATAATGAGCCCTACACTCCTAATCTAATCAATATGAATTGCAAATAGATGAAAATGATATAGCAAATGAGTCTGCCAATTCTTTAGCTAATACACCTGATTTCCTCTTGGATGAGTAGGCTAATGCTTATCAGTTTGATCCTATATCAGAAACCTTAGAGATTGGCCAAGGCACTTATTGTATATCAAAAATGGATGATTTTGTCCCTAATTTAATGAAAACTAAAGAAGATACAAGTGGAATATGGAGTATGTATTTTGATGGATCAAGAAATAAAAATGGGTCAAGGGCTAGTGCGATGTTGATTTCTCCTGCATCATAAAGGTACTACTTCTCATTTAAGATTCAGTTTAATTGTACTAATAATGTAGCTAAATATGAGGCATTCATTTAAGGTCTTTTACTTGCTCAAAGAAGAGGAATCAAAGCATTGAGTGTGTATGGGGATAGTGAACTGGTGGTCAACCAAGTGAGGGATCAAAATGTTACTAAGAATGATTTTTTTTAATCTTACAAATGCAGGGTATGGTATTTTTTTGAAGGTTTCAATGCATTTAATATTCAAAGCATTCTTAGAAAAGGAAATAGATATGTTGTTAGACTTGTGGTAATGGGCACATCTTATGATGTCCCAAGAAGCCTCGAAGATGAGAAGAAGATGAAGTTGTCCCTAATAATGATGCCTATTAGTAGGTTTTTGAGTCTGATGCACAAATTGTGAGTTTCTTGCAGAAAGAAGTAGAGTTCTTAGATAGAAATTAGTCAAGATTTCATGACCAATATGGTGATCAAATCATAACCTTAGCTCCAACAAGTTACCTAAAGGGGTTATTACCTTAGAGAGTGTCTTCAATCCTAACAACCAAGTTTGGGAAAGAGGCATGAGTCATGCTACAAACAAAGGAGACCATGTGCCAATTATAGTTGTTGATGGGAGGATGCTAAACATGGGAAAGGTATGTTCTAAAATTGAGCAAGAAAGTTTTGTCTGTCTATGTCAAGATTTCAATGATACATTTGCTTGGACATATGATGATTTGAGGGGATTTAACTTGAGTCTATTTCAATTTAGGCAATAACAAAGGCCAGTAAACCCCAAGATTCAACCCCTAATGAGAAATGAGTTTTCCAAATTAATTAAGGCCAATATCATTTTCCCTATCAAGCATTCCTCTTGGGTGGAAAACCTTGTCCCTATTAGGAAAAAGAATGGAGAGATTAGATTGTGCATAGATTTTAGTGATGTTAACCAAGCCTCCCTCAAAGATCATCATCATCTCCCTTCCATGGAGAAAATATTGTCCAAGGTTAGTGGTTTAGAGAGATTCTCTTCTTAGATGGATTCTCAAGTTATAATCAGCTGTTAGTCAAGGAAGTTGATAGATATAAAACTACTTTCACTACCAAATGGGGTACCTATGCCTATAGCAAGATGCCTTTTGGACTAACAAATATAGGTCCACATTTCAAAAATAAATGGGGATGGCCTTCAAAAATATGATTGAGAAGTTTTTGTTAGTCTACCTTGATGATATCATAGTATACTCAAAGGATGTAGCAAAGCATTTTGGTCATCTCAGACAAGTGTTTGTAAGATGTAGAGAGTACGGAGTATCTTTGCATCCAAGAAAGTGTGTCTTTTCCACTAACCAAGGGAAATTATTAGGACATTTGTATGTAAGGATGGTTTGACTATTGATCCAGAGAGGAAAAAGGCAATACTTTCCCTATCTATGCCTAGTCACAAGAAAGGTCTAAAAAGTTTTCTTGGTAGGATAAATTATGTGAGAAGATTTATTCCTAACCTAGCTACCATGGTGAAACCTCTTACAACTATGCTAAACAAAAAAATGACCTTCCCATGGACCAAGAAGGGAAATAAATTTTTGAAGAGATCAAAGTGGCCATTAGCTTCAACTCCTACTCTCATTAATCCAAATTTTGATAAGGATTTCATTATTTACACCTTAGGAGGTGGGTCAAATGTTTCTGTTGTTTTGACTCAACTAAATGATAAAAATGAAGAGAAGCCTATTGCTTTCTTTAGTGAAGGACTCAAAGATTTTGAAAATAAGTATATCTATGAGGAAAAATAGGCCCTTCTGGTCATAATAGCCTTGAAGAATTTTAGACACATGCTATCTCATAACAAAATCCATTTTTTGGTCCCTCATGCTAGTGTTAAGGATTTCTTATTAAGCAAGGACATTAGTGAGAAAAGGTTTGGTTGGATCACCAAGATAATGGAGTATGGTGTGGATATTTAGATCACCAAAATGATAAGAGGAAAAAGATTGTATGAATAGATGATCTCATCTCATGAGCCTAAAGAGGAAGTTGTGTTGGTGTTTTTAAAGAAGCAGGAGGCAAGAAATGACAATCCAAGGAGTTAGATAGATGATATCAAGACCTTCTTAGATAGGAATGGATATCCTCAAGGGTTGGATAAAGCTAAGAGAAAAAAATTTAGACTAGAATCTATTCCTTATGCTATAATAGATGGTGTTCTTTTTAGGAGGGACTTCAATTGAGCCCTACTAAGTTGTATTGATGCAGATCAAGCAGAGAGGATAGTTAAAGAGCTTTATGATGGTCCTAATGGTGACCAATTTTAAGCAAGAACCACTACAATGGTGATCATGAGAGCTAGTTACTATTAGCCATCCTTGTTCCATGATTGCCACAGGCATGTAAGGAAGTGTGGAAAGTGTGCCTTCTTCTCAAGTAAACAGAAACTTGCAACCCTTCCACTTTACCCCATCCAGGTTTATCAACTTTTTACATAGTGGGGATTGGATTTTATTGGTCCCATCAATCCTCCTAACTCTATTCATAAATGGATTCTAGCTACTATCGATTATTTTACAAGGTGGATAGAGGCAATAGCCTTAAAAGATTCTACAAAAGCTTCAGTTGTGGAATTCATTAATGGAATTGTTACAAAATTTGGTGCCCCTTCAACTATCATTTCAAATAATGCTAAATCATTTGTAGGAGCTTAGATTTGTACATGGGCACTTGATCATGGTATTTATTTGAGAGCATCCTCTAATAATTATCCTCAAGGAAATGGTTTAGCTAAGTTATCCAATAAAAAATTGATCAAAATCATCAAGAGAACTATTGAAGATAACCAAAGGTGTTGGCACCATAAACTAAAGACTACCTTTTGGGCTAACAAAATAGTGCCAAAGAGATCCATATGAATTTATCCCTTCATGTTATTATATGGTAGGGAAGCTAGGCTTCCTATCTCATTGGATTTTCCTACCCTTGAGCTAGCTCATCTGTTAGAATTAATTGAAGATGATGCTATGTCTGTAAGAATGGCAGATTTGATGGAGCTAGAAGAGAAAAGAGGTCAAGCAATACAAACCTTAGAAATACATCAGCAACAAATGAAGAAGAGTATTAATAAGAAAGCCAAGGCTAGAAATTTTAGGGAAGGCAATTGTGTGCTTAAATAACATGTGAATAGAGAAAAAGTAAGGAGGCACTCAAAGTTTGATGCCTTATGGAGTGATCCCTATGTAATCATTAGTTGCAAACAATATAATGTTTTCCAGTTGAGTAAACCTAATGGGGAAGTCTTGCCTATACCAGTCAATAGAATATATCTCAAACCCTATTTCTAATGTGATAAGTGTTCATGTACATAGTCAAAGTAGCTTTTTTTTTCTATTCTCTCTTGTTTTCCAAGAAGTGCAGGAGCACATGTTTTGTTTTGTAGTAGAGAGTTTTGGTTCTATGTTTTTGGAAAGTTGCAAAAAAAGAAGGCATGTTATAGCTCAAAAGGTGGTAGGAATGATAAAATTGATGAGTTTCATGGTTTTAGAGACTCCATAGCCCAATGGATCTTTTGATTGTCACTGGTCATATGCTTAGCAGGCTTGCATCCCCTCTATGTCACCAAAAATGTTAGCCAAAATTGCCCTCCCGCCAAATAAATCAAATTCAAATAATAATCTATTTTGATTTTTACCTAGGGTTTCTTATGAAATGATTTAGCATTGCCCATATTACTTATTTCATATTATTCCTTAAGATATTTTTAATTTGTGATCATGTGATTTGCATAGTCCCAATTAGTTAAGTTCTAACTAAGGTCAAAGTGGTGAAGGTGCTCTTTTCTTTGTTTCACTTGATCACATGGTTATATTGACATATTGTGGTTTAAGTTGTGATAACACAAGAAAGGAAAAGCTTTCAGCATTAAAGATACATTTCACATTGTTAGATTATCTAGATCTATAGCAAGTGCATGATCATAGTAGGCTAAAGGATGGCTAAGTTTTGAGTTGTGATCAAGTAGTTCTCATTGTTTCACTTGGTCATAGGGGCCAAACAATAACATTAGTTTACGGTGGTGATGGTGTGGATGTAGTCAAAGCCCAACTTTTATAAGGTTGTGGTAGTTAGTAAAGAATGCCAAGTGCAAATTGAGAGGCAACGATGACCAGTGGATTCTAGTTTTGCAAGTAGTAACAATTATTAAGGAAAGGTAGTGGTAAGGCTACAATCACAAATAATCAAATGCAAGGCATAAATTTTGAATAGTTGATAGAGTGTAATAATGGTAAGAAATGTTTGGTCAACATGGAAAGACTTTATGGTTAAACCTCAATTGACCAAATGGTCATGATCGATTTGGAAGTTAGTGGCAATAGAAGTAGTTCCTTGAATGATAAATCCGATCTTTCTGATATCACATAAACCCTTTCATTGAACCCTAGGCTTGATAAATGCAAAGAGATACTCCACCACCATTAGTTAATCCATTCATTTAGTTATATATTAAATGACCATCACTCCTAACCTCTCAGATATTTTTTTGGTGAAGAAGTGATCCTCTTATGCAAGGATTTATGCAATAGTCAGATCATTTTAGTTTTGCAGTGACTATTTTCCTAAGATTTGATTGTAGTGGTTTATTTTTATCTTATGAAGGAAATTATCTAAGTTATGCTAGTACTATAAAGGAAAGTATTGTACTCTTTCTTAGGGTCAAACCTTCTTTGTTTTCTCTAGCATTGCTTTAGCATGCAACTATAAATTCCCTCTTTGCCTCTAATTTATATGACTTTCTCCCTTATCTCTTTCAACTGTCGTCACTCTATGTAAGCTTGTCTGCCTCTCTTCAACATACCATGAATATCTATAATCTATATTCTCTATATCTCTTTGGCCCATGAATGATAAGAAGTGAAGCATTTTCCTTGTTTTATTCATGTGGTTGTCTAATCTTTATGTAGTTTACAGATTAAAGCAATTTTGAATCCGTATATTTCTGGACTATCATAGTAATAGCCTTGTGCATGTATGGGTAGAGACTAATCTAAACACACTATTTTGGTGCATCACCTCATTAGAATAGATTAGATAGTTACTTTTATGTATTCCTTCTCCCTTTTCTCTTCAAAATATTCTAAAGTGCATCCTAATAGTAAAGGAAGCCGACCTTCTCTAAAGACTCAACCTCATAGTTGAAGTCCCACTACTTGGAGGTTGTTTCCATGTTTCATGAGGTTTTCCTTAGGTAAGACTTTGGACAAGGGTGCAATATTTTGTGACAATAGAAACCAATGGTGGGAAATGGCCCTAAGGTCCCAAACTTGCAATATTGCCCTATTCAAATCAACAGTTAGGAAAAACTTTTAAAAAATCCTAATCAACTAAAAACTAATTAAAATTAACAAAAAAACTTCACACATAGATGCAAACTCAAATCACAATCTTTAATCCATCCTTATTCAAATGCCTTCAAAAACAAACAACTAGTAATTCAAAAATGTTGCATATAGTCCATACAATACTATTCCAACTTGACCAACCCATGGAAAATGTTGTCCTCTTTCTTTTATAGGTTCCTCCATCAATTTCATAACCACTCCAAGTAGTTAGAACCTCTCACACTCATATTTGCAAAATTTTTCTCTTGAGAAAGAAAATGTTGTCATGACAACATGACAACATTTCAGCAACTTTTGCCCAAATTGGAGTTAGACATCCAAACTTGTTCCAACTACCAATTGGTTATGTAATAAGCATGAAATGACCTCAAATAACATGTTTAAGGCCACATGAAACTTATTTTATCATTTTTCCCATTCTAGGACCTATGTTTCCTAGTTAACATTTTCCAATTTCTAGCAATTTGGCCATGTTGAGTTTTTTGAATTCTCCTAAACATGCCTAAGGACCAAATAGGACCTCTTATTGGACTAGTGATGTGGCTAGCATCACTACAAGCCAAATCAAAAAAGAGCCCTAGGTTACACACTAGCCTACCTAGGTGCTCCTATACCAAAGAGATGATTTGAAGGGCTCATTAAAGAGAATGAAAGAGATAGGTATTGAAGAGAATGACATTACCAAGATATTGACACTACTACATTATTTCCAAATGGAAAGACAAGTGAATTTGATGTAGTAGTTGTAGATATGATGGAAAAGAATGGAGCCCTAACTAAAGAGGCCATAAATCTTAAGATATAATAAGAAGTACAATTAGTATTTCTATGTGAAGTGACTGCACAAAAAAAGAAAGTTGAAGAGGAAAAATTCATGATTGAAGATGACAAATGGATACTGACTAGTAGACTAGAAGAGACATCAGAGGTGAATAATATTTCTCACATGCAACTAGAAACATTGAATCAAATGATGATTGCCAATCATGAATTGGATGGAAAAGATATTGAGATCACAACTCTAAAGTTGCAAAATGAAAAACTAAGAAATGATTTGAAAAGAGAAAAAAAATTTGCTGAAAGTTTCAATAGACCTAGTGAAGCCATCAATTATTTTGAGCAATAGATGAGATCTCCTAGATCTAACAGTGATACTACTAGATTGGGTTACACCAGCATTGAAGAAGGAGAATTATCTAAAAATGGTGAACAAAGGAGCAACAAAGGTAAGAACTACAAACCTATATTTCATAATTGTGGAAAGATAGGTCATACAACAATTGTTTGCAGGAGAAACAATGCAAATAAGAACCCTAAGAATAAATTCATGGCTACTTTCATAAGTGAATCAATCAAGGACATCATGCACATGAATGTAAAACCAAGACATCAAGCACAAAAATATTTGAACATTATTGTTACAACTAGAAGAAGTATGGACATAGAGCATAATCGTGTAGATCAAAGCCTAACTAGTCATCAAACAAGCAAGCTAAGGTAAACCATATTGAAAAATCCTACAATTGGGATTACAATACAAGGTATAGTTTTCACTATTTTCAAGAGTATATACATGTTGTTAACAATTGCATTAGAACACATTTTAAAGGTGACTGTAGTATATTTTGAGTCAAACTACATGGTTTATTTGTTTGAAGACTAGTCACATAAGCAGAAATTGTCCAATGAGATCAATGGCACTTAGTAGTGAGTTCAATAAAGGAAAATGAAAGCTTTATGCTAAATAACTCAAAATAAAAATAAACAAGACATCAAAGATAAATGAATATTTCAGTACATCAAGTTCATATGGGGCCACTTCATCCAATGGATCAGGTGATCACGCCACCCCCAACTAGGCAATCAAGAGGTATGTATGGAACTAATAATTCAAAGTTCAATTGTACATTAGTTCCAAGGATTTGGTTCTAAAAAGATAATATATGCATGAAGTAAGATGCAAAGTATTGGTTAGAACATAGAAGAAATATGCAAGTTTCACTATTGTTTTTGAGTGAAAGTTTAGTTGTTGTTGAGCTATCAAAGGTGATGGTGTTGGTTGAGCTCGTTGTGGTTTCTAAGCATGGTTGCAATTACATGGAAGCCAAGTAAGTCAAAATTTATATTGGAGTCAAGCTTACAACTATGCAAACACTGAACATTTATTGTAAAGTTTCAAGGGCTATATGGTCAATTTTTGACTCATTTGCAATTATTTGAGATTGGAGAGAACATGAATAGCATACAAAAAATTGGAGAAATTGATTCAAGCATTTTCATACTAAATTTAACTACTACTCAACACCATACATCAGATTTTTCAAGGTATTTATTATGTGTTGAGCTATGTTGTTTGAATTTTTGCAAACCCTAGTTAGTTGTTATGGTATCTAGCTCTTCTATTGTTGTGGTTAAGGAAGGAAAGGAATTTTTATATGTTTAATTGATAAGAAATGAGATCAAACACCCAATTTTTAGAGTTATTCCTAATATTTCTTATAAAGGAGACCTGTCTGGTGTGTTATCCACAATACCACCACAAGTTTTAATGATAAAGGTGTTAGAAATAGGGATTACTGAAAGGGGGGGGGGGGGGGGGGGGGGGCGGAGTTTGAATCAGTAATCTACAAACCTTAGTCACCAATTGGATATTATTTCTTAATTCAAACCATGCATAACAAAGCAATAAAGTAATGTTAAATAATAACAATAAAAATTCATAAAGATAACTCATAATAGCATATTTTGTTAACTAGGGAAACCCTGAGCAAGGGAAAACCCTAGTGGGTATGATACCCACTAGATAATATACCAATATATAAGTTCCTTATTAGAGGATGGACCCTATTAGGATTCAATGAGAAAATTTAGTATAAGGAGTCCCTGTTAGGAGACTTTGAATCCCTTTTAGGAGATTGCAGCCCTATTAGGAGTTGTAGTATAGTAGATGCAAGATGATTCCACTACCCAAACATGCACTTCTAATTTCAAGACAAGCCCACTGCTCAAACAAGTAACTAGACTGAATATAAGTACTTTATCTTCTTCCTTGATTGATCTCTAATCTTTAGCTAGATCTCAGATCACCAAATAGCTCATATAAAACTTTGCATATATCACTTTCACAAGTTTGCATATAGTCACAATTGCAAGATATCACTTGCAATCATAATCACACTCTTACAACTTTGTACTTCTTTCTTCTTATTGTAAAATGTCCTTTGCATAAATACCATGCCTTTTCATAAGTTTTTTCTGGTTCATCTAAGACCAAAATCTACTTTTCCAACTTAGAGTAAACATCTAAGATGTCGGCCTTAATAGACAAGTAATTATTTTGTAAACAAAATAATTATTTCCTTCAATTCCACTATCCTATTCTGCTTCAAACATGATTATCTCTTTATTGTATAGTCCATACTAATTTTTGAGGTTATGCATGTCATCACCAATATGTATACTATCTCCACCTAACTTTTCTATTCATAATATGACATTAGCAACAAGTTATAAACAAAACAATATACTGTTGTAAACCAAATTTGATACTTAGACATTTTTTTGATTACCAAACACTAAGTATCTTTATTTTTGAGGTTTCCTATGAACATGTACATCATGTGTTACCATAAATGACAACAATTACATATGACTATTAGCCAATTGTCAACAATCTCCCCCTTTGGCATTGATAGCAACAAAATAGGGAAAATTGGCTAAGTGACAAAACTCAACACAATAAAAATAAATAAAACCTTACATTACATCTATTACGATTTGTCCAACTTTACATATGCTCCCCCTTATAATATACTTTACAATATTCTCCCCTTTTGACAATTCATTTTTCTACAATTACCGATTTTCTACAACTTCTCCCCTTTGACATCAATGACAAAGGTCAAACTATTAGAAATATGTCCAAAAACTATCCAAAAAATGTTTTCCTTCCTTATGTTGATATGATCTTCATGCAATCATCAAAGTTTTCCTTTAAACTATCCATACCCTTAGTCCATGTTTCCTTGGTGGACTTGGTCGAGGTGAGTATTGCTCATAGAGCATGTGATGCAATCTCAACTACATTAAGATTTGAATACAAAAAGTTGGATTATGTGTCCTTGGCCTTGACACATTCCTCTACCTATTTCTCAATGAAAAATAATTTCATATCAATAGATTCTCTAAAATCTAATATCCTCTTCAAGGTCTGTTCCTTTTGAAGTTCCAATTTCCTAATGTCACTATGAATACTAGACACTTGTCCTTCAAAAACATCTACTTTGCAAGATGGATGTTGGATCTAGTTGAATAAAGCCTCTAGCTTACTCATCTTTCCTTCTATCTAGCTATCAATGTGTTTAGTCAATTTGTATGATAAGGTACACTTAATATATAGAGTTTTCCCATCCTTTTGGTATTTTTGAGGTTCCTTTATACAAGTATCAAGATTAATCAAATAATTCTTGATGTTTTGACAGATGGTGCTAAACAAGTTAGCATCATAGGAAATCTATGCCTTTGCCTCTGTAATGTTCAATAAATTGGTAAACTCTTCATCAAATTATTTTAGCACTGCTTGTGCCCTCTATTTAGGATCTAGTTCAATGTGCTATACTACCAAGGTATAGTATAGTATGTCTCTAACTTTCATTAAAGTTTTCTATAGCTTTTCACTGTCCTATTCTTCTATGTAAGTCTAGATAGGGATGAGATCAAATTTGTTTGATCATCATCATTAGTAGGTAAACTAGAAAGATAGAGTAGAGTGGATGAACTAGATGGTTCAATATCATCCTCCCTTTATTTCTTAGTTGCCTCTTTTGTTCTTCTCTCTTCTTCTACAATTCTTCTCTCTTCCTCTTCCTCCTTTCTTTTCTTTTCTTCCTCAAGTGAATTCTCCTTGGCTTCCTCTATTTTCTTATTTTCTTCTTCAAGTAGCTTTTTATTTTCTTTAGTCTATCTTAATTTGTGCTCAATATCCTAAGTGTTTGTTTCATTAGGTTCAAAAACACCAAATGGATTGGTATCATCAATGTTAATGGTAACATTGGTTTGACCAATTTTCATAGTGTCACTACTCACTAACACTTCTAAGGTTCAAGGTGCTGGAGGAGATGTTGCCTTTGACTCTATCAACATTTGACTAATAGTAGCTACAGTCTCACTTCTTAGTTTATCCTTTTCACCAACCATAAATAGAAATGGTCTCAATTTGTTTCTCAAATATGGTGCAAGGTTGTTCAACAATATTTTAATCTCTTCTTTGTCATCAGTCTTGCAAATAGTTCTAAACATAGAGTTTCAAAGTTCTAGATCTTCTTCTCTTATAGGAGCCTTCTTTTGAATGAGTTTTTCATAGACTTTCTAGTTAATAATTCTCTCAAGATCCTTCAATCTTGGATTGTTTACTATAATATATCTCATAGTAGATATATCAATTTGGTCCTTTTCAAAACTATTATATAAATCATAAAAAAAATTCATTTGAACAAAGTTACCTTTGTTAGGAATAGCTCTATTGATCTCCTCTATCTTTGGCTTCCAAGGTTGTCAAGCCTTGCCTATTGATTTCTTTGATGGAGTCACTTTCTCTACTTGCTTAGTTTCTTGTTCCTCATCTTCTTCATCATTGGAATCAATTTTCAACAATGTTTTTTGTCTTTCTCCTAATCTAGTGGTTTGTTATTTTACCCTCTTGGTCTTAGTAGTTATTGGTTCCACCAATCTTTCAAATTTTCTTTTCGGTTCACTAGGTTGAACATCTAATACTGCTACATATGGAATGCTCTATTTTGAAGGTGTCTCTGCAATAAATACTAACAAAGGTTGAATGTTCAGTATTCATTGCTTCATCATTTATCTTACAACCTTAGATTCACTCTCTATCATTCCAACCTCTCATAATGCCTTCTTCATTATAGATTCTACTTTCTTGTGTGATTCCTTCCCTAAGGTTGCTTGATGAGCTGACTGTGTGATCTTGTCATATGTACCAAATATTTATTCTACTTTGTCTCTATCTAAGTTCAATAACAAATCAATATAACCAACTACTATATCATCATTAATTCACAACTCAAGGGATCAATAAAATGTTTCTCGAGGTTCCACTACTTGAATATAGGTATGATCTATCAGCCAAAATACAAATCTCTTCCTTAAATATGTCAACAATTGTAGGTGCAATTCTGAATCTTTGTTTCATCTCACTCTAAAATGTTCTCATTATTAGGTTGTCACTATCTAATATCTTATCTATAGGATGCACACTTTTGTAGTCTTCTCCATTGTGTATATGTCACTACTCATTATGTATATAAGAAAATATTTTAAGTACATGAAAAAATATGTGATTGATCAATGAATAGAATCTAAACACACCATTCTTTGTCCTTTTGATCTTTTCTAGGTTCTCTAAGAGTTGCATTCTTAGTATTTCACTAGGATTCACTTGTTCTTTCTCTACACATATCTTATATGCTGCATAGATGAATCCTATTGAAATTTCATCAATCTTTGAACTTGCACAAACCTAATAGGTAATAATTTGACTCAAAATATCTTACATCATCTTGCTTGATGGTGTTAATCACCATAGCCTTTTCATTATACATTACTTTAGTATAACTCTCAACTTTCTTCTCAACCATTTTCTTACCTATAGGTACATTGCCCTATTTACTAAGACCAATTACCTCATGAATAAGGCCAATAGAAATATGAACTACATTGTCTTGCATCCATAATTTACCATCATGTATCCTACTCAATATGATCCATGTCCACTCATCTGTGACTCATGGTAGAAGTGATATTTAAACAAGTCTAATTCATTTAGATGTCCAAATCTAGGCTTCACAATCATGTCATGATTGAAACCCAATTCCATATCTTTGTTCATGAATTCACTACCAATAGATTCAAATTTACTATTTAGATAGCTTCCTACATCTTCAAGATATACTACATTGTTTAGAGTGATAAATAGTGCTAAGTTAGGGTTTCCTTTAGTAGGTTTTATAGAAACAATTTTTAACTTAGGTCTATCCTCATTCACAACATTATGCACTACTAATGTATCCATGATTATATCAAACAAGAACTTTTATCAAACAAATTTGCAAAAAAATGAAAAATACCTCTTTCTAAATTGCTCTATCAAGTCACTTCTAAATGCTCTTTACTTTGGATGTGTTTGCAATGAAGTTAAAATCAATTTGGCATTTCATTTATTTCATCAAATTGAACTTGCATTAACTATGTATGTTACAAACATGAAAAAGCTATCAATTTTGGTCTGGAATTAAATAATTGCTCAAGATCAGTTATCTGACATTCTGAGGTTTTACATAGCTATGCTTCATCATGAAAAAACTCTACTAAACTTTGCATCACAAAATTCTTTGTGAAAACATAATTTTCATCTTTTTCTATAGAATTGAACTTTTTCCCTATAATACTAGTAACTTTGAATTCCTTCATAACTTGTTTAAATGAGCTCCAAATTACAAATGAGCTTAGGTACCATCTAAACTTAATTGGATACACCTTTTCCCAACTTTTCTAGCTCTAATGCTTTCTCTGAATAAAGTTCTCATATTTTGATGTTGTGAACAAGCTCAATTCAATTTAGTTGAATCAAACTCAAAAAATTAATTTGATCTTCTTGTCTCATCATCATCTAGCTTTTCTTTTGAGATATCTACTCCTTTCACAAATGCCTCATTAAGTTCTTCTCAAAGTTCACTAAAAATGTTTCTTTGTTCCTCATTGTCTCTATTAGTTTTGGAGTTCCTTTCATGGTTCCTTCTATCATTTTTGACATTTTTTCCATCATTCCTTCTATTCCAAAAGTTTCTTCCATTGTTTCTTCTATCTCCAAAGTTTCTATCTATTCTGCAGTACTATGATGTATTTCCAAAGTTGTTGCATAATTAACATATTGGTGTTCTACTTCTAAGATTTTGTTGATCATCATGTGCATGAAAATTCCAAGCAATGTGTCCTAAGTTGTAACACTTATAACACATGATCTATCTTCTATCTTCATAAGATCTTCCTTATCTCTATGTCCTTTCATTAGATCTTCTATCTGTAAGGTTAGTATTTCTAGACATTCTACTATTTCTTTTACCATTATCATACTTAGGTTTCCTACAATCAATTGCATTATGACCCATACCATGACAATTATGACAATAAAATTCCTTAACATGATTTAATGACTTATTAGTACATTCTCTTTTCATATGTCCTATTTTATTACATAAAAAGAACTTGCCTCTAAATTAGTATCTAGTTCTCTTAGGAGATTCCTCTTGCTTTGGTTCATCCAAGATTTCAACTTCCTTGTTTTGCTCAATTTCTTTAGATTTATCATAAGAATGACTAGATTCAGTCTCATCATCATATTTGTCTTTTTGTTTCAAATTTGATCTAATCTTAGGTTTCTTCATAGACATGTTAATTAGATAGCCAAGACTAGTCTTATCATAAGCAAGTGTCTATATTGACATTGAATCGTCAAGCTTTTTTCTACTAGAATAAAGCTTCTCAAGTTGTTGCTTGCAATGAGTTAATTCACCTTTTCCAATAGTATTTTACTTATGTAGTTCTTCTTGATATTCTTTCAATGTTTCAAACTTAGATGATTTATTTTCCAAACTTACTCTTAGATCTGCATTTTTAATTTCCAAATTAGACTCAATTTTGCTAGGATCATTTCTCAAAGTCAACTTCAGATTTGTAATCTTCAATTCAAGCTTCAAGATCTTGTACTCTTTCTTCAACTTTGAATAATTATCATCACTAGTTCTAGATTAAGTAGATTCAAGCTTGGCCTTGAGATATCCAATCTTTTCCTTTAATTGACCAGTGTACACTTTGGAGTCTTCATATCTATCCTTTAGCTTATCTCTTTCTTCAGTATGGAGATCAATTTTTTCAAGAGCTTCTTCAAGGTTCTTCATCAATTGTTCCATATCCATAGGGATCTTACTCAAGTTGTTAAGCCTTTTTAAAGTAACTGTAGCTCTGATACCAATTGTTATAAATAAGGATTACTAAGTGGGAGTGAATTAGTAATCTAGAAACTTTAGTCACCAACTAGATTTTATTTCTTACTTTAAACCATGCATAAAAAAGCAATAAAGTAATGCTAAATAGTAACAATAACAATGCACAAAGATAACTCATAACACCATATTTTCTTCACTAGGGAAACCCTGGCCAAGGAAAAACCCTAGTGGGGATAATACCTACTAGATAATATATTGATATATAAGTTCCTTGTTAGAGGATGGACCCTATAAGGAGTCAATGAGAAAATTCAATATAAGGAGTCCTTGTTAGGATATTTCAACCCTATTAGGAGTTGTAGTATAGTAGATGCAAGATGAGCCCACTACCCAAACATGCAATTATAATTACAAAAAGAGCTCACTACTCAAACAAGTAATCAAACTGAATATATATATACTATATAGATTCTTCCTTGATTGATCTCTGATCTTTAGCTAGATCTTAGATCAAAAATAAACTAATATATTTCTGGATTTGATTGTGTAAAGATTTTTACTATGGATTATATTAGTTTACACAATCGAATCCAGAAATATATTAGTTTATTTTTGCTATGGATTGTGGAAATTAGATCTTAGATCACCAAATAGCTCATATAAAACTTCACATATATCACTTTCACAAGTTCACATATATTCATAATTACAAGATATCACTTGCAATCATATCACACTCTTACAATTTTGTACTTCTTTCTTCTTACCACAAAATGTCCTTTGCATAAATACCATTCCTTTTTACAAATTTTTGCTTGGTTGACTAAGACCACAATCTACTTTTCCAACTTAGAATAAACATCTAGGATATCGGCCCTAATTAGACAAGAAATTATTTTGTAAACAAAATAATTCTTTCCTTCAATTTTGTTGTCTTGTTTCACTTCAAACATGATTATCTATGTTATGTACAGTTCGTACTAACTTTTGAGATTACACACATCATCACCAATATGTATACTATCTTCATATAACTTCATTAATCATAATATGACATCAACAAAAAATTATAAACAAAACAATATACTACTATAAACCAAATTCTATACTTAGACAATTTTTTGATTACCAAACACTAAGTATCTTTATTTTTGAGGTTTCCTATGAACATGTACATCATGTGTTGCCATAAATGACAACAATTACATATCACTATTAGCCAATTATAAATAATATGATGTAAGGTTTTTCTACACTTGTAAGGTAGGAAGCATTGCAGACATGGAAATAAGAGACTTATATGGAAAATTGTGTGAGAACAAAGTATTAAAAGAGGAAAACAAGGTTGTAGAGAGAAAAGAGTTAAACCATGCCCTAGATTTTCCTAGCATATTCAAGACAAAGTGGATTAAGATTGTGCTTAGTAGAATTCATGAAAACTTTGTATGGCTAGAGGATGGCCCTATCAAAATCACAAAGAGGATTATTCAAAGTGATAGGGTATCCAACCCTAGACATACCTAAGACTATGAGGAGTGATGCAAAAGAGGCAATTGAGAAGACTATAGGGGCACTATGGAATAAGAGAGGGATGACCATAGACACAATTACATTTGTAGTGAGAGTTATTGAACATAAATTCTTTCAATCCAGTAGGTTGAACAATGTACCATTTATGGCTATGGATTTGGATTGCTAGTAAAGAAAGACCATTCTTATGACCTTGTTGAGGTACAACTTCAGTAGTTATCAAAAAAATTGGGAGCCATAAGAAAGATAAAAAGTGTACAATGAAAATTTTGTTAAATACTTGTTTGTATTTTTTCTATGTGCAGAACACTTTTCCCACATTTGGGAAAGTAGCTTGGAAGACTAACAAGTCAGTTGTAGTGTAGATTGATCAATTCATAGAGTGACTTGGAGATAATTTTGAGACTTTGATGACTAGCTATTGTGAAGACTTTAAGAATTCAATGAAACAAAGACTAATAATTCTAGTGTCACTAGTTGAAAAGAATTTCAATTATGTTTTTTTTTGAGTTGATGTTGATTTCACATATGTCCAAATTGTTGTTCCAAGGGTGGCCTGGCTCAGGTCATTGCCTTGTGAGATTAATGTTGATGAGGCATCGACATCCATCACTACTTTACTGATAGAAGAAGTAGATAAGAATGATACTGCATTTGGAAATTATGATGTAGCAAAGTCAAAGATCACAATGGACTTGAAGATAACTTCTATGATGAGGAAGAAGAATAAGATTGTGAAGAAGCTCAAAGAACAATTTGGTGAAGAGGTAGAAGGAGATGAAGAAGAAGATAATGAAGATGATGAAGATACACCTTCCCATGCACCACTTGCTCTTACACAGGGTCAAGGTGAGGACCAAGGAGAAGAAGAAGAAGAATTTGTTGAAGGTGTTGAGGGAGAAGAAACCAATGAAGCACCTATTGCCATATAAGAAAAGAAGAGAAAAGAAAAGAAGCCAATAGCAAGAAAACCTAAAAAGGTTTTGAAACCTTCACAACAAAAGCCTATAGTTTATGTCACTAGGGCTAGTACAAGAGCTATTACTAAGAAGACTCAGGAAGTTCATAAGCCTAAAGGAAAGAGAGCTAACACAACTACAAAAGAAGATGAACCTGAGAAGAAGAAAATAAGGAAATATATTGCCCCAACCAAATCAGATGAGGAGAGGATCGAGTTAGATGACAATAGCCAATTTAAAGTGGTAAGTCACAGTCCCTCTTCTAATCTGGACAACTTGTGTAAAAATATCAAGGAATAATGTGGATTTAAATGGATTTACACATGTTGAGTTTGATAAAATTGGGAAGATAGAAATGAATAATGTAGAATAATTTGTATATGCCATGTTGGCAACTTTTAAGAAGACTCTAATTGAGATTGTCAGCTCTTTACCCAAGAGCCTATATGATAAAGTTGAGCAAAGGTGGCAATATAGTCTCATAATTGAGAGAAATATTAGAGAGACTACACTTGCAAGAGTGATGCCAAAATTGGACAAATTTGAAATGACACGGGCTATTAACAAATATAAGGGAATATTTTCTCCAAAATATCGAGCCTTTAATATTTTATAGAACAAAATTAAAGAGGTTGTTTAATAAAGTACTCATTAATGGAAGGTGATCTATGGGCTGACAACACAAAAGGCTATTGAAAAAGCACCTAAGGAAGTAGGTGAAGAAAAAGAAGAAGAAGGGGTAGTAGAAGTAACAAATGATGAATCTATAAGGGAAGTGTATGGGGAAGGCACTATAGATGCAATAGCTAAGGAAGAGATACAACAAGACCAAAACATACTAGAAGTACATATGTCGAGTGCCAGTCCACAAGAAGATATAGTAAAGATTAAGAATGTCTTTGACAACACCATTCATAACATTAATTCCCTAATAGAGGAGGATATGCATAAGATATTGACTAATTCCACCACTGAAGTGCAACTATGCAGTCATCCTATTTTGGTGAGTGTGGATGAGACTAAGAAGGTAAAATTGGCATCTACAAGGGAGAAAAAATAATCATTATTCATTTCCCCCTCTCAATACATAAAAGTGAAACCTACAATGTCTATTTGATGTAATGGAGCCTAGTGGGACTGATCAGCTAGTCCAAATACCCTCTTCATTAAAGTCCTTCAACCAAATCTCTTAGTAAACATGATCAAATGTGCAAGCACCATTCATAAGTTCTACAAGGATGATACTAGGTTATCACAACCCTACACCCAAACAAGGAAAACCCTAATCACTAGGGAACAAGACAACTTATCACAAGTTTCTTACAATGCACACATTGACCAATTTTGAGAAGATAACCTTAAAATTCTTTAGATGACCAAGGAAGACTCCAACACATGGGAATAGTCTATTTAGGTCAACAATAACATGAAATAATGGTTAAAGCCAAAATATGCAAGTTTCCCACATAGTTTCTTGTTAAACCATCCAAAAAGACAAATAGCCCTTTTTGATGAAAATTAGATTTTAAAGGAAAAATATCCACACAATATAGGGGAAAAGGTTAAGTTTTGGACACCCTTTTGGAACTTACAAAACATACTAAGGTACCAAGGTTTGATGACATGGACAAATGGGCTTTTGTTCACTTCCTTGCTTAGGCAACTAGGGCAATTAGGCCTTCATTTACAAAGGAAGTACATTTTCTAGGACTCCATCCTACAAAAACATTATGGAAACATGTGAGTACAACCCTAGACAAGTTGTAAACTTGATTTCAAGACTTGATACCAAGTTTGGTTGGAGTTGTGGGAGATGTTGCATCCTTTTCCTAGCATGGACATGGGAATTGCATGTATAGGGCATCAAATTTCTCAAGGTTCCCTACAAGTACCAACTTAAAACCACTTGAATTTTAAAATAAATATCCAATACTAGGATTTCACCAAATTCCATTAAATTCCCATGGTGGAATCCTCTTCTATACTTGAAAATGTTTCAAAACCCTAGGTTAGCAAGAAATTCGGACCTACTTATACAAAAATGTGAGCATCTTGAGTTAAGGAATAGATGGAGAGTTCAAACTAGAAAAATTGGAAACTTAATTCATCCATATATCTAGAAATGTAGGTCTCAAACTTTGAAAGAATCTGTACAAATCTGTACAATATAGGACAACAAGCTATTTGTAGTAAAAATAGGGTATTTTATTGCTTTGAAAAATTGAAATTACATTATCTCTCCTTCACTCTACCTATCACCCACCTGAAAGGGATTATTATATGCCTTCCAATGGTCATAGAAACATTTCCAAATTTTTATGGCTGTTGGGGAATTTTTAACTCTGATTTGCAAAATTTTCTTGACAACTTTTCAAGCAATATTTGCATTTTTTGCACTTTTTGCACTTTATAAGGAAAAGTTATGAAAACTTAAATATAATGACCAAAATAGGACCTAAACATGATAAAACATGAAATAATAAAAATACTAAGATTCTCGTCTTGTTGACCATCTATGACCATAATTGACCAAGGGTTTATAACTATGCCAATCTTGGAACTAAGTCATACAATTTTGGTCTAGATGCCTATTGATTAAACTTTTTGAGATTTTATATTTAGATATGAGGTCTTATATTTGAATCCAAGGTTTGATATTGATTTATTTTGCATGCTCCTACACCATACTCCCCTTGTGTTTGTAAACTTAAGTTCCTACTTGAGGGCAATTGCTACATAGAAGTACCATGTTGTTTGATCTAGTCTTATGTCATCCAAGTTGCATCAATATTAGGGAGCCCTTTCCACTTGACTAAGTACTACATGTTCTTCTTGGTTCTAGTATATTTCAGCAACTTGGGGTCCAAAATTAGTTACATAGCCTTCATTATGGATGTATGCTTTCTCACCTTGTTCACTTATTGAATGTAATATTCTTTTGTATAGGGTGAGGTCTACAACATTGAAGACTGGAAAAATTTGCAAGGTAGGGGGAAGAGAGATCTCATATGCATTTTCACCCATCTTTTTGAGTATACTACATGGTCCAACTTTCTTCATCTGAAGTTTGGAATATCTACCTTTAGGTAGTCTCTCTTTTCTCAAGTATGCCCAAACCTTGTCTCCTACTTTGAAGTGGATTTCCCTTCTTTTTTATCAGTATGTTCCTTGTATTTTAGTTTTGATCTCTGTAATGCTTCCTTGACCTCATGTTTCACCTTTGTAATGAGTTCTATTAACTCTTTTCCTTGAGCACTAATTTTGAAATTAGATGGTAGTTCTACCAGGTCCAATGGTCCCTTGGGATGAAGGCCATACACTTCTTGGAAGGGAGTCTTTCCTATTGATTTATTCATGGAGTCATTAATTGTAAACCCTACTTGGGGTAAGAGTAGATCCCAACACTAAGCATACTACTTTGTAAAACATCTTAGGAGATTTCCCAAACATCTATTTACCACCTCAGTCTACCAATCAGTTTGTCGATGGTAGGTAGAACTATAGGTTAGGTTAGTACCAAGTTTCTTAAAAGGTGTTCTCTAAAAATGGCCTTAAAATTTTACATCCCTATCAGATACAATAGTTTTTGGTAAACATGGTTCCTAACTACTTCCTTAAAGAAAATATGTGAAATATGAGAAGCATCATTTTTTATTTTACATGGTATAAAGTGGACCATTTACTGAATCTATCCACTACCACAAAAATACTATCAAAACCTTGCTTAGCTCTAGGTAGCCCCATGACAAAATCCATTGAGATTTATTCCCAAACTCTTGTGGGGATTGGTAAAGGTTGATATAACCCTTGATTTTTTGGAACACATTTGGCTTGCTGATAGATGGTACAAGTCTTAATGAACTTCTTTACCTCATTGGTCATCTTTAACCAATAATAGCTTCTTTTCACCATGTTTTTCATCTTTCCAATGCCAAAATGTCCTCCTAGACCACCACAGTGCTTCTCCCTAAGGATTGCACCTATGGCCAAAATTCTTGCATTAGTTTTCACAATGAAAACCTTATTGAAATTAGGTAGAACCAAGATTGGGTATTGAGAGACTCTATTCTTCAAGTACTAAAATGCATCATTGGCTTCCTTTGTCCAAGAAAATTTAGTCGTCTTTCCTCCTTTGATGGTGTCAAGAATGGGTGCACACACATGAATGAAGCTTTTGATAAACTTTCCATAGAAGGTAGAAAGACCATGGAAACTTTTTACATCACCTTGGTTCTTTGGTTGGGGCTAGTTGATGATTTATTCAATGTTATTTGGGTCCATCTTGAGGATACCTTGTGAGATCACAAATCCTAGGAACACAAGTTCCTTCTTCATAAACATGCACTTTTCCAAGTTGATAACCAACTTGTGTTGATGAAGCCTCCTTAGTACTTGTTCCACATGATCAAGATGTTCCTCCTTGCTATGACTGAATATTAGTATGTCATCAAGGTAAATAACAACAAATTTGCCAATAAAATCTATAAATATCTCATTCATAAGCCTTATAAAAGTACTAGGGACATTGTTTAACCCAAAGGGCATTACTAACCATTCAAACAAACCTTCAGTATTGTAAATGTTCTCTTCCATTAATCACTTGGTTTTATTTTTATTTGATGGTAGCCAAACTTTGAGTCTATTTTGGTGAAATAGAAAGCTCCTCCTAGTTGATCCAATAGATCCTCAATTCTGGGCATGGGCTACATATACCTTATGGTAATCTTGTTGATAGCCTTGCTATCAATACACAACCTCTATTTGTTATCTTTTTTAGGAGCAAGGATAGATGGAACAACACAAGGACTTAAAATCCTTTCTATTAGACATTTTTCCAACAAATCATTCACCTACTTGGCAATTTCAGCATGTTGAGTTGGTATCATTTTATAGGGTGCCTTGTTAGGTAGGTAAGAGATAGGTATCAAGTCAATTTTTTGACTAATATATCTAATGGGAGGGAAGCTTGTGGGCAGATCAGTAATAGTAACCTGACTTTACTTTTGCAGTAGATCTTATATTTCTTTAGGGATACAATCCTTGTCCATAGAATTTATGTTTTCCTTTGGCTTAGAGACCAAAATAAAACCTTGGGCATCAGGTTCCTTCAAGGATTTGATCATTTCTTTCTCCCCTATGGTTGCAACTATAGGTTATGCTTTAGGATCAGGCATGGGCTTCATGGTGAAGGTTACAACATTCTTAGTTATAGAATAGTTATTCTTCTTGCAATGGTGGATGACATCAACATCATATTTTCAAGGTCTTCCTAGAAGTACATGAGATGCATCTATTTCTACAACATCACAAAGTGCCTTATCCTTGAAGTTTTCTAGATAAAATTCTACCCATGCTTGTTCTATCACTAAGGTTTGTTGACCCTTTGTTAGCCAAGAAATATGGTATGGAAAGGGGTGGGGTTTCTTAGGTAGTTTAAGTTTTTCTACGATTTCAAAAGAAACTAGATTTTTGGTAGAACCTAAATCAATAAAAAAATTGCATACCTTTCCTTGTCACTTGATACTTGTCCTGAAGAGATTCTTTCTTTGGGGTGGCTCTTGGGTGTGAGGGATCTACAAAAATGCTTGCCTCATCATTAGACATGCTCCTTCCTTAGATTCAAGTTCTCTAGAATCAAATTACTCTTCTTCCACATTTTGTACTCTTCTTTCCCCTTGATTATTGTTTCTCTTTTCAAGGCACTTTCCTACATGGTGTCCTACTTGGTTACAATTTTAGCATGTGAGAGGGCCACTACCTCTTCCTCTACCTTTGAAAGACTTTCCTCCTCTATAGTTTCCCTTAGAAATTTTTCCTCCCTGATCCTTATTCTGATCAATAGGTTTGTTTCTACTATTTTGCCCCTTGTTCCAATAATTATTCTTGGGCTTGAAGTTTTTATTATTGTCCTTGACTTATTTTTTATCCTACCTCCTTTTCCATTTTTCTTCCACTTTGAGTGCTAATTGATAGCACATATATATAGAACTAGTGGTGTGAAGGTTGAGTTCTTCTTGGATGTGTAAGCTAAGGCCATTCATGTACCTTGCCAATTTTTCTTCCTCATCCTATACTATGTTGGTCTTCATACATAATTTTAAGAACTCCTCTATATAGGACCTAACATCTAGATCCTTTTGTTTCAGACTTTATTTCCTCCTATGAAGTTGTACACCATAGTATTCGGGCACATATGTTTCCCTGACCAGTGCCACCATTCTATCCCAAGAAGAAACCATGTCTCTTCCTTTCTTCACCCTCTCTTTCTAGATAAAGTTCCACCAAGTTAGGGTTGATCCCTTTAACTTGGACTTTTCCATCTTTACCCTCTCCTTCTTTGGGATGTCTTTACACTCAAAGAACCTAGTTAGGGCATCTATAGAATCCAATTTTTACATTGGTATTCATTTTTCCATTAAGAGTTGGCAATTCCAACTTCCCCTCCATGGATTTGAGAGCATTCAAGAGAGGCCTTTATTTAGCAGGAACTTCATCATCATCATCAAGATCTTCAACCTCTATATTATGATTTTCTTTAGACTGTGTGCCCCTCTATTTGTCCAAATTGCCTTCGACTTCCTTCAAACTCTTTGCAATAGTAGCATTGGTTGCTCTTTTCTGCCTTACTATTTTTTCAATTTAGAATTTATTACCCTAGTAGGTATTTCTTCCTCTTGTTTAGTCAGAGCCATGGCTCTGATACCATTTGATCAAACTTACATAGTTTGGTTTTAACCATTATTTCATGTTATTGGTGAAATACTTATACAAAAATGTAAGAATCTTGAGTTACAAAATAGATGGAGACTTCAAATTAGAAGCATTGGAAAGTTACTTCATATAGATATCCATAAATATATGTCTAAAACTTTGGAAGAATCCATACACATTCATACGATACATGATAGCAGGCTAATTGCAGTAAAAATAGGGTATTTTATTGATTTGAAAAATTGAAATTACATTATCTCTCCTTCACTCTACCTATCACCCACCTAAAAGGGCTTATTATAGACCTTCCAATGGTCATAACAACATTTCAAAATTTTTATGGCCATTAAAGAGTATTTTGCTCTTATTTACAAAAGTTGCAATTTTTTGCACTTTTTGCGCTTTATAAGAAAAAGTTATCAAAATTTAAATATAATAACCCAAATAGGTCCTAAACATGATAAAACATGAAATAATAAAAATCCTAAGATTCTAGTCCCATTGATCATCTTTTACCATAGTTGACCAAGGGCTTATAACAATACCAATCATGGTACTAGGTCATACAATTTTGGTGTAGATGCCTATTGATTAATCTTTCTGAGGTTTTATATTTGGATCTAAGGTTTGATATTAATTTACTATGGATGCTCCTACACCATTATTGTAGTATGGAAGGATAATATTCCTTCACATGTCAGAACTATGGTAAAAAATGTCTCAGTACTAGCAATTACAATAATTGAGCAAAAAGGGACACCAATACAAATAGATCAGGAAGCCAATCCTGCACCTACACCACAAGAACAAGGTGGAGAAGAAACTAAAGAAAAGGAGAAGGATAGGACTAAAGATTTAGTCTTGACTATGAAACTAAAGTAAATGATAGCAATTCAGGCATTGGTTACTGTACTAGACACTGCTACTTCAATTCCTAGTCAAGCACTTCATAGGTCAAGTACAAAAGCTACACCATTGCAAGCATCAAGACCAATTCCTAGCACATCTAAGTTTTATGAGGTGACATCCTATGGTGATATCAACTTATATGAGGTGATTTTGTTGGAAAAGTTTTATCTTACATCAATCACAATAGAGAAAATGAACATATTGCAAGATGCTTTGGCAAGGAAGAAACACCAAGAATTGCTTAGAAGGGAGCATAAGAAGAAACAAGCACTTCAAGACATCAAGAACATATTTCTTGATGCATTCAGCCTACGTACATTTGATGAAGCCAAGCCAATCATTATGTAGTTGGAAAATATTATGAAAAAGATCAATGATGAAGACCTAGATACTAATGTCAAATTACTGGAATGGTCTGAGAAGAAATTTCAAACAAAGATAAATGAAAAATTATCTAGTGCCATTGCACTACACCAAGTTGAGTTAGGAACCAAAATTGAGGGTGTCAAGAAGATGTTTGAACACATGTTCTCTCTTTACACCAAGTTGTGTGATGTTACCCTATTCACACAAAAAGTGTAGAGACACATTGACCATCTGGAGGGAGATTTGAAGAAAACAAGTAACATTCTACAATAATCTCCTGGTCAAGGTCATTCTCATTTCCAAAATTTACTATCAACATAAGGTCAGTTAGCAACTTTAAAAGTTCAAGATACAAATATTAGGGCTATACTAATCAACATCCACTCTATGTTAACCCCACATAAGGAGGTGTTACACAAGGAACTAGCCTATGTAGAGACATTGATGAAGAAATATACCCATCTTTCTATTCATGAAGGCCTAGTCACCCTTGTTGCCAATTTGGAAATCCAGATCAAATCTATGGAGGTAGTGTGTGACAATTGGGATGTAGCACTAAAAATTATAATGGAGGTCCATAAATCATTCTTGGAAAAACACACAATTCATGTACCACCCATGACATAAGTGTAAAAAAGGGGAGAATAAAGAAAGGGGGAGAGAATGAACACAAGGAGGGAATAAGTTTTGGGGGAGATCAAATAGAAATAGAGTAGATCTACTTAGTAGGAGTATTCATAATAGATTCAAAATAAAATAATCAACTCAGGGGGAGTTATAGAATTTTGAGGTACACAAATTTTGCAAAATTTTGAATTTTTTAAATTTTGTATGTCAGCCAAGTACTAAATGGATATAATCTAAGTTATGCTCAAGTGCTAAGGTTATAAATGCATGACCAAGTGTTTTTGCCACTTATGTCAAAGGGCGAGATGTTTAATATCATATTGGTTTTGACATATGAGTGACAATATACTTAAGTCATTTTCTTAGTTCATATTGAACAAGTAATGTATGTCGAGCATAAGATACCAGATAGTGTATGTCAACTAAGTTTATAGTATATGTCGAGTAAGAAGTGTTGAGCCACTCAAGTGTTAAGAAGATAGATGATGTCAAGTGATTCAAATGTCGAGTGATCAATAGATGTTGATTCATTTAGAGGTTGAGTTGCAACACTAAAGATATAATGGATGTCAAGCATTAGACACTTCAAATGCTAAGTAAATATTTTTGGACGTAGTTATTTGTAATAGCACAAACTTCTATGTAAACAATTTTTTAGCCAACTTAAGGATTGTTTTGTGATTCTAGATGACAAGTATGAAACTCTATTAAGGATCCCTATGTATTACATGAAACCAATTAGTTGAAGGGATATTTTAAATGGAAAAATGGGTGAATCACAATCATTGATTCATACCTAACCCTAAGTCACTGAAGTCTTCATAAGGAAGAAAAACATTAAAAGAAAGTAAGAGTCAAAAGAGTGAAGAGAGAAGTTTTTATGCACAAACAAAGTGTTCCTGGTGGTTAAGGAGTTGTCAATTGAGATACATTGCAAACTTAGAGGATAGAAGTGATACATCCAATTAGAGAGGATCAAGTATACATCAAGAAAGAGGTGATATGGTGTCTAGCAGTAGAGTGCTAACCATAGGATCATTGTTGAGACATTCTAATAGGTGAATCATTTATATCTCTTAAAAGAGTAGTCCTAATAGGCTATTGTAAATCCTTTAACAAGGTGCTTACTTCATTGTATGTTTTAAGTCCTTTTATCAGACACTCTTCTAATAGGGTTTTGAAATCCAGGTTATCTAAAAATCTTGTAAGCCTTTAACAAGGTAGACCTTTTGTAGGATAGATCATAATTTATGATCAAACATTTTAGCCTTCATTGGATACACTTTATTACTGTAGTAGTGAAGATTTGTGGGTTTCATCCCCACCTTAGTTTTACCTTCTCATTGGAGGGTTTCTGGGTAACCAAATATCTTGTGTCATACATGTGTTGAATGTTATTTGCTTTCATGCTATGGATGAATATTTTTTACTAACTATTTTATTTTACATGAAAATTGTGAGATGAATGTGTGGTGAATGTTTTAAGGGTTAAAATTTTGAAAGATTGATTCATTGCCCCCCCTAGATTTTACTTTCCCTATTGCATCTCAAACAAAGTGCTACTATTATTTTTTCTAGCACTAAAATATAAGTTAGATCAAGTGGTGAAACCCCCTAACCTACTTTGACTCTAGATGTATCGAGCAATAACACTCCAAATAAAGGAAAAGGAAAGAAGAAGAAGGATGATTCTCCAGGTACTACTATTACTTTGGATGAATTTATTGAAATTTTGAATTGGGATTTGAACAATTTCACATTTGAGAAAACTCTCATCTTCCTAGATATTCTTGTAAGAAACAAAAGGCATGAAGAGATGAAGAGAGAGAAGAAACAAAAGTAAGTGTTGCATGATATCAAGGATATATTTTTTGATGCCTTTGATATATAGAACATTGATGAACAAGTCCCCATTATCTCTAAGTTAGTGCAAATAGTTGAAAAGTCAACACCGAGGATATTAAAGAAAATGAAACACTAATGGCCTAATCTGAGAAAAAGTTTGCAAGGAAATTATTGGTGAAAATCTCTACTATGATTGCAGTAAGAAAGGCTAAATTGAAAATACTTGTACAAAATATTTAAGAACTTGTTTAGAAAATACAAAAATTGTACAATATTTTTTTGTGATGTGTCAATATTTATAAATGAGTTTTAGGTAAACATTTAGAGGATTCAATCTAACATGAAATTATCAAGAAATTTTATCTCTCAGTCAACTAAATGAAGCTCAATGTATTACAATAGATTTTTGCTTGTACAAGGGAGGTTGGTTAGGTTATAAACAATAGATAATAGAATTTGTGCCAATCTTATTTTCATGAAATCAATGTTGATACCTCACTTGGAGGTTATGAAATGAGAGTTAGCTTCAGAAAAGAATCTAGTTCAAAGAGATCAAAATCTTTCTATTCCTGATAGCTTAATTTATTTAGCTACAAATTTGGAGATAAATATTCAAGTTTTGGAATCAGTAAGAACCATGTGGGATCATGCTCTTTCCTTGATCATTCAAACTCATAAACCATTTATTAATAAATATAGTTTAATTGTACCTACTCAACCCCATCAGCAGACATAAGTGACAAAATCAAGGGGGAAAGATAGAAAAAAAATCAAGGAGGATAAGATGACAAGGATACAAAGCCCAAAATGGTAGAAGTCAGACAATGTATGACAAGCTATATCAAACTATTTGAGTCATGTAACATATGTATTATATAATGTGTTGTAAGAGAATATTTTTGAAGTCTTATAAGGATCGAGTCATAGGCATAGGGGGACTACTATTATTTTTGTTCTATAATGATGTAATCATGACAAAGTGTTTTTGTGACTAATGTCAAAGGGGAAGATTGTTGGTCTCTCTATGTTTTTTTGTCTATTAGTGTCAAACACTTAGTCATATATAAGGTAGATTTAGTCAATCATCACTGTGATTGATTTACTCTATATAGGTTGAGTCATGAAAATACTAATAAATTAACATATATAATCTGAGCTCTATAGTAGCCAAGAAAGTCTTTGGTCACTGAGTACTTCCATATAAGCCAATTATAGTTAATACTAAGAAAATAGAGCACATGGGTGTTGAGTCATACAAAAGGAGTAGAGTCAATTAAGGCTGAGTAATAGCAGGAAGAATAGTTATGAATGAGTATCAAAGACAATGTGTATTAACACAAAATGAACAAGAAAGACTTAAATGGTACAAAATTTGAGATAAACCATTTCAAGCTAACATCTAAATAATATTTAATGATTATAGAGTTTGTTACAATGGTTGTTACACATTTTAATCTATATCATCAATCCTTATGAAGGGAGAACAACCAATAAATAAAGAGTAAAAAATGGAAGCATCTAGAAGACTCTATAGATGCCTTTAAATAGTCAAATCCAAGCCCTACTTTAATATAATATGATGATGAATAGATGAGATGAAGGAAGACAAAGTATTATGTGAAGGAGTTGGGTTTTAAAGGCTACAAGGGAAAGTTGTGAAGAAGAAGAGTTAGTGACCTAATGAAAATGTGAAGGAAAAAATAAAGATATATTAGATAAGAGATCAGCTTAGAGATTGGAAGGAGGAGATCTATAATCAGCATTGTAAGTACAAACTGAAGGATCAGATACTAAATTAGTTTTGATAGATTGAATCAAGGTAAATCTCTTAATATAATTCTTTTAATGGACCTTTGTAAATCTCTTAATAGAATCCTTACTTCATTGTAAGTGTTAAATCCTTTAATAAAAGTAGACCTAACAACCTTGTAAAGCTCCTAACAAGGCAGACCCCTTATAGGTAGATCATTAAAAGTGATCGAATTTAGTCCTAACAAGCTAACATTGTTACTATAGAAGTGAATATTTGTGGGTGTCATCCCCACCCCATTTTTACCTTCACCTTAGATGGTTTATAGGTAACCAAAATCTTTTGTGTTATGATTTTACATTTCATCGATGTGATTGATAGTTAGATTTATTTCAGAATTTGATATTTCAAACTATGTTATGCATAAGTTAGATATGATAAGGTTAATGTGGTGAATACAGTAAAGTTGTTTTAAAGGATAAAAGTTTTATAGATCTTGATTCACCCCCCTCCCCTCTTGGTATCTCATTTTCCTAATAAAATTCCAATAGTAGAATACATTGAAATCATTAGAGATGAGCTATCCACCTCTATCAGATCTCAAGCACTTTATCCTCTTACATGTGTCCTTTTAACTCTAGCAAAATACCACTTAAACAACTAAAAAGCATTAGATTTTTCTTTAAGAAACATCATAGTCATCATTCTAGAATAGTCATCATCAAATAAAATGAAATATTTGTCTCCACAATAGCTTTGAACACTAGTAGGTCCACAAAGGTCAGTATGAACCAATTCCAAAATATCATCAGATGAATATGTCTTGCTCTTGAAACCAGACTGTGTCATTTTTCCTAGCTAACATTATTCACACATAGCATTATCAAGTTTTTTTTTAGTTTTTACAATCCTCTTACTCTTTTAATCTTACTAATGCTAACCAAATTGTCAAAACTTACATGACATAACCTCCTGTGCCATAACCATATATCTTCATACTATGTAAATAGACATGTCTCATCAAATAAATTTAGATAGAATAAGTTACCTTTTGTTTGATGACCACTTCCAATCATCTCACCATAAACATTGAATATCTTGGCTTTTCTATGATGAAATTCAACTCTATATCATGATTTGTTCATCTATAAAACACTCAACTAGTTAAGTCCTTCAACCCAATAAAAATTGTCGCATTTGATCATATTAGTTAATCATATTAATCCTTTGCCCTCCAGAAGACATGACACATCATTACCAGACTTAACACAACTACCCTTGTATGGTCCAATGGTCTCAAAATTAATTTTATCACCACTCATGTGATTTGAATAACAACTATCAATTATCCATCTATCACTTTTATTCACATAAGATATGACCAATTTTGTTACATGAAAAACATCCTTGCCTATGTTTTCTTCCTTTGTACTTCCTTATGACCAATTTTGTTACTTTTATCTATCTCTTCTTCCTTTGTAATGTCAATCCCTCTTTTCATGCTTGTCTTCTCTTTTAGGATATCTTGCAGCAATATGACCAATTTGGTTACATGAAAAATAGATTATAAGAAGTTTACCTTTATATTTTGCTCTGCCTCTTGGAATTTGTCTAGCCATCAGTGCTTCAAGCTCATCAAGTTCATCATCAAAAGTATCACTATCACTTTTCACATATTTCCCTTTTCCTTTCTTGCTAAGAACCAATTGTGATTTAAAACTAGATTCAGTAGTGGTAGGGGTGAAATTATCAAAATTTGGCATCTCAAAAGCAATACACCTATGAATCACACCTGTTAAAGTTAGGTCATTACCTAGAATACATCATAGTTCTTGTATTATAGAAACCCTAATAGCATATATGGGAAGTAGAGTTCTCAATACCTTGTTGATCATAGTTTCATCATCAATCTTTCCATGTTCTCCTCTTATAGAATTTGCAACCTCTTTGATTATTTCATAATATTGAACTATATTCTCACCTTCTATCATTCTCATTTCATCATACTTACCTCTCAAGCTCTCTAATTTTTCCCTCAAGACATTCTTGTTGATTTAAAACTAGATTCAATAGTGGTAGGGGTGAAATTATCAAAATTTGGCATCTCAAAAGCAATACACCTGTGAATCACACCTACTAAAGTTAGGTCATTACCTAGAATACATCATAGTTCTTGTATTGTAGAAACCCTAATAGCATAGATGGGAAGTAGAGTTCTCAATACCTTGTTGATCATAGTTTCATCATCAATCTTTCCATGTTCTCCTCTTATAGCATTTGCAACCTCTTTGATTATTTCATAATATTGGAATATATTCTCACCTTCTATCATTCTCATTTCATCAAAGTTACCTCTCAAGCTCTCTAATTTTTCCCTCAAGACATTCTTGTCTCCTCCATATATGGTCTTCAATGTATCCCACATTTCCTTAATCCTGAAATATTTTATTTCATCAAACTCACCATAGCTTGGGGCTAATGCAATCTCCAACATAGCTTGGTTATGTTCTTTCTTCTCCTTAATTTTTTGAGTTGTTAGAGGAAGAATTATTATCTCCATGCATTATCCAAAAAATGTATTGAACCATCTTCAATTCTTGCTAGATATAGCCTCATCAAAATTTTCCATGCAGAATAGTTCTCTTTGTCCAACCTTGGCACCTCCTTTTTGTACATCTTGATATTTAGCTTCAAGTACCTTCAAACTTTTATCTACAAGCATCAATTCTTTGATACCAATTTTTAGAATGTTTAGAATAACTAAGAGGTAGCTGAATCTGAATCTATTATCCAAGGTCTAGATGTGCCAATTGAACAAACAAACACTTAAACTACTTTAGATCTAAGCATCCATTAGCTCTACCTCTATAGTGAACTTTAAGTAACAAAAACTACTAGTCCACTTTCCTAAATATAATAGACTTGAAGAATGTAAAAATTGATAGTAAATCTCATAAATAACATCTACAAAAGTTTCACACTAGGATTTAATGTGGAAATCCAATTCAAGAAAAATCACCAGCAACATTTCACCAAACTTTTCACTCTTTTGAAGTGAGATCTATTAGGATCCAACCTTGTTAAAGGTTTCAAAACACACTATTAAATATGACTTTGCTAAAGGATTTAATAACCTTGTTAGTAGTGGCCTTGTTAGAAGACTTTAGAACATTCCATTAGAATGTCATCTTGATTAAAGGATTTATGTATGATTATAAGGTCAACCTTGATTAAAGGATTTCAATACTGATACATTGGTTAGAAAGTAATAGTAGGTTTTAATCTAGAAAATATAACTCACTTTGCAAATAGAAATCACAATTTGACTCACATATTGATTCACTGACTAGCCTTTTTTATCATCTTAGTCTCTAACTCTCTTTGCAACCCTTTAAGAAATCTCTCTTCATGTCTTCTCAATTATCCTCAGCCTCCTTCTTAAGTTTTGAAATCAATACCATCATCAATTATTCCAACCCCATTAGGTTAGCCCTTGTAACTCCTTAAATAGGTAATTATGATCTTTTGTCTCTTAAACACCACTATAGATCTTAGGTTTAGATTAGATTCATCGAATCCTTCCAATATTTTGTCTCCTCTTTTCTATTCTAGAAACTTATCCAAACTTCTTCATGAATCCTTGCATAGAAATTTGAAAACATTTTTTTCCTTGATTTAAATGTTCTGATCATCCATTCTTAACTATGTCAGCTGGAAATTATGATCTCCTCATAAACTGTCAAAATGTTGTCACTCGGCCAACACTATGTTCTGAGCTTAGTCATCACTGGATTACTCAATCTCTACCAACATTTTGTTCAGCATATATACTAACATTTGGTCAATACTAATGCTCAATCAACACAACTACTCCTACTTGGTACATATTGTGGCTTGATCGACACTACCATCACTTGGCTCATACTTCAAGTTCCTTAACCTTCTTCTTTATTGCTTGGTCAAGCATATGCATTTTCTCAATATTTAATCACTTCTTCAAGGCTTCAATATAATTTTCTTCCTTATTTGTAGATTGATTAAATAATCACTTTATCTTGTCGAAATCTAACTAATCAAGTTCCCATTTATACTTTATTTTCATAACTCAACCTTTCCTCTAGGTGCTTTTATTATGACCAACTTTTCATATCCTCTTCATCTATCATCTAGATATGGAAATCAAATCAGGTAGCGAACTATCTTACCAATAATGTTTGACAACAATGAAAACATAACAATTATTTCAATTGTAGTTTCCAATAGGTAATAAATTAACATACATTCCATTCATTCTTTTTCCTCTCTCTCTCTCTCTCTCTCTCTCTCTCTCTCTCTCTCTCTCTCTCTCTCTCTCTCTCTCTCTCTCTCTCTCCTTTTTACATTTTTATCCTTCACAAACCTCAAACCTATATCTTAAAATTATAAGGACATCTCCCCATTCATGTAGAAACTTCTCAAATAGTCTTAACCTAAAAGTTAACTCTACTTTCCACTTCATCAATAAGTCTCTTATATCCAATAACTTGATAAGATAATCCATCTCTTAATTTCAACCTGACAGCCTACATATGAATCTTTCCTTCTCACCTGAGTCCTTATTCATAAGCCATCTTCTTGTAGTATCTTCTCAATTATCCTCTTTAAGTCTTAAGATCACCCTTGACATCAGCTATATATTTCACTTTGTAAAAAAAAAACAAAAAAGGCTTTATTAAATCCATGAGAATTCTAAAAATAAATTAATATCAATAATGAATAAAATAATTATTTTTTCAAGAATAAGCCTTTCTATCTACTTGAAATGATCAATGTCTTGGAAGGATAGAAATAAAAATGTATTTGGTAGATATTTTAAGGTAGGGATATTTACATGATGGTAGTCCTCTGGTCAAATAATTTCCACCAAGCATGATAAAACTTCATCCCAATCTTAGTCACTTAGAATTAAAATTCATTTCTCTCACAACTCCCCAGTCTACTCATATGATTTGTCTTCTTCTTGCATGAGAGAAAAAATATGGTTAAAGGGAACAAAAGGGGGAAATTTCAAATCATTATGGTGGGACTCCTAAGCCTAGAGGATTTTCATCAATGGAAATCCTAAGTGAAGAGGATTTTCACCAAACATGATTTTTCCTTTTTCCATAATTATTTCAAACTTTTCTCTAGTTATCACTAAATCTCTCCCTTAGTAGTATCCCTCATCTTCAAATGTTGTTTACAATAAAAAAATGCAGTGATGGAATTCTCAATATTGGAGGATTTCCTTGGTGAAAATCTTAAGCTCAGAGGATTTCCACCAAATTTACTTAGCGCTTCATTTCCTTCCATGCTTTCGAAGCTTCGTCATTTCTCATCAATTTTTCTTTAAATTTCCTTCCTCTACCTCTAACACTTGTTTTAAATTCATTTTGATGTAGAGTGAAATGAGAGAAAAAACATTTTAAGGGGATTAAGGATGGTGGGAATCCTAAGCTCGAAGGATTTCCATCACATATGATATTCTCAAAACTTACTACATTTAAAAATCCTTGGAAATTTCTTACTCTATTTTCACTCATGATGTTTTTTTCATGCCACAAATCATATTTTGAATTACTTAGAGGGTAGTGGAATTTTGGATTTGGGAGGATTAATGTGGTGGAAATCCTTAGCTTAGAGGATTTCTACCACTAGAAATCCTTAGCCCAAACAATATATTTCACCAAATTTACTATTACAATAATAAGGTTTTTCTTACTAACTCTATTTTTATTAAGTTAAACCTTAGGCATATAATTAATTATTTTATTAATTATTATCACGTAACCTAGGTTATTACTCTTTAGGATTTTGATCTTCTTTATAAGGATTGATCTCTCTTTGTAATTAATTTTTTCTTGATTAATAGAAATTTCTCTTCTTTCTCATCAAGAATGTCTTTTCCCTTTTGGATTTGTGAATTCCAACCTCCATAGATTTTCTCTACTCTTTCAGTGACACATGTTTGAATGTAGTGATTCTTGGGAGATGTGGGGTTGGTATTTCCTTAACTTCAATATGGTATTAGAGACCCTAACTTTCATGCCCATGTATTCTACATGAGGATTTTTTGTATTAGTTTTTAGATATGGTTCTATAGAGGATTTTATATTGTATCTAGGGGGACTTTTATTTTTGGACACTTTGAGCCCAAGCAAACATCACCGTTAAGCTCATCGCATCCAAAAACCCATATTTCCATATAAAAAAATTCTAATTTGGATGACATTGACTTCTAAGGAAAAAAATTTAGCTTAAGGTTGTACAACCTTTGACATAAAAATTGAGATGGTTATTTATATTTTTTCCTCTAAAAAAAATATAAAAATAATGTTGCAAGCATTTTTTTTTAATGAAGTTTTCATTTTACAATGTTCATTTTTTTGCAAAAGTTGAAAGAGTTTTTAAAGTTAAAAGTGTTGAAAATAATTGATTCATTGTGTATTGTCTTTGATGATACACAAAATGCCATATCATTAATAGTCAGTGTATTTCAAGCTCACTTAGGTGATGAAGATAGTTTCCTTTCCTATGTCTATTGAGCATTCTAGAGTTTGCCAAGTTTAGAAGACATTGTCTACCAAGTTCACTCAAACGTCAAAGGAAAGTTTATAGAAGTTGAGTGCTAATTGAGCTCACTCAGATAACAAAGCAACTTTTTGAATATGCAGTGTTAACCAAGTTCACTTGGTTAAGATAGGAAAATTGAATCTGAGTTAGTGTCTATCGAGCAGGGTCAGCTAACAAAGGATTTTCTTGTTTTTGCATATTGATTTCAATTGATTTAATTTTTGGTTCTAGCTGATTGAGGAGATGAATATTAAATATTCTAAGCTATATTCAAGCCAACTTGACAATGAGTAAGATATAAATATAAGGCCAAGTTAAGAATTGAATGTGTAGAACATAATAAAAGATTTGAAGATACTTAGAGGAAGTGAATTAGAAGGATAAGAAGAATATCCTTGTTGATCAACAAAGATATATTTGACCAGGAAGGATGAAATATTAAAGCTAGAATTGAGATCTATAATCAGCAATTTAGTTGCATCATAAATCAGGTCATTTCATTGTTACTCTCTAACCATTATAGTAGTGATCTAAATATCCTAACAGAGTTGGCTTAATAGCTATTTGTAAATTCTCTAACAAGGTGGCATTTCTATTTCAAGTGTCTTTAAGATCTCTAACAAGGCCACTCCTAACAAGGTAGATCAAACCACATATAGATCAATGATTGTAAAATTGTAGTATGTATTGCACACAAGGCCTGATATTGCATTAGCAGTTGGTACATGCCAAGATTCTCAGCAAATCCCAAAGAAAATCACATATGATGGCAATTAAGAGAATCATGAGGAATTTGAAAGATGTTGAAGACTATGGATTATGGTAAAAAGAATAAGGCAATTTGGATTTGAAAGCATTCACATATGCTGATTGGGTAGGAAGTGTTGATGACAAAAAGAGCACCAGTGGTGGAGCATTCTTTCTTCATAAAAGACTAGTGTCTTGGACAAGCAAGAAGCAAAATTGTATTTCTCAGTCCAAAGTAGAAGTAAAATATGTGGCAGTAGCACTTAATTGTTCCAATGTTGTTTGGTTCAAGGAAATGTTGGCCAGTACGAAGGTAGAGATCAAGGATCTAGTGGTTATCTTCTATGATAACACCAATGCAATTACTATATCAAAGAATCTTGTAATGCATACCAAAACCAAGCACATTGCTATAAAATATTATTTTTGAGAGAATTGGTACAAGACAAAGAGGTAAGATTGAAATATGTGAATACTAAAGAACAAATATTAGATATATTCACTAAACCAATACCTAAGGATACATTTTCCTATCTAAGAGGTAAGCTAGGGGTCATTCCCCTATATAAAGCTCACTAAATGTAGTTTAGTGATGCATCAACTAGAGCATGTTGAAAATCAGATAGTTGTTGTAGTATTCACAAGGCACATTGCAAATGAATTAGTATATGGGGTACATTGATATTCACTAAATATTGTCTTTGGCATGACATGTCAAAAAGGGAGAAGTTTTTTGTCATATCTCACAAAAATTTTATAAAGAGGGAGAGTATATATTTCACAAAAAAATTATTACTTCCAAATATGTCAAAGAGGGAGAACTTGGTCAGATATCAAAGAAGGAAAGTTTGTTATCAGAAGAAGATGTTGAAGATATAGTTTTGCTGATAGATGGAGAAACTAAAGGTAGAGGGAGTTCACACTAATAGAGGGAGTTCTCATGGATGATAATTAGAATGAGACTAAGGATATGTTCCTTACTTTATTCTTGCTCTAAAAAATTTATTATATTATGACATGTTGTGTTTCCATCAATGCCAAAGAGGGAGATTGTTGAAAATAATTGATTAATTGTGTATTGTATTTGATTTTACACAAAATGTCATATCATTTATAGTTAGTGTATGTCAAGCTCACTTAGGAAATGAAGATAGTTTCTTGTGTCTATTAAGCATTCCAAAGTTTGAAAAGTTTAGAAGATAGTGTCTACCGAGTTCACTCAAACATTAAAGGAAAGATTGCAAAAGTTGAATATTAACCTAGCTCACTCAGTTAATGAAGAAAATGTTGGATGGAACTAGTGTTAACTGAGTTCACCTTGTTAATATAGGAAAATTATTTCTGAGTTAGTGTCTACCAAGCAAGGTCAGCTAACGAAAGATTTTCTTGTTTTGGCATATCGAGTCCAATTGATTTAATTGTTGTTTCTAGTTGACTAAGGAGATGAATATAAAGTATTCTAGATTATATTCAAGCCAACTTGACAATGTGTAAGATATAAATATAAGGTCAAGTTGAGAATTGAATGTGTGGAACATAACAAAAAATTTGAAGATACTTAGAGGAAGCAAATTAGAAGGATAAGCAAAACATCCTTGTTGAGTTACAAAGATATCTTCAATCAAGAAGGATCAAGTCTAGAAGCCAGAATTGAGATTTGTAATCAATAATTCAGTTGCATCATAAATTAGTTCATTTCATTGTTACTCTCAAACCATTGTAGTAGTGATCTAAATCTCTTAACGGTGTTGGCTTAACAGCTATTTGTAAATCCTCTAACAAGGTGGCATTTCTATTCAAAGTGTCTTAAAGACCTCTAACAAGGCCACTCCTAACAGGGTGATTGAATCCTCTAAAAGAGTCACACCTAACAATGTGTTTTGTAACCTTTAATGGGGTTGGCTCCTAACAGGGCTCACTTCAGAAGAGTAAAAATTAGTAACTAGTTGCAATTAGGGGTTTTTCCCAAACTAGGTTTCCACGTTAAATCTTAGTGTCACTTGTGTTCATGCTATTTCTTTTATGTGAATGCAACTAAGTTAAACATAAGGTTAATCACATTAAGATTGGTACATTTGTTTATTGCCAAGTTTAAGTTGATTCTTAGTATTTGTTGAGTTACAACATTTTCTAGTGTAAACTAAGTGCATGTGTATTTGTCAAGTAACAATATTATATAGTTTAATCAGAGTTTGTGTTTTGATTTTTATTGACATCTAAGGGATCTAGGATTCATTTTTGTAGTAACTAATTTACCCCTCCTCTCTTAGTTACTCCTCTTATATTTCTAATAGGAAGAGCCTTTTTTCATGGGTCTTATAGGCCCACGTCTTCTCTTACAAGCCCGTCCTTTCTTTACATCCCGTTTTTGGGGTACATTCTCATTCTAAATTAGTATTTTACAACTTTTAGAACTCATCACTCCCACCAAGGTATCATCCTTTGGTTTTTCTACCCCTAGCTCTCATTAGTATTGACTACACTTACATCTACTATATAAAGGTTATGTTGACTAAAGGTCCTCTAATTTTTTGAACCCTATGCTTGGACCTTGGCCTTCTATTTTATAAGTCACCTTAGGCTTTGTGTGTCTCCTTTAACCTAATTATTTTTATACACTCCTTATTTCCTTTTTATGGATGTCACTTCTTTTTTTTACAATTTTAGGGACCCCTTGTTATCACATATGACTCATTTTCTTTGGTTTTTTCCCCCAAGCCTTATTATGATTCACCCCCATGCTAACATCCTTTCTATAAACCTTTTTTTGGTGCTAAAATTCTTGGAGATAACACTTTATGGGGAAGGCATGGGAATTATTTCCTAACACATGCATTTCTTTAATGCAAGGCATGCAAATGTTTTAATAAAATTGGAGGTTTCATGGGTGGTTTCACCCACTAAAAGGTAGTTTAATGTTTTTTATTTTAACTCCATGTACACATTTTTTATGGAGGCTCAAGTTTTTGTGGTGAAGTTGTAGGACCAAAAAATGGGCTAATATCTAACATATTATGAGAACATCACAAAACTCAATAAACATATGCTAATACCCTCTAGTCTACCATGAAAGCCAAACAAAACAAAGAAAGAAACATAAAGTAAAACACACTCTTTTAGTTGTAGCTCCCATGTCCTTCTTTCTTCTCCATATGATGTAGCTCCAATTTCCTATAATGTAGACAATTGAAAGAAAAAGGCCTATTGATGAGATGATGACATGATAATATTCAAAGAGTGATTTGAAAGCCTAATGGATTAAGAACTCAAAGATTAAACACCTAGGACTTCAAGTCTTAGGACCAAAAAAGGGAATGAGAAGGTTCACTTTATAGCCAATATGCAAGAGGGGAGCATTGAACTTGTTACCTTGAATGTCCAACTTGGCAAAAGATTCCTTACGATATCCATGATGCATATGACACAAGATGCCAAATGTAAAATTCTATGACATATGAAAGTCAACATGACTAACAATATATGGGAATATATGATGTGCATATGACATCCCAATGCCACTTGTAGTCAAGAATCTATGGCAATGGAAGCTTATTATATCCAAGTGAAGGAATCCAATATATCAAATCTGACATATTTAGCCAAGTGTAAATGGAGAATCTATGGTGCCTCGTTCCCATGTGTCATGATGATGTCAAGGTTATGTCAAGATTATGTGAAATATTTGAAATAAAAATTCATTATTCCACACAAAAGTAAATTAGTAATTTGGAAATTAGAGGTGGAAAATATGACTTAGGAAATTGGGGATTTCTATGGTTTGTGAATGACGAATCAATTAATTAATAATATTAATCAATTGAGGATTCTTGGTTATTGAGAATAATTAGTAATGCATGATGAAAATGATTGGAATGACATAGGATTAAATGATGGGTTATTTAATCCTATGGAGAAAATTAGTAGATGATTGGCCAATTTGATTAGATAAGTGTAAGATGAAATATGATGATTATGTAGATCGACTAGGGTGATTATGAATAGATAAAAAGCCAAGATCAAATTTATTGATTGATTAAAAGTGGTAGCATGCCAAGGACACATGACATGGGTATATAACATTTAATTGACATTGTAAAATGTTATAGGGTCAAGATTAATTGATAGGGTCGGTCATAATATCATCGACAAATAGTATCAATTTTATTAATTTGATTCAATAATGTCACAACCTGACACTAAAAGAGTTGATAATGTCAAAGATCAGATGATGTGAATGATAGTTTGACCTAGCGCTGAGAGACATGATAGTGTTGAGGTCTAATTTGATAATTTTGATAGGTTTTGATAGGTTTCCAAGGCACTAAGAGATATCAATGTTGGTAATATACAATACTATGCTAAGTTACTGAGAGGGGAGGGGTGAATCAGTAACTTCTAAAATTTTAACAATTCCAATTCAATAATCCACTTATCACATCTAATCTAATTGCATGCAAGAGAAACTGAAAATAGGAAAGCATCCATAACATTTTGACACAAAGATTGGTGACCCAAAAACCTTCCAAAATAGAAAGTAAAATTGGGGTGGGGATAATACCCACAAACTTCAATACTACAACATAAAGTTGGCTAGTTAAGGCTTGCATTGATCACTTATGATGATCTGTCCTGTTAGAGGCAATTATGACTTCTAGGTCCACATTATGAGAGGATTTACAAACATACTATAAAGTATGCACTCAGAAAAGAGATTTATGAAAGACTATTAGGTCTACCTTGTTAAAGGATTTTGACTAGATCACCTATTAGGAAGAAGCAGTAGATATCTGATCTGCAACTTATTTTGTTGAGTGAGATTCCTTTGCGTACTAATCACCTTTCTATGATAGATATGTCTCTACTACTCCTTATGCTATTATGGCCTTTACAATTTGCTCTTCTTTTTCTATATTCATAATCTTACACTTACGCAATTATATTCTCATTACATTGATTTCTCTTACTTGGATGTGGTACAATACATTACATATATATACTAGTCCAAATTACATAATTAAAAAGTTTTCCATGATACAAGTTAACATAAATATTACAAAGTTGGTCACTATGAAGATACTCAGGTTCTGAAAATTGACTCGGTGAAGTTTTGATACTCAGCATCCACTGTCAATGTGTGGCATCATCATGCACTCAGTAGACGTAGAGGCTCAATCCATACTAATCACTTCTAGGTAGTCTTGAACTCGGTTTACACTAGTGACTTGGTAGATACTATGCAACTCAACATAAACTGAATTACTTGTTTACCATGTCTAAACTCGGTAAATACTATCACCTTAAGCTTGGTCAATACTATCTTCACATCACATGAAATGTGAAGTTAATAATCACTGATCTGTTTGGTAACCATTGAGAATTTTCCAAGGGACTCGGTAGCAACTAAAATGCTTGGTAAACACTACTAACTATACAATTAGCTTGATAGAATCTTACAATCTGAATAAGTGTATTGTCACTAATAAAAAACTTGACTGATATGTCAACAATCTCCCCCTTTGGCATTAGTGACAAAAACACTTATTAGCCAAAACTGAATATCTTATATCCATTACAACATGATACTGGCTCAATAGAGTATACTGATTTTTGAGATTTTTCAGATTTGATTTTGTAGGGTATATACAATATACTATACAACTTCTACTATTTACAACATGTTTGCAAGTTCTCCCCCATAGCATACTATATGTCTCTCCTCCTTTTTGACATTAATGCCAAAGAGTTATTCTAACTTACATAGAAATACCAAAATGGGATAACAATTTAGAATGTACCTTGAGAATGATTACCAAGGTTTTATCCCAATTTTCTTGTAGGACCTTGCATGAATGAAGTGCAATTTGAACTTCTGCAGATAGTTCTATCATATGGTCTACAATAGAGAAGTTATTATCATGGATTAGAGTTTTCAAATATACAATAAGTTTTTGCATTTCATCCATGTTTGGAAGGATCATATTTTGTATGTCAATCAATGTTGACTGGATCCTTGCTTCTTCTCTTAGCAATTCAACTTGCATATCTAACAAAAATCTAATTTTCTTGAAATGTGCAAAGATTGAACTGGGGTCAAGTTGCAGCTACCGAGCATTGGCTTTAAGATCTATATATATTTTGGACAATTTGTCCTTTATTTCTTTTGTGAACTCAGAGACATCACATTGTTTCCCAAAAAGTGATCATACATTTGAACAAGAAGTTTCAAGATTGACCAAAATTGTAGAAAGTTCTAATTGATAAATTGCAATCTACTAAGCAATGTGCTCTAGAACTTTATGATCAAATTTCTTTTTAGCCTTTTCAACTAGCTTGTATTGACCATCAGTATCCTTATTGAATTTTTGGACTAGTTCTCCTAGCTGATGCAAAATGGGTTGAGAAGAGTCAATTTCAATTCCTATTGCCTCAGTCAAAATGTTCTTGGCATCATCAATTATCTTATATCCCTTGTCTCTCTCCTCTCTTAATCTTTTCTTCTTAGCCTTTTTCTGAAGGAGTTCACCAAATGTTTGCATTTTGTCTAGAGTAAGCTTATAATTATCCCAATTAGGGATTACTACTTCCTCATCTAGATCAATATCTTCCTCCATCTCCTTTCCTTTCCACAAAAATTTTGTGCTCGGTTGAACCTTAGGCTCAACTATCCTTACACATATTGCTTTTGTATCTAGAATGGAAACAATAGTAGACATACTTGAGCTTGTAGTAAAAATTGATACTGTACTAACTAATGGAATACTTATAGAAATATTTGAAAAATCCAAAATTGATGAAGTCAAAATTGCAGCACCCGAAATAGAAGTATTCAAAACTAGTGTGCTTAACACTAATGTACTTAAAATTAAAGTAGCCAATGAATCTATACCTAAAGATATCAACTCAGTTGATGAAGAAGAGGTTTGCAGCTTGGTAGATGAAGTAGAAGTTACTTATGTTAATGATTTGTTGAGCTAAGCAGGGGCAAAGAGTGATTGTACATTTGATGTATCACTAGTGGTCGTAATCAAACTTGCTAAATCTATCTCCATACTTGATGTAGTTAGTGGTTTTCTTGGGGAGTGAGGAAGTGAGGCAATGACTACTATAGCTATCTTCATAGGGTTAGTCTCCTCATCATCTTTCTTATCTTCCTTAGTAGATTCTTGCTCCTTAAACTCTTCATAATCAACTGTGAGAAAATGAGTTGATCCTTCATCTCACAGTTGATTATGAAGAGTTTAAGGAGCAAGAATCTACTAAGGAAGATAAGCAAGATGATGAGGAGACTAACCCTATGAAGATAGCTATAGTAGTCATTGCCTCACTTACTCAAGAAAACCACTAACTACATCAAGTATGGAGATAGATTTAGCAAGTTTGATTACGACCACTAGTGATACATCAAATGTACAATCACTCTTTGCCCCTGCTTAGCTCAACACATCATTAACATAAGTAACTTCTACTTCATCTACCAAGCTGCAAACCTCTTCTTCATCTTGTCTTCATCATCATCATCATCATCCTTACTTCAACTAGAAATTCATGTGGCTTGTGACGATGATAGACATTTTTCCAAGTATTTGTTGCATTCTTCAGAACAAGTTCAATATCTTTCATTAAAATTAGAAAAGAGTTAAACTTAAGAGTCATTTTATCTTCATTTTTCTTTAGTGACTCTTTTACCACATCATCTATTATATTCAATAATAGTTGCCTTAAGGTTTTCCCGTATATGTCTTTGACAGTTTGCATGGCATGTTCCCATCTTGGCCTAATTTTCTCCATTAAAGTATTGGGAATCTAAAGTAAGTTGGTCAGGTGAGTACTTCCACTTACCCATTTTGTCCATGACCAAGTCTCCTATTTGCTTATGCTCTGGCTTAGTCCTAGTATCATATTTTAATGCCTTAAAATTTTTTATCCCTGCACCATCTTGAAGTTCCTTTAATCTATCCTGGAAGGTGTGTGGGGGTCTACTAAATATGATGTAACTTCCTTCTTTGTTAGCCTTTTTCTTTCCTAACCTCCTTGTGAATACAATAGTGGATGACTTTGTTGGCATGGTGATCATCACCTTGCCCTTCTTCTTCAAAGGTTCTTCTTCTTTGGATTCTTCCTCATATTCTTCTTCCTTCACATCCTTACCTTTTCCTTCGATTAATAAGAGAAATGCACTTGATTTCAGCTTTGCTAGCCTTCTCTTTCCTTTATTAACCACCTATGGGAGCTTTATCTCAAGTTCAATCCTAGCCTTTTCTTCATCATAAGTCCTAAAGTAAGAGGCCTTAGGATCAACTAGTTCATTAACAAGGGCTTTAATTATGTCTTTAGTTTCATCAATGTTTACCTCATAGCCAAGAGGTTTTACCCACGCAATTCTAGGCCTTACTACCTAGATGTATACCTTGTTACTATCAACCATGAAACATATATCATCCTTGTATTCCTCAACCAACTTCTTTGGAATTCTAAACCTATTGTTCATTTTATCCTTGAATGTATCTAAGTAGTTTTCCATGATATTGCTAAAGTTCTCACCCATCTTAGTAATGTACTCATTGATTTGATAGAGCACAGGCACATCCTTTCTCCAAACTATAATGCCTTTCAAGGGGAAAAAATTTTGCACATAAAAAGATAGGTAAGTTAACAAAGAACTATACTTACATGGGTTTTTCTTGGATGTCCTTATGCTTTTCATGTTTTTTTTGAACTATTTCAACAATAGATCAGCAAGATCGTAAGACAAGTTGTTCTTCACCACCTTATAATAAAAATCCATGGCTTCACATGATATGCTTCTTAGTCAGCTTGAATTATATATTTTGTGGACAATAACATGAATTCTAGACTTCAACTCTACATTAGTAACACTACTAATTTTCATTCCCCTACCATCCCATTCAGCTAGGTTTTTCTTTTCCAACTCTGCCCAACCTAGGGTTTTTGTTTTTTTGGCTTTGGCTAGCATGGGAAGGCCAGTGATTCGATGAATCATCTTCTTTGTTAACAAAATTGGTTGCTCAAGCCACAACTATCCATTATGCACCCAGCTAAGGATAAACCTAATCCATTTGATTTGAAATTCTTGAGGCATATGATGGGATATGTGTCAACCCCTTAGTTTCTAGATGTTGATGCTTACGTTTCAAGGCTCCATTTACACATAATTGACCTAGGGCATCATCCTTTTCTAGTGTACCAATTTCTTGAATAGCACATTTGAAATGAGTGTGAATGTCATTAACAAGAAGTACCTTAGGAGGAATCTGGGATTGAGCTCCACTTGCATCTAGATGCCATTTTTGCTCAATAAATTTGAGAGAACTCAAAATACTTTCTCTAGTAAATTCATTGGAATCTCTTGACCACACTGAAAGTTGCTTATCATAATATCACTTTAAAATTCATGGTAAGAAATGAATTTGATTCCATGCTTTTTGATAAAGTTTCACTATTAATGCTTGGTACAGAAGTAGATGTGTTAACATCATGCCTGATAGACTTTCATCCACTATTTTGTATTGGTTACTTGGAAAAGTCTTCATGACTTGATAATAGTAAGAGTCTTTATTACTCCTGACCTTGCTTGGTACAGAAGAAAACTTGGTAGACATTGGTACCCATATCACTCTGTGATCCATTTTGTATCTTGGATACAGATTTGGATTTTTTTCACCTTTCAACTAGAACCGTTTTGGATGTCATCTTGATAGCCTAGTTCTAGTTCTCCCTTGAGAACTTAATTAGAAATGGTAGAGTCACCCAATTCTTGAGTGACTTGGCCATCATTGCTTGGACTAGTATCCTTGGTAGACTTAGGAATTCATTGCTATCTCATTTACTTTCAAATGTTATTAGCTTTTTCCTTCTTTGCATCTTCAATTCTACTAGTATTCATGCAATTCTTGGCAAGATGACCAAGTTCTATACAAGCGAAACATCTTTTGGTCGTATCTCTTTTTCTCATATGATGTTTAACACAATTCATTCCAATGTGTCTGAATTCTCCATAGTAATGACATTTACACCAGGTATTGTAGTCCAAAAAAATATTGCTTTCATAATTTTTTATGTTGGATTGAATGTCTTGGTTATGCATTCTGACACCTTGTGTCAATGTTTCTTACATTTTTAACAATTGTCTTCAAATCTTGGTTTCTCTTTGCATTCATTAGCCCTATGACCATGCTGATTGAAATTGTAGCATTTTCCATTGAATTTTTCCTTTCCAGTGTTCCAACATTTGTTTGACGTATGACCTATCTTACCATAGTGGTTGCAAGTAGGTCTTCAAATCTTTTAAGCACCTTGTTTGGAGGATTCACCTTCTTCTTTGCATCCAATTCCTACTTTCCCTTTTTGTTTGTAGAGGTTTTGCTCATTCAATTGATTCATGTCTTCTTGGGATTTCATCATCCTTTCATTGAGTTGCCTTTTAGAATTTAGATCATTTTGCAATCTTTCATTTTTTGATCTCAGGTTCATGATTTCTTCATTTGCATTGATAAGATAATTGATGAAGTAAGTCTACTAGAGGGATAGGTGTTGAATTTCATTGTCTTTTCCTTCCATTTCTACTTTATTTTTGTTTTTCTCTTCCATAATTTCACATAGCCTTACTAACTAGATTTCTTGCTCTCTTCTTAGTTTCCTCGCTTCTTCTTGTAGTGAACGATTCTTCTCTAGGAGTTCTTTGATTGAATCATTAGCTTCTTCTGAGCTACTTGAAGGGAAAAAGTCTTGAATTCTTTCTTCACTATACTGAAGATCATTCATTTTATTTGCAAGTTCCTTTCTTCTTTTTAGGGATTGGGAAAGTTTCTCCTTAGCTTTCTTGAGTTGGTAAATGGCCATTTCTAGATCCAATTTTTCATTTTCAATAGCTTTGTCAAGTCTGAATATTTTTATATCCTTGATCTTTTCTCAAGCTATCAAACTTTCTTTTGAGAACCACAAAGCTCTAATACCAATTATTCAAGACTATGCGAAGCTATTGAGAGGGGAAGGGTGAATCAGTAACTTCTAAAAGTTTAACAATTCCAATTCAATAATCCACTTATCACATCTGATCTAATTGCATGCAAGAGAAATGGAAAACATGAAAGCATCCATAACACTTTGACACAAAGATTTGGTGACCCAGAACCCTTCCAAAATAGAAAGTAAAACTGGGTTGGGGATAATACCCAAAAATTTCAATACTATAGCATAAAGTTGGCTAGTTAAGGCTTATGTTGATCACTTCTAATGATCTACCCTATTAGAAGAAATTAGGACTATTAGGTCCACCTTGTGAGAGGATCTACAAACTTACAATTAAGTATGCACTTGGTAAAGAGATTTACGAAAGACTGTTAGGTCTACCTTGTTAAAGTATTTTAACTAGATCACCTATTAGGATGAAGTAGTAGATCTCTAATCTACAAATTATTTTGCTAAGTGAGATTCCTTTGTGTAATAATCACCTTTATACGATAGATATGTCTCTGCTGTTATGGCCTTTACAATTTGCTCTTCTTCTGCTATATTCATAATCTTGCACTTACACATATATATTCTCATTACATTGATTTCTCATACTTGGATGTGGTACAATACATTACATATATATATCAGTCCAAATTACATAATTACAAAGTCAGCCATGATACAAGTTAACACAAATATAAAAAATTTAGCCAATATGAAGACACCCAGGTTCTAAAGACTAACTCGGTGAAGTTCTAATACTCGACATCTACTACCAATGTTCGGCATCATCATGTAATCAATAGATGTAGAGGCTCAGTCCATACTAATCACTTCTAAGTAGTCTTGAACTTGGTCTACACTGGTGACTCGATAGACACTATGCAACTCAACATAAACTGAATTATTTGTTTACCATGTTTGAACTCAGTAAATACTATCACCTTAAGCTTGGTTAACACCAGCTTTGCATCACATGAACTATGAAATCAGTAATCACTAATCTGCTCGATAAGCATTGAGATTTGTCCAAGGGACTTGGTAGCAACTGAAATGCTTTGTAAACATTGCTAAGTGTACAATGAGATCAGTAGAATCTTACGATATGAATAAGTGTATTGTCACTAATAACAAACTTGATTGATATGTTAACAATCAAAATGTCAAAGGTTGGATAGACGATGGTAGATTTGGGATGTTTGGTACATTTTGGGTTGATTAGGACTGATATGAGGTGATTCTGGGTAGATTTGGGGTGATTCTAGGTTAATTTGATATGATTCCAGGTTGATTTGATATGATTCCAAGTTGATTTGAAATGATTCCAAAATGATTTTCAATTGATTTGAAGGGGAAACAAATGATGAAGGATATTGTCAAAATACAATCAAATTATAATCAAGTTGTCCAAATGATCAGAATTAGTGAAATAAAAAATTGGGACAAGTTAGTATGAAAAAGTGATTAAACAATAGATGTGAACCATTTTTGAGCATCTACATTTTTCCCCCCTTTGATACAATGTGATTTAGAGCATTGCGTCAAAGAATAATTGATGAGAAATCCTTAACAACATGCCCCCCTAGGGATAATATATACAGGTTCTCCCTCAATAAATTGATAGAGATATTCATATGATAGGTCAATTTGTTAATAATTATAGGACAAAGCCATAGCAACTAATGGATCACAAATCGAATCTCAAATGTAAAAGTTATGGGGTCCAAAGTGCAAAGTAGGGTCAATCAAAGGCCTAGGAGTAGTTTCATGGGTTCTGACTCAAAAATTGACCAAATAATGAAAATTATATGTCATTTTTTTTCAAAAAGAAGATACAAATCCAACACAACTAACAAATCATAAATCAGAGGTCAAATGCAAAATTTCTAGGCTCTAGAGTGCAAAATTGAGGTCAATCAGGGCTTTAAGATGACCAAGTGTGTGCCTTGTGCACACTTGGGAGGCCCAACTACGCTTTAATAGTGCAGATTGTATCCCAAAAGGCTCCAGGGGCCAAAATCAGCCCAACTAGACTCAGAATGACCTAAAACTTTGTGTGCATGCCTAAAACCATGGAAAGAGGTCATAACATGGGAAAAAGTAGTCAAACATGGTCAAATTTGGTCAAACTTGGCCAAAATTAGGTCAAATTAAGGCTAGCACTGGTGGAAAGCCACAGAAGGTTGACAGAAAGTCAATGATTATGCAGGAATGTAGGAGTGCAAGATAAAGATGATTTATGGTGCCTCCAAGTACATGATTATGGTGATGGTGAATGAGATTAATGATAGAAGATCAAGGAGATGAGATGAGGAAAAGTTAGAATGAGGACCAGTTAGAATGAGGTGAGGATTTTTGCTTTTATAAAGTGCACTATATCTCAATGGAGCTTTATTTTAATATGGCAGATAGAATGCAACACATCATAGCATAAAGGGCCAAAGTGCAAATGCAAACCTTTTGCATAAATAATCACGATGTAGATAGAAAATAACCTTGTCCTTCCTAAGGCATATATACATTCTTGAGACTCTAAAAGGTACATTTTAATAGATAAAAAATAAAAGATGACCATGAACCATCCTAGGCACTCTAATATATAAGTTTATATCATTAAGTGTCTTAGGAACATGATCGAAGAAAAAAAAAGAAAAAATAAATCACTCACTAAACAACATGAGCTAACAACTATTCTTATCCATTATTACTTTCTCTTTATGTTTTAGGTTTGTAGATGGTGTTTGGCCAATTGATCATGTAATAGGTTTGTTTGTTGATTTGATTGATAAAGACAAGTTGGATTGATTGTCGGTTTGCATTGCTCAGAAAGTGTGATGGTTGTTGAAGTCTCATGCTTTGAGTTTTAGTTTGTGAAAGAGTGAGTGTTTAACAAGGGTTGATTATCCACAATGACTATTTATAAGGTTTATTGAAAGTTTTTGGTGGGCTTTGTGATTTTTAAGGTTTTGGGAGGATATTTGATGTGTTTGTGTGACTCATTTCTTTGGGACATTTTATTATTTTTAGGGTTTATTTCAGGAGCTTTTATGATGTTTAGTGGGTTGTTCAGGATATTTTATGTTTTTTATCAAAAAATTTAGGACATTCTATAATTTTTATGGATTTTTTTAGGATGTTTTACGATTTTAATGCATTTGTTCAAGATGTTTTATGATTTTTTTGTTGGTTTTTTCAGGACATTATGTGATTTTTAGGATTTATTCAGGATCGTATCTAAATTTTTAGGATTTTTTTTAATGTCATATTTAAAATTTTAGGATTCTTTTAGGATCATAAAGGATTCACAAATGTTAGCTCCAATCCATTATGTGATAAGTCCAATGGATAATGTGTTCTTAGGGAGATTTCCCTGGTTCAAGTTCAAACTCATGCACTATGTAGGTGTTATGCCCCTAGACAAAACACAAACTATGTACAAAGGCCAAACACAAAGTATGTACAGACTGGCAGGGATAACTTTTAGAAACCCCCTTTCAAAAAATGTATAAAATTTTAGCGAATCGAACATTGGTTCAAGGGAAAATAATTAATTTCTATTGGTGACTTATTTTTTTTGAATAGGAAAAATTTTAGTTTTATTGGCGATTTTGTTTCAACTATACAAATATTCTATAGAATCTTAGCAAATCTTACATTATTAATGAAAATCATGGACAAAACTATACATATCTAGAAACCATGATTTTATTATTATTATTATATGGATCCTAATTGATTGGCAAACTTGAAGGTTAAATTTATCTCACTTATATCCTAATAGTTTCCCTCCAAATTATTGAATAGTGGTATGGAGGCAACATCCCTATTATTTATAATCATTGATGGATCCTAAATCAGTGTCCCAAATCCTATTTTAGGCTAAAATTTTGAAACAATACTGAGTTTTAAAGAAAGTCCCAAAAGTAAAGACACATGTTCCACATCAAATCTATTTTGGGTCAGCATGAGAAAGGATAAGAAGTTTCATGGAAAGTCTCTAGAATAGAGATGCATGTCAAATCCACATACTTAACTTCATGTAACCTAACTTAAATATTTACCTAATATTGGCTAATATGACATCAATTAAGATAAGAACTAGAAATTATAGGTGAATATATATTATTTACCACATGGAAAAATTAGATTTCATTAGCGAAGTCATCCCTAAAATACAAATGCTTCTGTATTTTTCTTGGCGATTGGCCTAAGCATGAGATCAAATTTTTATAAAGTGCAAAAACATTATCCAAATTTGGCATCCCTAATGAGTGAGACTAGATAATTAGTGAATATTAGCCACTAAATTTATCCTTGCAGAATGGTGATGCTTGGGTAAGATAACAATAGATATCAATCAAATCTTGGGCCATGATCAAGAATAACGAATGCCTTGCAATATGAAGGATATGATTAGGGAATAAAAAAAGGGGTAAAAAACTAGATGGAATCTTGATATATGGAGGAACAATAACTATTTATACATGGTGCCTCTTTGGTAGGTTTTCACCATGGTACTTGTCCAAGGCACCTATTTTCTAGGTTTTCACTTTTGGATGGAATTTTTCTCTGGACTCAAATTTTCTTGCCAAGATGCCTATTTGCCAAGTTTTTATCAAGGCATCCCTTTTTCATGACTTTTGTCACTTCTTTTAGGAATTTTTGCCAATTTTTTAATATTTTTCTAGGACTTTTAGATGGGGTCACGAATGTTGCTAACGAATGCTGAGAAGAAATATGTTGTTGGTGTTGCTAGTTGATAATCTTTGGAACCATGATTGACCATAACTATGCAAGATTCATTCTAAGTCTATAGCTAAAATCAAACCATTGGAAAGGCTTTGAGATATACCATCATCTACCATATGTAAGATAGTATCTACCTCTCATGAATCAAGGCATCTAAGGATAATTGGGTTAAAGGATTTTTTGTATGGGATGTCACTAATGATGACATATTCAAAGGCTCATTGGATAGAGGTTTAATTTTGGGTGTTGGACAAGTTAGGTAGCTAGATTTGGGGATAAACAATTGGATATAAGGAAGGATTGGGAGGATTGAAACCAATGACCTCACACATGAAGGCTGGTTGAGGGAGCTCCAAAAGACTTTGTGGCATGTTGACCACTAGAACACTTATATTCATGGAATCAACTTTTTCATCATGTATCCTTGGGATTGGCTTTTCTTTTTCTTTTTCACAATCTAATGGTGCCTTTCAATTTTCACCAAGAGACCTATGTTTGTTATTTTTTCCTTTATTTATAGTTTTGTAATTAGAGATGGATTTGACTCCCCCAAATATGTCAATGTGTCCTCTTTAGAATTAATTTCTTCTTTATGATTGTCAATCATAATGTCTTCATAGATTTCAACATTTTTTACAAGAGCATTATCATTTTTGAATCAATAAAAAAATGGTGGTCCACATCAGTCCCAATCCAATAGTTTAGGATAACTTGAGGGGATGTCATCATCAATGTTGAATGGGCTCTAGTTGAAGGTTGAGGTTGTTATGTTAGGGTTTCCACCTTTTAGATTCATTGAGTTTGTGTTACATTAATTCTTCATGCATCTACAATGTGCACCATCATTGGTTACATTCTTGTTTTTGGAGAAAAATTCTACCTTGTCATTAGATGGGTTGGTGTTGATGTTTTCCTTGTTTATTTTAAGCATACCCTTATCGATGAGGGCATCTTCAATACTAGCCCTCTTTTTCATTAACTTGGAAATGGTTCTTGGACTTTTGATCTTGAGTTCATACATTAGGTCAAGGACTAGGTTTTCAATGCACATACTAACTTGTTGTTCTTTAGGAATGTTTAGTAACTATTGACTAACTAAGTTTCTCTAGTGTAATAAGAATGTGATAAATGACTCTCCCATCTTATGTTTAGTTGAGCACAAATCAGAAAATATCACCTCATTTGTAATGTTGAAGGAAAAGTGGGAGATGAATTTTTCTACTAATTTAGACCAACATTTTATGCTACCAGGAAGTTTAGAGTACCATTTGAGTGTAGACCCACCTAGAGAATGAGGGAATAATCTTATGAGGTAGGTGGCCTCATTACTGAGTTTGGTACAAGAGGCACAGAATTCTCTGATGTGATCAACAAGGTTTCCTTTTCCTCAATATTTTCAAATCTTGGTGCCTCAAAATGTTTGGAGAATGGAGGCAAATACAGAATTTTTTCAAAGGGATTAGGATGTAATTCCCTTTTTGTGTATAGAGCTTGTTTCTTCTAGACTCCCAATGCCTTGACTTGTTTGGATAATTTTTTGAATTTTCGTAACAAGTCCTTATTAGGGTGTTGAGTGGTAGTCCTTTATTCAAATCTTTTGTCTCTGAGTAGACCTTTTGTTATGATGAGAACTATGTCTACTTGGTTCTAACATTTCAATTTTTGAAGAATCAAGTGATGTGTCACTAGGAGGTTGAGGTATGTTGGCACCTCCAAGGAAGAATGTTCTTTGTTGTGACACTTGCTGTTGTACTTTTTGGGGTACTTTTTATGGTATTGATTGCAATTATTGTACCATAGGTTGTTGTTACATCACTTGGTGTGGTTGTTACTGTGTCATTTTTTGGGGTTGTTGTTGAGATACCTTGGTTGGTTGATTATAAGGCCATTTATGGGATTTTTTTTGTGGAGGTATCTATTGAGATCCTTGTGGCACATGTTGTTGTAGCAATAATTGTTTTTGATAGGCAATGTGTTTCTCTAGATTCTTATGATATTCCAACTATTGTTTTAGTTCCTCTTTTTCTTTGAAAAACATAGCTTATTGTTGTTGGAATTTTTGTTGGTACATTATGTGTAGATCAAGTGGATTTACATTGTGTTTTGTGTTAGGGACATTGAGTCCTTGTACCATTCGAGGTTGTTTTTTTTGTTTATGATGTTGTTGTTGATATGGTGTGTGCATGTTAAGTCGATTTTCACTTGGTTGTGTATGAGGGATGTTAAGTCCTTATGTTACTTGAGGTTTTTGTTGTCTTGGAATTTGGTTATGTCCTTTAGAGGTGAACATCATGTTTGGGTCTTGATGCTTTAAGATGTTTCTCCTTGGGACATCATATTGATTTGCCAATGATACATATTTCATTGGGGAATCAAGGAAATTTCTATAAGACTCTACCTCTGTGCATCAATAGAGGTTTTCTACATAGGTGTTGATGTTGCACATGGTATACTCATAGGGGGCTCCATAATATTTGTTGTTGTAACAATTGGTAAAGTTAGCAGCAAGGGTGCACTATGTTGATTTTCCTCCAAAGTAGGTATGTTTGGCATCCCTAGAGTGCTACTCCCCTTAGGCATGTCTTGTTATTGCATTATTTGGTTGAGATCAACTCTTAAGGTTCTCTTGGCATACTTAGGAAGAGTCTTGTTGTTGTTGATGCATGGAGGTTCATCAAACAAGGGAATTATGTTAATGTGTTCAAAAGTACTTTGTAGTATCTCAATGGTTGATTCTTGGTGAGATCTTATAGGTGTTATATGTGTGTTTGAAAATTTAAAAGGTTACTTTCCCTTGTCCAAGTCCAAATTAATCATATGTTTTATGCTTTCAAATGTTGGGTTGTTCTGATGTTTGGACCTAGGTCCCTCCAAATTTGGATTAAATTTGACAATTTCTTTTGCTGTTAAAAGTTTAAAGTTTTTGTGAAAATTATTGTCTTGGCAAGCCTTAGCCATTTCTTCATTAGTGATGCCATAATCTATGTCAAAGTAATCCCTTAGGTGTACAATACTTTGTTGTATGTTTGATATGTTGGGGTTGAAGGTACTTGTGTCGGGTTTGTTGAATTTGAAGGAGTGTGTTTATTCATCCTTAGGCGTGGTTGGTACACTTCCACCTCTAGGTGGTATTGGTACAAGTATGAGTTCAAAGTTATGGCTCCATTGAACCATTCCATGTATAGGAGATGTTTTTGAAGGAAACTTCATAGTAGATGTTTACTTAGGGTTGGTTAACCCATTTCTTGATTGTTAGGTTTTTATGGGTACATGCTCAGTGAGTCCAAAAGTAAAGGTTGTGATGCTTTGATTTGGTCCTTATCAAATGTTTGTTGAAGTTTTTTTCTCTTATCTTGTCTTGGAAAAGGTTTTGGTTGTTTTTGTACCTCAGAAAACAAGGGTTGATATAGTTCTTAAGGTCTTTGAGTTGATTGTGTCCTTGTAAGTGTTAGCATGATACCTAAGGATGTAGGTGCAATGGAGGAAAACCTAAATGGACTCTCTACCTCCCAAGAGCACACCTAAACTACCAACTATGCTCCAATAATACCAAGCATTCCCTTGGTGCACTTGGGGCCATCAAGGTATGCAGTTGGTAAGCAGAACGTATGGAATTTGTAAAACATACCAAATTTTGATAATGAAGAAGTGGGTATGCAAGATATGAGTGTTTTCTTGGATTTTAGGGGTTTTGGTATGTTGTGAAACATATGGAAATGTAAAATGACCTAGGTTTTTTATATGTAAGATGGGAATGTCCTAGGGGAAGAATGCAAAAAATGTAAATGTGAATGACATTTTGATTTTTTGACTAAGGTGTAAAAATGACTCTAGGGTATGCAAAATGGGCATTAGGGTTGGACCTTAAACTTGAGAAGGATGTAAAAGGTTGATGTATGTAAGGGAAGGTATGCTAAGTTGATAATGATTTTTAGGACATAAAAAATGGGGATATGAGATCAAGAACACAAGTTGATTGATAGACAAGTTGATGGGGTTTGATATTGGAAATGATGCAAGGGTTTTGGACAATGCAAGATGAAGGGGATATGAAACTAGGGTTAATCAAAATAACATTTAGGGAGACTAAAGATATTTTAATGTTTTAGATTATGACAAAAATATGTTTTAAAGGGACCCAAAACCCTTTAACAAAAAAAAAACTAAAGATAGACAATTAAGCACATCCAAGTTTTACAAGGACCTGAAACCTGTAGTATGAAAGTAGAAAATCTAGGGTTTTTAGGGACCTAAAACCACAAAGTAGGACTAGAAAAATAAACTAGGTTTTACAAGGACCTAGAACCTAGAGTTTGAACAAACAGTTTAAAAAATAAACTAAAAACCCCAAAACAGAGACCAGAAACTAGAACTAGCAGCAACAGCTATTGCAATTCCTTGATCATTTTCACCACCTCCTTACTGACCTTCATAATATTTTTAACCATGTCAGTAGAAGAAATCCTAGATCATGCTATAGCCTTAGTCACCTTCTTCCTTGAACTCTATCTTGTTCTTTTTCTTGGCTCACCAAGAGATATGATTTCCTCATTAATTTTCTTTCCTAAGCTGGCAATTGCCACACAAAGGCTAGAAGTGACCTATTCCATCTTTTTACCACTCTCTTTGATTAAGATATTGAATTCATGTTCATATTCCTTTAACTTTTTTGAGATATTGGCAACCTAAACTTCCATCTGGAGGATCTTGGCCCTATCAGTATCCTGGTCGTATTGCATCTTTCCAATTCTTTTTTTTAGAGTCACTAAAGATATAATAATGTTATGACAAGGGTGTATACAAGGTTTTGAACTTAGGAGAAATCTATGAGAGGTATTAACCTAAGAGTTTAACCTTATAATAATAGACTTTAGATCTTCATCATAAAGAGATTAAAAATAAAAAGATCAAATTGATAAAAATGACAATGTTAAATCCATCAAGACATATATGGAGTTTGACCTAAGAAAATGACAAAAAGACCTTGTTCAAAATCCATTATCCATTGACATAATGAAATAATCTAGCATTCATACTTTGTTCAGATTTTGTACTAAGTTTAAAAAGTTTTGGGTTCAAAATGATATTTAGTGGTATCAAAATGATTTTTATGCTCATTGGATATGCAATATGTAAAGGTCCTAAGTTGAAAAATTAAGTTTGGGGTGCAAGATGATGTTTTCAGTCATGTGCAGAATGAGGACCTATAGAGGCTTCTAGATGCAGTTTTAGGGTCCCAAGATGTAGTCTAGAAGCCCAAAATTGTCATGCAGGTAACCAAGTGTGCTATGATAACACCAAGTGTACTCCAACAGCACCAACTATGCCTATTTTTCACTTGAGGCTAGTTTTATTGTAGTTGGTAGTTTCATGGTGCAGTTGGGAGACTAGGTTGAGTGTATGCTAATTTTGGAATAGGTGATTGTTAAGTTGCTATACCAAAAGCTAGGATGTTGGGGATGATGTTAGTATTAGATTAAAGATGTGTAATGAGGCTTATGACATAAGGAATGAAGCCTAAAGTTTGTACAATGAAGGTTAGGCGATGTAGAAGGTAGTTCAAGACATGCTGAGAAAGGGGGACCTATCCAAGCACCTAGTGACACTCCTAAAGTCCCAAAATGATGTCTAGAAGTCTAAACTAGGTTTCTAGGTAGAAAAATGTGCTAAAATAGAACCAACTATGCCCCTAGTGTTCTTGGGGCTAGTTTAAGTCTAGTTGGTAGTTTCAGAGCGCAGTTGGTAAGCTGGGCTAAAACTAGGTGATTTTAGGTTCTATAGGTTCCAAATTGTTGTTCCAGAGACCTAGTTGACAAGGGACAATGTTATGATCAGCAAGAAGGTTCAAAATTATGGTTAGGAAATTGTACATGAGAGATAATATGTACAAGATGATATTTATGGTATGCAAGGATGCAAGATGGAAGATGAAATATGAAGTTTAAGGGCTGAAAAGTGAAAACTAGGTGATGCATGAGGATGCCTAAGGAATGCATTATGAATGATAAGGGATACAAAATGAGGACTAATAAGATGCAATATGAGGCCTAGAGGATGTAAGTATGAGGCTCAAAATATGGTGAATACAAGTGTATACTATGCAAGAGTGGAATCTAAGTCATGCCAAGCACTCCTAAGGTTACAAGTCTCCATGTTTCAAAGGTCTTGGATGTTTGGGACCAAAGTTTACAATGTTTTGACAATGTTATAATGTTTTGACAAGGTTTGAATAGTATCCAAGGTGTAAATTTGCAAATTTGGCTTTGTCTTGATTAATGTTGTACAAACACACATAAGACAAAATAAGACAAGAATAGTTGTTGTTTAAGTGAAAGGACACACCACAACCTAGGCTTTAAGACTATATCCACTGAATTCCAACTTGAACCAAAGTTTAGCTATGTTTATCTAGAGTAGAAAACTTAGAATCTTGGCACCACAGGATCCCCCTTACAATGCACTCACTTCTTGGGGCTACCAAGATCCACTTCCAAAGGGGCATTACTTCCCAAGCGATTGTTGTCTCTACTAAGGATTGCGAGAATGTGGGATGTCTTCATGAGAATGAGTGAACCCTAAGCTAGTGGATAGAAAGGTTTTTTGGCCTCTAAAAAAAGGTATTTGGTGTGGGAATTTCATTTTGAAAGTGAATGATAAACCTCCTTAGAAGGTCTCCTAGCCCCAAGAACCACAAGGGTACTAGAGGAGAGCTATCACATAGCAATACCACCAACACAGCATTAACTGTATCAAGTTTTTTATAGTGGCTAGAATGTTAACCTAGCTTTGGCTTGTTACTACTTTAAGATCCTCTTGTGGGGCTCACCAAGTGGTGAGTTTTGGGTCCAAGGAAAGCCTCTCTAAAGAGGTTACATGGATTTCTCTTGCAACCAAGATCCACAAATGGTAAGGGGAGAGGATACCTCCATGCAAATCCTAACGTTCCAAATAATGCATAGACACTAGGTAGAATAGAAATTCATTTTAGTGCACCAAACAAAGTGTTATCTAATATAGAAACACCATACATAAAGTTTGGACAAGCACATGTGTCTTTGACAACATCCTATAAATAAGCATTAGTAGTTTTTCAATGAATGTCTCCTCTCAACAATTGCCACATGTTGCAAATAGACCATTAGTAACATAAAATCATCTACTCTAGGTCCTAGAATGAAACTAAAACCCTAGATGTAGATTCTAATCAAAACATATACTTTTTGTGAGCTAAATGCACTTTGATAGAGAAGACTATGCCCCAGAAGGCCCGAATGACTTGGGAAGCCCCCAAGTGCACTCAGACAATGCAAAGTGTTCCCCTGGTGCACTTGGGGCATAGAATGGCATAGTTGGTAGTTTCTAGGCATTGTTCAGAGAGTGGATGCAAACTATGGGGAAATGGGGTCAAAATAATACCCAAAACTTGCAATTTCAAAACTTACTCAACCAAACGCACTTAGATAGTGTAAAGTACACCTTTGGTGCACTTAGGGCCTTCAAGGGAGTAGTTGGTAGCTTCCAGGCATAGTTTTTCAAGTTTGAAAAATAGATGGGGGTTATGGTGACTCCTAGGCCCCTAAAATGGCTTCCTAGAGGTCCCAAGTGTGCCCTGATAGAGCAAAGTGCACCCTAGGACAAAAAGCTAACAAAATGCATGAATGAAAGGCTAAAATCATGTTATTGGGCCCCCTAATTAAACTAGGTGTGATAAGAAAGAAAAGATAGCCATTATACCCTTCTAAGTGAGCTCCTTCCTTGCAACTACAAGCACAAAAACAAGAAACCCAAGTTTGTTAAGCATGATCTTCATGTTGGGTTCACTAATTGTAGGACTAGAAAATGGGATAATATCTAACATACTATAAGAAAATCAAAAAACCCAATAAACATATTCTAATATCCTTTGGCCTACCATGAAAGCTAAATAAAACAAAGAAAGCAACATACCTATTGATGAGATGATGGCATGAAAATACTAGAAGAGTGATTTTGAGAGCCTAATGGATTAAGGACTCAAAGGTTCAAGACCTAGGGCTTCAAGACTTAGGAATGGAAAAGGGAGCAAGAAGGCTCAATTTATAGCCAACATGTAAGAGGAGAGCATTGAACTTGTCACCTTGAATGTAAAAATTGGCAAGAGATTCCTTAGGATATCCATGATGCATATGACACAAGATGCCAAATGTAAGATTCTATGACATATGAAATTAACATGACTAACAATTGATGGGAATCTATGACATGCATATGACATCCCAATGCCACTTGTAGTCAAGAATCTATGGAAATGGAAGCTTATTATAGCCATGCATATGGAGTCAAATATATCAAATGTGATGTATTTATCCAAGTTTAAATGGAGAATCTATAACATGTCATGATGATGTCAAGGTTATGTCAATATCATGCAAAATATTTGAATTAAAAAGTCATTATTCCACACAAATGGAAATTAGTAATTTTGGAAAATATGACTTAGGAAATCAAGGATTTCTATGGTTTTTGAATGATGAATCAATTAATTATTAATATTAATCAATTAAGGATTCTTGGTTAGTGAGAACAATTATTAATGCATGATGAAAATGATTGAAATGACATAGGATTAAATTATGGGTTATTTAATCCTATAGAGAAAATTAGCAGATGATTGGCCAATTTGATTAGATAAGTGCAAGATGAAACATGGTGATTATGTAGATTGACTAAGATTATGGTGGATAGATCAAAGCCATGATCAAATTTATTGATTTATTAAAATTGATAATATGCCAAGGATACATGACATGGATATGTAACATTAACTAACATTGCAAAATGTTATAGGATTGAGATCGATTCATAGGGTTGATCATAATAACATCAACAGACATTGTCAGTGTTACTAAACTAATTTGATAATGCCACAATCTAACACTAAGAGACTTGACAATTTCAAATATTATATGATGTGAATGATAATTTGACCTAGCACTAAGAGACATGATAGTGCTAAGGTTTGATTTGATAAGTTTGATAGGTTTTGATAGGTTTCGAAGGCATTGAGAGACATGACAATGCCTAGGGTTGGATAGATAATGATATATTAGGTATGTTTGGCATGTTCTGGGTTGATTAGGATTGATTAGATGTAATTTTGGATAGATTTGGGGTGATTTTGGGTTGATTTGATATGATTCTAGGTTGATTTGATATGATTATAGGTTGATTTGAATTGGTTTTGAAATGATCGGCAATTGATTTGAAAGGGGGATACAAATGATGAAAGATATTTTTGAAATACAATAAAATGATAATCAAGTTGACCAAAGATAAAAATTAGTGAAATGAAAAAATGGGACAAGTTAAAGTATGAAAAAGTGATTAAATAGTAGACGCGAACCATTTTTGAGTGTCTACAAAAGCATGCTTAGCAGAGGCCCCTACACCATTTATTTTGTGCCTCCCTAAACTTCCTTGGTTTGGGAAGGGTAATGTTACACAATTTTTTGAGTACCACCCACTATGATCATTAAACCTTAATATGCACCCTTGATTGTGCCTTCGTGTGCAACTTAGACAAGGCTTCACAAAGTTCCACAAATCATTTTTTACACTTTAACATGTGGGTGTTTTATATCCCAACTCGTGAGTGGTTTCTTGATGATATTTTCATGGTGGTTTTATGTTAACTGAGATGTCATGGTTTTTGAGATAACAAGAAATTTCTACATGCACTTACAATTTTCTTGTTTGAATTCACAATTTATCCTTCTTGTTGTGTTTCTTGGCTAGACCTTTTTATTACCACATGGTCTTGTTATGGCCATCAATTTTTATTCCAATGTTAGCCTTATTTTCCCAATTATTTTCCTAGCAATGTGGGACATTTTTGGGCAACATGATTTTTCTAACATACTAGTCTTCTTCTAGAAATAAAGGATTGTTTCTGCTTATTAGGTCATTTTTAGCCTTTTTTTTTGGATTCAATGACCTTTTGGCCATCAAATTTGGACTTACCACCTAATGACATCATCACTACATCAACATACTAATTTTCACTTCTAGCTCTATTTGAACCATCTAATGATTTTTTTCTCATATATCAGGCATATAGACTCTCTTTTTCCACAAACAAGATATCACCAAAAAGATGGTTGCAAGTGTGTGTGATGGTATAGGTATTTTTTCAAATTTGATGTTTTTATGGTCTTTTTTGATATCAAAGTGAGGAGTTCTATTTTTTACTCTTGGAGAGCATCTAGTCTCCAATTTGAGAATTCTTTATATCATTGGATAAGTACATTTTTTCTCTTTCTAGTAATGCTAGTTATCTTTCTAGAAATTTCTCTAGGTGCATTATATTTATTTTTTTAGATTTTTGCATTCTGGCAGATATCTTGATTGCTTCAGGTCTAGGAGTCATTTTTTGTTGCTTCAGATGCTTTTTCATGGGTTGTAATATATATTGTATCATCCTTATGTTGCTTCTAGTCTTGTGGACATTTATTGTATGTGTTTTTCAAATACATTAAGATAAGGTGTCATATTCCTTCTATATTTTTGTTTGAGTTATTTTTTCCTCATTTTTCCTTTTGATTTGAGAAGTTTCATCTAAAAAAACTCATACAAATTACTGTATTCTTGATATTCATTATATCTTGTACCTTTTTGTACATGTCCTGCTCTAATTAAAGTGTAATGGGGGTTGATGTTTTTCCTGTGTTTGACATCTTCCTTTATTAATGAGTATTCCATACATGGCATTGGCCTCATGACATGTTTGAGATAGATCAACTTAGTACACTATTATTTATTTATCTATGCATCTTGATCAGGGTTCCTTACCATTCAATTATATTGGCCCACTTTTCCATTTTCCCATCATGTCATCATTTTTTTCATGAAGGGGAGTTATTCTATTAGTTCTTATGCTTTCTTCGTTTGATGGAGTGAGCTATTTTTTAATATTTGTTCCTATGTACTAGGATGATGTAATGAATAGGTAACTACATAATTTAATGAGATGGATCATTTACCATATAGAAACTCTTATTTTCATTCATACTTTGGATGTAACCTTCCATGTTTGATTGGTCATCTATTTAGGCTTTGATGGTTCATGTCATCTATATCTTTGAGTTTAGTTTTTTACCTTTGTGTGCCTCCTAATTTGAGTAGTGTCTTTTGAGGGTACTCATGTATATTATAGTCTTATCTACCTAGTTAGGTTCTATTTTAGTGGAGGTTCTTTTGATCTGTTGTTACTTTTGATGGAGCTTTACAACTTCTACATGCTCTAGTGGTGTTCTTCATGATCATCATTTTGGTCCTATCTTCTAAGATATTCTCTACTTCAGAGGATTTTACAATCCTTCACTAGTTCTTTTTACTATTATTTCCATCTCTTCTTAGAGTAGGATTTTCTCCCATGTGGTTTTATCTATTTCTCCTATTTGCATATATTTTGTTGTTCTTGGGTACCTCATCAGGCCTTATTGTCAAGAAAAAAATTAGTTTCAATAGTATGTTCTAGGTTTTTAGTTACTCCCTAAGTTTATCTTAAGGGGGGATATTAGAGTAATAAGGAGTTTACTTATTAACTATATTTTTCTTAAACAAAACTTTAGGCATATAATAATTAATTCTTTTATTAATTGTTATCATGCAACCTAGTTTATTACTATTTAGGGTTTTGATCTCCTTTATGAAGATTGATATCTCTTTGTAATTAACAATTTTTTTTTTAATAAAAATTTATCTTTTTTCTTATCAAGAATATCTCCTCTCTCATGGATCTATGAATTCCACCCTCCATATATTTTCTCTTATCATTCCATGGTAGGTATTTGCAAGCAATGATTCTTGGGATCAAATGTGGGGTTGAGATTTCCTCAACTTCAAAATTTACTTTTTCCAATTAGAATCCCAAAATTTTATATTTCAGACCCTTACATTAATTATTTTACTTATTTTGAAGTTGTTATTCCTTAGCATGACCTTGCATCAATTTTGAGTACACAAGGAGAAGGGTGGAAATCCTAAGCTCATAAGATTTCCACCAAATTTAACTACAATAGTTATCCTTAAGAAAATACCATTTTTAATTATCTTTATTATTTTAACATTGCTTTGATCAATTTTATGCCTTACTAAGGATCCCTCACAACCAAATTTTCACATCACCTTGTTCTAAGGGGAAATCTTGAGATTTTGGGAAGAAATAATAGCTAGTGAGAATCCTCTATAAAGAGGGTTTCCACTAGGGTAAATCCTTAGCTTAGAGGATTTCCACCACTTTCTAAATTTAATCACAATCCTTCTTCCATTTCCCAACCATGTAGACCTTTTTCACATACACTAAAACTCCAACCTTTCACTGGGATTTAGACAGTGAAAATATCTCAAAAAGACATCAAAACCCACACAAAAACCTCAAAAATTCTAGGTCCTAGCAACCCAAAATTTCTCCAACTCACCCTCAAACTTGGAGACTTGAAAATATTTCCAACTAAAACCACTTAAGAAAATTACTCCTACTACTAAAGGAAAAAGAGAGGGTCCCCATTTTCAATGGAGTGATGGTGTGAAAAACACACAACAGTACAGAATAAGGATGTTATGAACATAAAGTTATCAAAACACCATCTTCAGATAAAGAAAGTAAATTTGATGGAAGTTAATTCTATATTCTTACTAGAATAAAGACAATAAATTTTCATGTAAATATAAGATAATATAGATAGGCATGGCTGGAGATACTACATAACAACAAAAGAGTTATTTTCTAGGAGTGGGCTAATTTGGTAGCCTCTCCAGAGTCTCATGAAATGAAAACTTTAATAGAAGTTTTGAGAAAGTGATTAAAGGCAGAGGGGGGGCGGGGGGGGGTGGTGGCTAGGGGTGCTCTTTAAAGTGACAAGAAGGGATTATAAGGGCATACAAAATGTGATTTTATATCTTACAACAACAGAAATTTTGGAAATTGTTTATTTGATTAATGAAACCAATGGGGTACATATAGAAATTTAAAAAATATTTAAATTAAATTAAATGTCCTCTACAAATAGAATAATTAAAAAAGAAAAGAAACATCTAAATGATCATTAACTAAAGAATATAAAAGGCTGGCTCAAAATATAAAGTCTACGAGCCAAAATTAGCAAATGAACATAAGGTAGAAATATATTATGATACCCTCCCTTAAATGACCATTCTACAAACTACACAAAGTTTCCCCCTAAACTTAAAAATATTTTTTGGACTAAGAAACTTATTGAATATATAGTTTAGTCTAGTCCATAGCGGGTACATAAAAAAACATCATAGATCTATCTTCAATAATGTTGTGATTGAAATGACAATGAAGCTCTGTTAGAAAGGTTAATCTTTCCTTGGATGTATTAATTGGGATATTCCAAGGATCCCTAAATGTAGTTTTTCCTATTGTACACATGTGGAGGACATATCATTGTTTTTCCTTTATTCCACATGTAAGGATAACTCTTTTTTATTCCTTTATTTAGTTTATCCTCCTTAAGACGATTGTGAAACTTTGCACACACCTATTATGAATGTGGCATTCATAGAAATGGGAGTTACAAATGCAACTCCTTTCTCATCTCTATATAAGAGATGCTCCTCCTTCTTTCTTCTTCACTCTTAGCACTTGATGTTATTGTATTGAGCTATTTTGCTCCAACACTCTCTCTCTCTCTCTTCTCTAGGCATTTGCCTTCATTCATAATACTCACAAGGGGTTTTCTTTGCTTTCCCCTTATAAATCCTTATCTCCATTGTTGAACCATCTTGGTGTATGCTCTTGGATTTTGCTTATCTTATGGTAACATTGTTTCACACTTAACTTACTTGGATTGTTTCTCGTTCCTTGCTCAATCTTATCATTTCTAACATGGTATCAGAGCAATTTAATCTTTGTTTTGAGTGTTTGTATGAAGGTACGATTCGAAGGAGACTCTTGAGAGAGACTTCACTAATTTCTTCTTTAATCTTCTTAAGATGGAAGAAATTGAATTTTTTTTGGGTTTGGCTGGTTTACTGCCAAACTTGATTAACTCCTGTTTGCTCTAATTTGTGCAGGTTTTGATATATTATCAAGAGAGTTTATTCTAATCTATTTCATTTTTTTAAGTAATTTAATTTTGTTAGTCAAGTTTATTCTAAATCTCCTTTATCAAAATTTGTGTTAAATTTTTATTATTATTATCTTTTATCATTTCATATAAATCAAAATAAAAAAACATTTGCTTTTCTTATATGAGATTTTGAATATCTCTGGGCATCATTATGAAGGTTCAAATATTCCCGCTCTGTACTTTGTAACAGCTGTTATGACAGTACCTATTTTGAAATCACCCCCAATTTTTTTTCCATTGATAGTTTTCCTTCATCTGAAAATCTATTTTTGGCTTTCATTATCTCATTAAGTTTTTTGTCAAATCTGTTATTCTCACAATTGCTTTAAGATTCTTTAATTCTGTACTTTCTTGTATTAGTATTTCTTTTAAGTAATGTCTTCTTTTTCATTTTTTTTCTGAGGTTTCCTCTAAAATTTAAGCCTGTAAACCCGTATACGTCGTAGTAGACTTTGCATAGATCCCCTTTTTTTGTCGTCTTCTCGCTGCCAACAACTTTGGCTAGTGTCTTAATAAGCGTATCGATTTTTTATGGATTTCTGACATCTCTCGACTTACAGATGAATGACCCTGTCTCAATTGCCCACACATGCATTTGCATATATGCTCTTTTGCAGCAGCGAAAACGTGATATTGAGTTTCATCTAATGAAGAAAGACAAAGAATGATGTCTGATATGTCACGGCTTGAGTCCAAGGTTGAAAGGTTGGAGGCTCACGATTGCTATGAAGTGATGACTTCTTTTGTCACCCCTCCCATTGGCACCAAGTTCCAATAACTGGTGCTTTCAATGAGAAATATATAGATCTGCAATGCTCTTTATCCTTCCTTTTGACGGCAGAGCTTTGTCAATGCAGTTGGAGATGGGGGTTTTGTTTGTTGGAGTGAAGTTTTTTGGATACCCATTTGGGTTCAAATGTTTCATGAGGCTCAAAGAGTCTCTTTATAATTAGAGCAGCCAAATGCCTTCTCAGGGTAGTAAGGGTCCCTAAAGTTTCAGTCCTTAGATCTTTTAGGCACACAAAACTTTTCTGGTTTTGCGTTGTTTGTGTATTTTTTTTTTGGGGACATTTTGAAGAGGGGGCTATGGCGTCTGCCATGGAGCCAGCGGCGCAGACCTGCATAGCTGGTTTCTCGGTAAAAACTCATGATATTTTCAGCCCAGCATATTCCAGTAGCAAGAAAGAAGTCATGGATGCTTCATCTTCAGCTCCTAACACTAATTCAGCATTTTATTCTTTCATGAGGACTGTAGAAAAATATGCAACTCCTCATATTGATCTTGTTGTTGACAACTCTGCAGCTCTGAATATTGATGGATGTGTCGAAAGAGCCGAGGAAGTTTCTAAGGTGCACAATTTGCAGCAATGGAGGTCAGCTAAGTCGAAACTTTAGATGGCAGTTAATAGTAGTTTAATACAGAGGCAGTTCAGATATTTAGCCTCTTCTCCTCAACTGAAGGAAAGCCGCAGATGATGACAAGTATGATTATGACCTTTTTTGGTTAGTGACCGTTTCTTTGTTAGTTAGTGAACGTTTATTTTTTCATGATTATATTTAATAAGAGGATATCATGGCTTCGATAGTGATATTTATTGTATTCTTTCCATTGGAGCGCGTGGAAGCAACGGTCTGACTATTGGATTTTGAAATAAGAAATTCAATTCGCTTTCGGTAACAATTGTTGGATCTGTCTAGGACAACTTTTTGGAAGGTTGGATGTTGAGTTGGTACGGTTCCAATGAGACTGACAACTCTGAGATGTCAAAATAATTTCCACATTTTCCTTCATTGTGATATATGTGCACATAGTGTCACTTTTATGCTTTTATAGCATCATTCTATGCCCATGTTGGCGCTTTATGCCTTATTTATGGTTTTAACCTTTTTTAGATTCCTATGTTCACCTTGCATGGAGATTTTAACTGATAACTTATGCTTATTTCTCTTCCAAATATTTCTTACTTATCTCAAATTATTCAGGTTTATGAGTTATCTTACACTATTGCCTTCTAATGATCTATCTATGCACATAGTTACAGTCTTATGCTTTTATAGCATCTCTTTATGCTCATAGTAGCATTTCATGGTTTAATACCATTCTTTTATTATATTTTTTTTTTTGTAAGTTGCATCTGGAGCCAATTTATCAAGGTTAACTATGATGGACCCGACAGTTTTAAACTGACTCATAGTTGCCTTATTTGGCCCATGGAGTATCCCTCCATCCTATAATTGGTGTGTACTTACTTCAATGGATTTTCCCTCCATTTGTTCCACTTTGTTCCTCAATGCGAGGATGATATTTTATGGGGATTTCCCATTTCAATCTCTTTATCTCCTTAGTGTATGCTCCTAGTTTTGATTTAATCATGGTATGACTTCCTACACTTTGCTCATTTTTTAGTGTATAGGTGACGAGGCTACCATATCTTGGAGCACTCCTATATTGGAGACTTTATTTGAGAAAGTTGTTTTGACCCATGTTGATCTTTTTCCTCATGGAAATGATGTTGTTTGTCCATGATGGATTTCTTATTTGAAGGCAATATGTTGTTACTCCTCATAAACTCTTCCATTGGTCCACTTCAGCTATAATTCTTGGAAAAACTGTAACTTGAATTATTTGGTGCTTGAGGCACATGTTCTACTTATTTGTTTTTGTCTCTCTTATATTTCTTTGATAAATATACAATGTGATAATGTTCTGCATACTTTATTGCCTAGATCGTGGGTCATGTAGGTGATGGAGTCATGACCCATTCACCTGTAGTGGGATGACTCATTAGTGGACTGTCTATATCCATGTGATTGACACAATGTTGATGCAGGCTTCATTAGTTGGCCTTGTCTGTGGTCATTTGTGCATTAGTATGTTTCTTTCATGAGAGATTTATTGCATAAAGATTGGTCATTTTGACCCATATTATGATCATTTTTGAGCTTATGACTTATTTTAGATATCATGTTAACTCCATTGCATGTTGGTGAACAAATTCATTTATCCTCATTGATTAAATTATTATAACTTCATTTTTTTTACTAACTTGTACATTCAATGTAATTCTACTTGTGGATAGTTGTCTTGTTGTTCTCTTTTTTTTTCAGGTGATCCATCAAGGAACCTTCTCGATTTTTCACATATGAAGATGTGTCTATGCTTCCACATTCAAAGGACTCATGTACTTCTCTTGGATCTGAAAATGTACCATATGGCTTGAAGACAATCAAATTACTTCATATTGAAGATTACGTTGCAGATTTTTGTCAAAATATGGGTTTAATACCCTTTGATATAATTACCCCAAGTAAAGATTAAAGGGGGGTGTTAGAAGTTGTAATATTTCCTTGGTGTGTTTATAAACCAAGGTTAGACCTCCTTTATTTATTGTTATAATATATTAGGATATAAGCCAAGGTATCCTAATATATTTCTTTTTTGTCCTTTTTCCACTACATCTTATTTTTTCATCTAGTGGAATATGTGAGGAAAAATATATATTGTAATTTGTAATTTAGATTATTCCTCCTTAAGAGGAATCTCACACTTGGCCTCACACACTTATGAATGGTGGCATTCATAGACATGGGAGTTACATTCTAACTCCTCTCTCTCATATCTATTTAAGAGATGACCCTCCTCTCTCATTTACAATGAGGTTTCTTCCTCTTCTCAATTATTGTATGAGCAATTGCTCTCTTGCTCTCTCTCTCTTTCTCTCTTCCTTCTTAGGCTTTTCATGCCTCATTCATAATGTCACAAGGGGTTTTCTTTGCTTTCCCCTTTCCAAATATCTTGTCTCATGGTGTTGGATCTTGAACCTTTCTATCTCCTATTTTATGGTAATATCTTTTCATGCACTTACTCACTTAGATTCTTTCTTAGTATTGCTTATTTACAGATTTCTTTTTCCATTTCTAACATGGTATGCGAATTTGCCAAACTCCTAAGGGTATCTTTCTTTCTCAAAGCAAGTATGCTCATGATCTTTTAGAAAAATTTAAGATGAATGACTCTAACCATGTTTCAATTCCATGTGAATTAGGAACTAAATTAATGACTGATATGAATACTCCTTTTGTTGATGAAACTTTGTATCGACAGTTGGTAGGAAGTTTAAATTATTTAACTCTTACTAGACTTGATATTGCTTATAGTGTTGGTTTAGTTTCTCGATTTATGTCTAAACCTCAACAAACTCATTTTAAAGTTGCTAAATGAATCTTAAGGTACATTAAAGGAACTATTAATATGGGATTATTTTATGATGCAAATTCTGAATTTATTTTACATGGCTATACTGATTCCGATCTAGGTGGAGATCCCAATGATGAGAAATCCACTTGTGGTTATTGTTTCTTTGTTGGTTCAGGTGCAATTTCTTGGAAAAGCAAAAAAGAACACTCTATTTCCCTTTGCTCAATTGAAGCTAAATACAAAGGTTGTACCAATGCAGCTAAGGAAGCTTTATGGATTAGAAGACTTCTTGACGATTTGGGTCTACCTCAACAATCACCTACCCCTATACATTGTGACAATCAAAGTGTTATTGCCTTGGCAAAGAATCTAGTTTTTCATGCACGAACCAAACATATTTCACTTCAACATCACTTCATTCGAGAACAAGTTGAAGACAAGAAAATTTCTCTTCTTTACTGTAAAGGAGAAGATCAAGTGGCTGATATTTTAACCAAACCACTTTCTAAAGAGAGATTTTAGTTTCATTGTAAAAATTTGGGTTTACAACCTGTTGATGTAAACTCCCCAAGTAAATATTAAGGGGTGGTGTTAGAAATGTTAATCTTTCCTTGGATGTATTAATTGGGATATTCCAAGGATCCCTAAATGTAGTTTGTTCTATTGTACACATGTGGAGGACATGGCATTGTTTGTCCTTTATTTCACATGTAAGGACAACTTTTTTTTATTCCTTTATTTAGTTTATCCTCCTTAAGAGGATTGTGACACTTTGCACACACATATTATGAATGTGGCATCATAGAAATGGGAGTTACAAATGCAACTCATTTCTCATCTCTATATAAGAGATGCTCCTCCTTCTTTATTCTTCACTCTTAGCACTTGATGTTATTGTATTGAGCTATTTTGCTCCAACACTCTCTCTCTCTCTTCTCTAGGCATTTGCCTTCATTCATAATACTCACAAGGGGTTTTCTTTGCTTTCCCCTTATAAATCCTTGTCTCCATTGTTGAACCATCTTGGTGTATGCTCTTGGATTTTTCTTATCTTATGGTAACATTGTTTCACACTTAACTTACTTAGATTGTTTCTCGTTCCTTGCTCAATCTTATCATTTCTTACAAGCTCAATATGCTTTGTCAACTCACAAAAAACTATATTTTTAGCTAGTTTTAAAAATCCTTTCTTATAATAGAACAAGGGAGAAATTCCTTCTTAAGGCATGCGCATGGCTACAAACATCCTTCAATCCTAAACTACCAAACATGCCACCTTAACAATACCCCACTATTTAGCTTTGATGGGATAGACAGCTACTACCTACTACTTCCTAATGGTCCATGTAATTGTAGTTGCACAATAATTGAAAACATGCCTAGAGTAGACCTATGTCATCAATAAAACCTACCCAAACTAATTATTTAAAAAAAACTAGATAAGGATATATGCTTTTGTTGGAAAAAATCTCAAAATCAAGAGTGCTCTTTACATATCTCAACACGCACTTCACTACAATCCAATGTTTTGTATTTACTGCAATAAAGAAAGGGATGTGGCTCACAACATAGCTAATGTTAGGTCTAATGGCAATGAGATATATGATGACACCCACTAGTTTCCAAAAGCTTGATTCATCCACCACTAGTGAATCTGATTTTGATGAAGGTTTCTGTATATGCTACTTTAGTATGCTAGAAACATTAATTTAATGAAAACAAAAGCATTAACATTAACTAAATTAACATAACATATAAAATAGACAAAGAGAAGCCCTCAAATGAGAATGTGAGCCATTAAGGGGCTCTCTCAATGAGATTGTTCTCTTGATTTGGGGATGAGTCTAATTTGGATATGGATTTAGGATGTGTGCTCAAGGTTCTCAAACTAGCTTCAATGGTGTTCTTGATTGATTTTGGCTTTGGTGAATGGATTTGATATAAAAATTGCTCTCAAAATGGCATGGTAACTTTAGCTTAAGGATTGTGTTTTGGCTTGGAAGGGGATTCAATTTATAGGCTAAGGGCTTGAGGGTTTGAGGGCTAAGATGCAAAGATGGGGAAAAGCTTATGGAGGGCTCAGATTGCATGAGAGGAGAGCACATGGATTATGCTTCCTTACAGCCAATCAAGGAGTGACACATGTCACAGGGTGAGTGGATGGAGGAAAGGGCAAGGATGAGTCAACAAAGGAAGCTCAAGGCCTTAAAGACCCTCATAAATGGCTTGTAAGAGCAATGAATGGGTTTGTAAGAGTCTTTATGGCTTTGTGAGAGCATTCATTGTTGGGTGGTTGGGATATTTTGAGGGAAGACTTTGGCTTGGCTTAGGAAAGTCTTAAGCTTGTTTAGGGAATGTGACAAGGTTAGGGGGGGATTAGGCTTGGGTTTAGGATTAGATTAGGCTTGGGATGAGGATGAAGACTTTCTAGAAGAGTCTAGAACTTCCTAGGATAAGGTTTTTAGGAAATAAATAAAGTTTTATTTATTTCAAGGGTTTGGGTTGAGGAGATATTCATTAAAACATTTTTAATAAACATGAGAATTAATATTTAATCTTAATTAAATATTTTGAGTTGGGATTAGGGGTAGGAAATGATGGGATTAACCTTTAATCAAAATTAAAGAAGGATTAGAAGATTTTGGAAGAGGTTAGTGATCTTAAGGAAATCGGCCAAGTTTTGGGAAAAAATTAATTATTTATTTATTTTGGGAGTTTTGGTCAATTTATTAATTAAATAATTAATAAATAAGGAAATAATGTTTAAATAAGATTTAAACATTTTTGGGAGGGATTCCTTAATTAAATATTTTTAATTAAGACAAAGGGATTTAATGGCATAAAAAAAATTAATTAATTAAATAATTAATTAATGATGATGTCATCAGGAACTTTTCAAAAAATAAAAAATACTTTATTTTATAAGGAATTTTAGGTGTCTACATTTTGCCCCTCTTTGACATAGTGTTGAGACAACACTATTTCAAAGAAGTTCAGATATAAATGACACGAGGAAAATGCTTTAGCAACAAAGTTTCTCCAATCTCGGGTAAGAAGAGGAGAGACTAGACTGCATGATGCCCCCTCAAGAAGGCAGCAGGGAAAGAAAACCTGGCTTGACGGCTTCTTGAAAAATACAAGAATCTGGGATGAGCAAGAAGACTCAGATTGGCAAAGAGAAGGGGTTGAATTAGCTCAAACTCTCGCTACAGGAGAACAATAAAGGGCTATCAGATGCACAAGAGGAAGCAAGTTTAAGACTTTAGGGAAGGTGGAGGATGAAGGAGTGAAGCACTATAAAAAGGAATCCAAGATAGCGAGAAGGATGAGGGGATTATAAAGCTGATGCAATAGGATTTTGAAGAGTCAGATTGGAAAAAGATGGGTTTCAGAGATCCCTAGGACTAGGATTGTGGATCTCGAAAGATGAGGCTTGGTGGATTGATTTTATTGGTGGATCCCTAAGACTAGGATTGTGGATCCCTAAAGCTAAAAGTGATGATTGATTCAAAGAGATACTGATGCACAAGCTAGGGTAGGAGAGATGGAGGCTAGATGTGGATGGGGGATAATGGAGATGAAGGGAATCCATTGAAGCTTTTTTTTTGAGCGAGGGGATACTTCAAAGAGAAGTACCACCATGTAGTTAAGCACTAGATTTGCTATAGTACTATTGGTTAATTGCCAAGGCTACCAAGAATATCAAGGCCTTTTCACCAACTGTCTAGAGGACTGATGGACTGACTCAAAACAAACACGCAAGGATTGCCCCAGCATCACACATTAGTCCACGAGGAAGTAGTGTGGAACCGAAACTGGGTAATCCACAAGCAGAAAAGAAAAATAGACAAAAGACCTAATCAAGACCTTATGCTCAGATTGCCCCATTCACAGTATACCATGATACGGAATATCGTGGCAACCTTGAGGAGGGAACAAGAAGATTTCTTGGAAAAGATACTTCAAGACCCAAAAGGGAAGATTCCAAATCAAAAGAAAGCGAAAATCCAAAAGAGAACTATTTGCCAATGAGATGGGTAGGAAAAGGTACTAACAGACCAAGATTAGACATGAGGAAAGTTGTATCCTACAAGGATCTATCGGAGAGCACCTAAGCTAGTAGATTTTGGATGAGTGATGCATCTGGAAAGCTGAACTAAGAAGGATAACACTTTGGTGATAGGAGATCTAGCTAAAGGATGCATTGGAATAGCTAACCAAGGATTGTGCAATGTGTGCAAGATGTTGATCAAGGAGGAACTGACACGAAAGCTGGATAGATACAATGGTACTAAGCTAAAGAGGATGTATAAGCTGAAAGACCCAGATATGTTACAAATGTACAAGGTTGTGCATGTTTTGGTTTTGTGAGATGGAAATGTTTGTGAAGGGTGGGATGTCTATAATAGTTGATAGGTGGATAGGTAGATGGTTTGCGAAAAGCTTAAGAAAAATGGGATTCTTTGTGTGCATGTGATAGGATATAAACTGGGATACAAGATTATTTACAAGCTGGAATATGGTACAAGATTTTGGACAAGATTTGGATGTACAAGGTATGGTACAAGATTTAAAAGGTATAATACAAGCTTTGGTACAAGATTTACAAGCTGAGGTACAAGATTTACAAGCTTCTTTAGATTTTTGATATTTAGTTGGAACACCAAGGGAACAAGTAGGTGTTTTATGGGATGGTGGACGAAATGGATGAGGGATAGGATAGTGATAGATAATGGATTAGTCTTAGTACACAAGGTGCCTGAATTACCAAGTTTTCACCAAGGTACCTATCCAAGGCGCTTGAATTGCCAAGTTTTCACCATTAAATGCTTATTTCTCTTTACTATTTTTTTGTATTTTTCAAAAGCTAGGTATACCAAGGATCTTCAAGTATAGAACTTCTTGAGATGAATGATGTTAGTAGGATCATTCAAGAGTTCTCCTTTTGGTGTAGATAGCTGATAGGCTTAGGAGCCAAAGGAGGTAGTGACAACATAAGGACCAAGCCATGTAGGTTGAAACTTGCCTTTCTTTTCTCGATCAGCTTGGACTTTCATATTTTCTTTGAGGACCATGTCACCTGGTTGAAAGTGTCATGGAAGTACCTTCTTATTGAAATTCCTTTTGAGATGAGTTTGGTAGACTGTGAGATGATCATAGGCTTGTTGTCTCTTCTTGTCTAGGAGAACTAGATGGGTGAGTCTGGCTACTCTTCATCTGATATTTTCCCTTGCAAAGATATGCGCAAGGAGGGAAGTTCAACCTCTATGGGTAGTACCACTTTGGCACCATAGACTAGGGAGTATGGAGTTGTGCCTATACATGTACGAAAGGATGTTCGATAGGCCCATAGGGCTGGATTTATTTGTAGGTGCCAATCGCAGCCAAAATCATTGACAACTTTCTTTAGGATTTTGAGGAGGGTTTTGTTAGTTGCCTCTGCCTGGCAGTTACCTTGTGGGAAATATGGGCTAGAAAAGTGGTGATGGATGTGGAGGGAAGTGCATAATTCTTCCATGTTGAGATTTTCAAAGTTACCTCCGTGGTCGGTGAAGATGGTGGATGGGATGCCAAAGTGGCAAACAATGTTGTACAAGATGAACTTGGAGACCTGAACTCCTGTAGCTGAGACTAGGGGGACTGCTTCCACCCACTTCGTAAAATAGTTTGTAGCTATTATTATCCATTTATGTCTATCAGATGAGAGAGGTGTGATAGTTCCAACTAGATCAAGGCCCCAACAAGCAAAAGGCCAAGGTGGTGCAATAGGCTATAGATCTTGTGCTAGAGCGTGCACAAGATTTGTGTGTTGTGGACTTGGGAGACACTTTCTGACAAATTCATAGGAGTCTTCTTCAATGGTAGGCCAATAGTAGACTGCTCTAAGGATTTTTCGTGCTAGGACAATACCACTCATGTGGGCACCACAAAGTCTGGCGTGTACTTCTTTTAACGCCATCGCGGCCTCATTTTCATCTAAACATTGAGAGAGAGTATCATGATAACCCCGACGATATAGGGTATTGGCTATGATGACATAGTGGGATGATCTTTGGATAAGGTTCTGGCATTGGGTATGTGTGACGTGAGGAGATATGATTCCATCGTTAAGGTAAGCGTGAATCTTATGGTACCAAGGGGATTGGAGACCAACCAAGATACAAACACAATTTGAATCCTCATTCGCATAGGCGGGTGTGAGGAGTTGCTCGTCTAAGAACTCATACTGCATAGCCACTTGGGGAATTTCCAAGAGTGAGTTGATAGTAGCCATAGTGTTTGCTACTTTGTTCTGCATTCGAGGCACTTGTGTAAACTAAAGCTTTGTAAAATGCTGGGTTAGCTGATCAACTAGCTCTTTGTAGGGTAATAGCTTTTCATCTTTGGTTTGATATTCATTTAGGACTTGCTTGATGATGAGCTGAGAATCACCAAAGATTTGTAACTTAGTGATGTTCCATTCTACGATTATCTTTAATCTTGCTACGAGAGCTTCATATTCTGCTATATTGTTGGTGCTAGAGAATTGTAGCTTGAAGGCTTTTGGAATGTAATCTCCCTGGGGTGTAACCAATAATATTCCTACCCCTAATCCATGAGATGTGTATGAGCCATCAAAATAAAGTTTCCATGGGGGTTGTTCTTCAATTAGACAGATATGCTCATCTGGAAATGTTGTGATCAAAGGATACACATCTATTAGAGGTGCATCAGCTAGGTGATCTGTTATAGCTTGCCCTTTGATTGCCTTTCTGTCCACATACTAGATGTCAAATTCACTAAGGAGCATAACCCATTTGGCCAAATGACCTGTAAGTGTTGTTCTAGAGGGCATATACTTGAGAGGGTCTATCTTGGAGACTAGTTGGATGGTATGACTTAGCATGTAGTGGCAAAGCTTTTGGGTTGAGAAAACAATAGCCAAACAAGCTTTTTCCATATGAGTGTAATTGAGTTTATAACCAACTAGGGTTCTACTAATATAATAGATGGCTCTTTCTCTGTTGTAGTCATCGTGTTGTGCCAGAAGTGCCCCTAGAGTAGTAGGTGTTGCTAATATGTACAAGATCAAGGGACGATCAAGAACTGGTGGAACCAAGATAGGGGGATTGGCGAGATACTGCTTGAGCTGATCGAAGCTACGTTGACATAAAGGATCCCACTTGAAGTTTTCATCCTTCTTCAATAAATGTGTAAATGGCGTACACTTATTTGCAAGCTGGGAGATGAAGCGCTGGATAGATTGAAGTTTTTCTTGAAGAGTGCGAAGCTGTCGCAGTGTTTGGGGAGGAGGCATGTCTAAGATAGCCTTGACCTTCTTGGGGTCAATCTCTATACCTCATTTAGAAACTATAAAGCCTAGAAGCTTGCTAGATGTGACCCCAAAGACACACTTCTTGGGATTTAGCATGAGATGATATTTGGCTAACTTATCAAAGATTTTCTCCATGTCAGCAAGATGATCCACGAAGGTACGAGATTTGACCAGTATATCATCCACATAATCCTCCAAAATGTTATGGATGAGATCATGAAAATGGCTGTCATAGCTCTTTGATAGGTATCCCTAGCATTCTTTAGGCCAAAAGGCATCATGTTGTAACAAAAGGTTCCCCAAGGGGTAGTGAATGATGTCTTATGTTGATCCTCTTCTACAATCTTGATTTGATTATACCCAGAAAATCCATCCATGAGGGACAAAATTTCATGTCCAGTTGTAAGATCTACAATCATATCTATGTTGGGCAAGGGAAAATCATCTTTTGGACAAGCTTTGTTAAGATCTCTGAAATCAGTGCAGATTTTGATGTCACCGGAAGGTTTAGTGATGGGGACCATGTTGGAGATCCACTCTGAGTAGTCGATAGATTGGATAACCTTAGCAGCTAACATTTTTTCTAATTCAGCTTTGACCAGTAATGCCACCTTGGGGTGCATTTTTCTAAGCTTTTGTCTGACGAGCTTGATCTTTAGATCGACTGCAAGATGATGAACTACAAGCTTTGGATCAAGCCCTGGCATGTCCTGATATGACCATGCAAATTGGCCAATGTTCTCTCATAAGACCTCAAAGAGGAGATCAGCTTGGTCTTGCGATAGGGATGCAGCAATGTGAACAAGTCTAGGGATCTTCGAAGAATCGATGTTGACTTCTCTAGTATCCTCAATTAGAATAGAAGACACCTCTGGTCAATTATCTTGAGGAGGCAATGCTAAATCCTCATGTTCTACTTGTGACTCTGGATTTTCTTGCTGAGGGGTTCTCTTCGCTGCCTTAGTTAGTCTCAAATTTACCCTAGTTCCAGTTTTTGGTGTATCAGAACTAGGTTGGGGATTTTCTCCAAAATACCCCTTGGGATCGAGCTTATAGATATAGGTAGAATCTAGTTTTGTTTTCTTTTGAGGAGTTTTGGCTCCCATGAATCTTAGAAGTGCTTCCTCTAATGTGAACTCATCAATGTGTATGATGCTTGGTTGGTCCCAATCTATGAGTTGTGGATGGGCGAGTGGTAGGTCAATGAAAAGGATGGATAGTTCTTGGAGAACGGAGTCTCCAAGGGAGATTTGGTCTAGGATATCATCGTAGGCTCTCTTTTCAACTTCCTTAGGAATGTCTTTGATTTCAACAAGGTCGCGGTGAATGTTCAAAAAAGCGTGACCATTCTCATTGGTGCCCCCAATTGTGGGTATGCCGAAGCCAAGACCTGACTTTGTTTCCCACTGGTGTGCTTTGATGGGGCACTACATGCCTCTTTCTTCTAGTCCTAGACCACCACCTTGATAGTTCCATTTGTTAGTTATGAGCTTATGTTTGTGGGGATACTTTTGGCTGAAGTGATCAAGGCATGCTTGATTTCTTGGAGTTGCATCCTTATGTAACCAATTGTTGATATCTAGAGTGAGCTCCTCATGAAGAGGGACTTTTGAGGATACAAAGGTTGTTGGGCCAAACTATTTGTATCAAGGAGGTGGAATCTCCTTAGCTTTGTGATATGTCAGTCATCCATGGGCATGTGGATCAAGTGGGAGTGCCCCGACAGCAAATGCATCTGACAGACTATACTCTCCATAGCCTTTGTTATTGATCTTTACGGTAGATAGGGTGGAGGCGAGCATGGTTTATGGGTCATTACAAGTGTGGGATGAGCTGGAAATGGCTGTGTCAATATCAATTCCAGGGCAATGGTTTGCATATGAAGCTTCAACCACATTGCAGTAAGAAAAGGGTTCTGGATCGGCATGGATGGTTACGTCAGTGCCTTGATGCAAAAATTTGATGCACTGATGGTAAGTGGATGGAACAACCTTCATGGCATGAATCCATGGGCAACCAAGGAGGATGTTAAATGGTAGGTTTAGATCAATAACATGGTAGAGTGTTTCTTGGATGACTGGCCCAACCTTGATTGGTAGCAAAATAGTTCCTTCTGTGGTTCTTTCCAAGTTGTCATAAGCTTTGATTGTGATAACCTCACTGATGATATCGGCCTCAGTAGACCCAACTTTTTTTATGAATTTTAGGGTACAAATATTCAAGGCTGATCCATTATCTATCATTACTCTTTTTACGATGAAGTTGGATACCATGATGGCTATGCGAAGTGGGAGGGTGTGATCTAGCTCGACCACGGGTATGTCAATAGTTTTGAATGATAGGGCACATGAGGAGGATAGGTGTCCAATGAGATTATGAAAATCAGTAGTGTTGATATCTGAAGGGACATGAGATTCTATGAGAGCACTGTCAAGGATGTTTTTGTACACAGGACTAGTGCGAAGAAGGTCTAAAATGGAGATTTGGGCTGGCATGTTCCCAAGGTGTTCCAAGATATTGTATTGGCTTTTTGATGGAGCTGATGGTGCTAGTGGAACTAGTGGGCATGTGATGTTAAATTGCACTCTTTGAGTGGTGACTGCACACTCATTGTTTGGTCCTTGGATATTGATAACATTGACAGAAGGCTCTTTCTCGGATATACAACCTATGAGGCTACCATAGTCTATATAGGATGAAGTGTGGTCATTGTTCTTCCAATGCTATTGGTTTGGCTGGTGATTGTTGGTGTTGTTGTTTTTGGTTTGGATAGGTGATTTTCTAGCATTTTGGTTATTGTGAGGAGGAAAAGCATTTTGATAGATCTATAAGCCTACATTGGGAGAGGTTTGGGCACCAACGGTGATTTCTTTCCGATCAATGAGGTCCTGCACATAATCTTTCAGTTTCATGCATCTAAGGGTAGTGTGACCTTTTACCCTATGAAATTTGCAGTACTCATTATCTTTTTACCATGCAGCTTTGGATTGACCTGGGTCAATTTGCTAGGTAGGAGGAAATTCAATGAGGTTTTCTTTAGTCAATTTCTCAAAAATGACATCCAATACCTCACCAAGGGGTGTATAATTTCTAGGCGCAGGTTGGAACTTGGGCTTTGGTCCTGCAACTACATTGATGGCATTAGCTTGATTGCTAGACCCTTGAAAGTTGGGTCTTGGATTGTGGTTTTGATAGCTTTGGTTATTTTTTTGTTGGTAGTTGATAGCTTGTTGATTGTTTGGTTGATAAGGTGGGTTGGACTGATTTTGGGAAGGACCAACAATATTCACATGTCTCGTATTAGTAACCCCATCTGTTGCAACGAGCTTGTTTTTGTTCCAATACCTAGACTTGTCATTGGAATGTGATTGATTTTGGTTGGCTTCCTTGTAGATCTTGACCACACCATCTTTAATGAGTCCTTTCTCAAGGATCATTCCTTTCTCTTTGATATCTTTGTAGGTCTGCAAACAATTCATGGTCATGTGGTGGGCCAAGCTGGGATGGGCATTATCAATAAACATCATCACCAAATGTTGCTCTGGAAAGGTGCAAGATATGCGGGTGGTAAGGGTTTTCCATCTTTGCAGATATTCGGGAAGGCTTTCTCCACCTTTTTGCTTAGTGTGGACAAGATCAACTATTGATAGTTCTGTTTGAACAAGATGGGCATATTGGGCTACAAGAGCCTCAGACAATTCAGCAAAGTTTTTTATTGTGCCATATGGTATTCTATAAAACCATTCAAGAGCTGGTCCGACCAAGCTTTTGGGAAAGAGACGCAAGAGGAAGATGTCATCGTATGCCACTTCTTGGCAGTGCATATGGAATTCTTTGATATGTGTGAAAGGGTCTCCTTTTCCTCTGAATTTTTCAAACTTGGGTATCTCAAAGTTTTTGGGAAATGGTGTCATGGTAATGGTTCTATCAAATGGGTAAGGACACACATTCTCAAACTTGAAGGTTTTTGGATCATTTCCCTCCTGGATATTCTTCAAAGCTGTCTTCATGGCTTCCCATTCTGAATTAATGGGTGATGGTTGGGGTGCCCCCAATGTAGGAGTGCCCTGAGGTAGGTATGTGCTAGATGGGGCAATGGAATATGGATGGCTCTGAGGGATTTTCTGATAGGGATTGTACATTGCTTGGGAAAATGAATGGTGGATGATGGGTTGTTGAGGTGGAGGTGGCACATATTGTTGCATGTGTTGTGAGGCTTGATGCTGATATTGGATTTAAGGTTGGGATTGAGGAATATAAGATGGCTATGGGATTAATGAATTTCTTTGTGGCGGTAAGGTATAAGATGGTTGTGAAGCTTGGGGAAAGGATTGGGGAGCTTGTGAAACTTGACTTTGGATTTGAGGAGTTTGACCAATATATGTGGGTTGTGCCCCCATTTGGGAAGGTATCTGCATGGCAAAAGAGGTCAAGTATTTGGTGGTTGGTGGTGGTGGATTTCCTCCTAGAAATGGCATAGAAAAATAGTTGGTAATAGGAGGTAATGGATTAGTGGGTGGTGGAGGTAACTATTGAGGACTTTTTGATGAAGTTCAAATCTTTGCGTACACTTTTGCAGGGATGTAGGAAAACCAAGACAGATGATGAGTGTATTTTTTTGATACTCTCAAAGTTGAGGGGACAATATCAGATCTTCTCTTCCACTTTCTACTCCATTATGGATGCCTTGGGTGATAGACAGAGGATGCCTTCATTTGAGATGTTTTGTGATCAGTTAACTTGTGAATAGTTCAAGATCAATCAGATGGATTCACTTTCAGGTTCACAGTCATAGGCATTGCTTGTCAAGAATACATAGGAGCAGAAGTCAAAGCATATATCAGATCCCTCTTCTACTAGTTGATCATCTTCAAAGAAGAAGGAGAAAAAGAAGAATGAGACTCCTACTTGTTCCTATTGTTGAAAAGGATCTCATGATGATGCACATTGTTCTCAGAAGAGATTTGATGGCTATGAGAACAAATTGCTGATTTGCAAGCTCTCCTTTAGAAGAGCAATATTTCCTCTCCATCCTCTTCTACCTCACAAGGGTCTTCTTTTTAGGCTTCTTCCACATCTTCACCATCTACATCAGATCTTGGAAAGGGTCATGTATTACAGGCTTCCATTGCATCTCCTTTGTAGGTTCCTTGGATATTAGATTTAGGTGCTTCTCACCATATGACATCTTCTCAAGGTGTCTTCTCTACTCTTGAGGCTTCTCCTATTCCTCATATTCTCATGGGGAATAACACTACCATACTAGTTTTTGGGAAAGGTTCAGTTAAAATCTAGGATGGTATATTCAATGATGTATTGTATTTTCCATCTTTGTCTGGCAACCTTCTCTCAATTTCTCAGATTACACACAATGGATCAAGGAAGACAATTGAGGTCACAGTAGATTTAGTCTTCATTTAGGATTGTGTAATAGGAGGTCTTATTGCTATAGGGGTAGTTGATCCTTCCACCTGTCTCTACACCTTCTCACACTTTGGTCCACCATCTCCATTATTGGAGCACATTTCTTCTCTTTTGCAGGAGCATCATGTGGTGCAGTCTAGATACTTGAACCTTTGTATTGTTCCTAAGATCCCTATTTTGACTACCACACCACATCCAATTGAGGGCTTTTCTCCTCTATAGTGATGCAGAGCCACACCTTGGAAAACTCAGGAGAAATCACTCACTCAACTGAGTTGCTTCAAGGGGCATCTACAACCTTCAAGAACACAAACTAAAATCAGATTCACTAAACAAAACTTTGAAAATAAAATCCTCCAAAATATCTTCTTGCTGCCTTCGGATAGACCCACACTCAGACATGAATAACTTTCGAACCAGAAATGATTTACTCAATCCAACCGTTGAGATTTGGCATAACTAGGTTTCAAACAACATATACAAATTTTAGAGAAATCCAATGGTTCAAACCTGAGATATTGACCATGCATCGAAGTACATTTTTCTGCAAAACATTGCTTCTTGCTGTCTCTAGATAGACCTGTGAACAGACATGTATAACTTTTGAACTAGATCAAAACTCTTCAATCGCTCTAGTGAAGATGGGCATAATTAGGCCTATAATAACATATCCAAAGTTCATAAAAATCCAACAGTGCATTTGAGAGATATTATCTATGCACTGAGACTAATTTTCTACAACATACCGAATTCGACCCAAAACTAAAACTTTTTAATCTTTTACAAACTATCAACTTGTTTCTAGTAAGAAGATAAGAAAAATCCGTTCAAAACTCAGACCATCAAAAACTTGCACAAAGACAAAATAAAAAAACATTCCATATCTCTCCAAATTTGATTCCTCTGCTACATAGCCGACTGGCTCTCATTTTAAAATTGACTTTCTTTTCCTAATTAAAGGATGTGAAACATTTTCTTCTTATTTAGAAAAGAAGAATGTCTTCTATCCAAAAAAAGGATAAGAATCTAAAATGTTTTTTCTACCAATATTAGACAGTCATTTTCTAAGTCAGGAATATTCCAAAAATTGCCTACTACCTATTATTGGATTCTAAAAATCATTAAACACTCCACCTACGAACTAAAAAAAAATATTCTAATTTAAGATCCACACACCTGGTCCTAGGTGGCTATATCTGGAGAGCTTATCGAACTGCTACTCTAGGTATGCCACCACATGTAGGACGTTATTACAAACTTCAAAAACTAAAAGCATTTAAAACATAACATTGAATTTCCTATTACATTTTCAACAATGTTGCCTCTTGTAGCGTTTCTCTTCTCTGCCACTGCAGGATACTCCCCTGTAGAATGAATCTCAAGTCCTCTTGAGATGATGTGTTGTAGAAATGAATCTCATTCTTCTTTCAAACTTTCCAATTTCTTTGAACTAGGATGAGCATATCTACAAGAAAAACAAAAATAATATCCAACTTCTCCACCTTGTAGCTTTGATTCTTTAATGCTATAAATGTCATAGAAAATTCTCCAGCATGATTCACTATACATGAAATCTGCATCCCTACATAAATATTATTAAGATTATTTGAGTTCTCTTTTTGAATATGAGCTTCCTTATACACCATGTAATGTGCATCATATCTATCTTCATCAATAGTAACCATAAACTTATCTGCTTCTTGACTATCAACCAGTTTCACATCTTGAATCTTAAGAATCGTATTTATCTCTTCTTCCTTTATTAAACATTTATCATCATCTTGATCTTCTGTAGTAATCTCACTTTCAAATATCTCTTTCTTATTACAACTTTGCTCAAGAACAATAACAATATTGCACTCTTTCCTTTCTTCTTCAAGCTAAGTTTCCGTACTACCGCCATGCCTTTCCCATTCTCCCACAATGGCTGCAAATTTTTTCCATAAATCAGATTCTTCTTTAGAACTTGCTGTTACACATTCCTTAGCTTCATCTTCATGCCATTCCTCTTGACATTTTTCTTCATTATGCATATTTAAGGCTTCATTAGTTGCCTCTAAAATCTTTTCCATAGGAGTACCTTCCAGCATTGTACTCTTCTCTATTTTCAAAGGACATGTTACTGTTCCAACCACAGATTGTTTGCATTCAAATCCAATAGGGCTTGTCTTGTTACTACTCTCGTCAAGAGATACTTGTTGCACTTCTTGTTGCTGCACTTTGTGTTCTTGCTGCACTTCTTTCAACTTATCTTTATTCTCTTTCAACTTAGTGTCATTCTCCTCAAGTCTCCTTCTCAAATTGTTTATCTCCTCTTCTATCTTGCTTAGCTCTTCTCTTTGTTTTCTCCTTTCTTCTTTCTCTCTTTTCTTCTTTTCCTCTATCTCCTTCTGTTTAGAATCCTTTCTCTGCGGATACCTTCTAAAAAGATACAATAAAGCTGCTTCTTCTTGTCCCATCATTCCTCAGTTAGGTTATTTTCTTCTTATCTAGTATCCTAGATTTCTTCTCAGACTATTTCTCTCAATCTTTCACAATCACACAAACATATACACAACTATTTTTTCCCAAACCTTTTGCTGAGCTCTGATACCAAAAATGATGCAGAGCCACACCTTGGAAAACTCAAGAGAAATCAGTCACTCAACTGAGTTTCTTCAAGGGTCATCTACAACCTTCAGGAACACAAACTAAAATTAGATTCAATAAATAAATCTTTGAAAATAAAATCCTCCAAAATATATTCTTGCTGCCTTCGGATAGACCCGCACTCAAACATGAATAACTTTCGAACTATAAAATATTTACTCAATCCAACCATTGAGATTTGGAATAACTAGGTTTCAAACAACATATAAAATTTTTAGAGAAATCCAACGATTCAAATCTGAGATATTGACCACGCATCGAAGTACATTTTTCTGCAAAACATTGCTTCTTGTTGTCTCTAGATAGACCTGTGAACAGACATGTATAACTTTTGAACCAAATCAAAAATCTTCAATCACTCTAGTGAAGATGGGCATAATTAGGCCTATAATCACATATCCAAAGCTCATGAAAATCCAACAGCGCATTTGGGAGATATTACCTATGCACTGAGACTAATTTTCTGCAACATACCGAATTCAACCCAAAACTAAAACTTTTTAATCTTCTGCAAACTATCAACTTGTTTCTAGTGAGAAGATAATAAAAATCCGTTCAAAACTCAGACCATCGAAAACTTGCACAAAGACAAAATAAAAAAACATTCCATATCTCTCCAAATTTGATTCCTCTGCTACATAGCCGACTGGCTCTCATTTTAAAACTGACTTTCTTTTCCTAATTAAAGGATGTGAAACATTTTTTTCTGATTTAGAAAAGAAGAACGTCTTCTATCCAAAAAAAGGATAAGAATCTAAAACATTTTTTCTACCAATATTAGACAGTCGTTTTCTAAGTCAAGAATATTCCAAAAATTGCCTACTACCTATTATTGGATTCTAAAAATCATTAAACACTCCACCTACGAACTAAAAAAACTATTCTAATTTAAGATCCACACACCTGGTCCTAGGTGTCTATATCTGGAGAGCTTATCGAACTGCTACTCTAGGTATGCCACCACATGTAGGACATTATTACAAACTTCAAAAACTAAAAGAATTTAAAACATAAAATTAAATTTCCTATTACATTTTCAACAATGTTGCCTCCTGTAGCGTTTCTCTTCTCTGCCACTGCAGCATATAGGATTCTTCTTCTGCGCTACCTGATCCTCTAGCTTCACTCATTGAGACTCCAAGTGCACCTATTATGGATTTTGCAGTGGACATTCATGATAGTATTATCAGAACTACCTTGGGGATTCCCTTTCAAGATCCTCATATTTTCTCCTTTGAGCATCAGATATGCCTTCCAATTTTCCCTATTATTCAGTGCTGCAGTGGCAGAGAAGAGAAACGCTACAGGAGGTAACATTGTTGAAAATGTAATAGGAAATTTAATGTTATGTTTTAAATTCTTTTAGTTTTTGAAGTTTGTATTAACTTCCTACATGTGGTGGCATACCTAGAGTAGCAGTTCGATAAGCTCTCCAGATATAGCCACCTAGGACCAGGTGTGTGGATCTTAAATTAGAATAGTTTTTTTTAGTTCGTAGGTGGAGTGTTTAATGATTTTTAGAATCCAATAATAGGTAGTAGGCAATTTTTGGAATATTCCTGACTTAGAAAATGACTGTCTAATATTTAAAAAACCTATACCTGGTCCTAGGTGGCTATATCTGGAGAGCTCATTGAACTGCTACTCTAGGTATGCCACCACATGTAGGACATTTATTGAAAACATTAAATTTAAATATTGAAAACATAAAACATTTCTTATTTTATTTCCCGCTCTGCTACTGCAGCATATCAGAATATAGAAATATCCATAGTTTATCTTCACCCGCACACCAAGATCTTTAACCTGGAATGTCCTCAAAGAAAATATATTTGCACTTTTATAAGAGAGACCAAGATTGAATTGCTGCCAAACTCCATAGTTGATTATCTATATCCTTTCTAAGGCAAAAATTGAAACTTTCTTTATTACCCAAATTCAAATGCCTCTCTTCCATAGCCAACCTTTTCTAACAACATTTTCTTTGAGGACATTCTAGGTTAAAGATCTTGGTGTGTGGGTGAAGATAAACTATGGAGATTTATATATTCTGATTAATCCAATCTTGAGTTTGGTTCGAGTTTGATCCCGGCTGATTGATGTCATGCCCCTTGAAGTAACTTAGTTGAGTGAGTATTCCTCCTGAGCTTTCCAAGGTGTGGCTCTACATCATTTTTGGTATCAGAGCACTGAACAAGATCACTATGAGGTACAAATTTCCAATGCCTAGAATAGAAGATTTACTCGATTGTTTAGGGAAAGCAAGATATTTTTCAAAGATTGATTTGAAAAGCGAGTATCATCAGATAAGAATTAGGCCAGGAGATGAATGGAAAATAGCATTTAAGACAAATGAGGGATTGTATGAATGGAAGGTAATGCCATTTGGATTGTCTAACGCTCCTAGTACGTTTATGAAGGATTTTACAGGGAAGTTTTTGATCGTATATCTAGATGACATTTTTGTTTTCAGCGAAATAAAAGAGGAGCATCTGAAACACATAGATTTGGTGTTGAGAAGGTTACAAGAGGAAAAGTTAATGATCAATATGGAGAAATGTAGTTTTATGCGAGAGGAACTGACATACCTTGGCTTTGTGATCTCAAAGGGAACACTCAAGATGGATCAAGATAAGGTAAGAGCAATTCTTTCTTGGCCAACTCCCAGAACTATTGCAGCAGTTAGAAGTTTTCATGGTTTAGCCACTTTCTATAGAAAGTTTATTAGAAATTTCAGCTTGATTTGTGCACCTATTTTGAACACCATAAAAGGAGGCCAAAAGTGTAAATTGGTTTGGACAGAAGAAGCCAATAAAGCCTTTGAACTTCTTAAGCAAAAAGTGGCTCGACAACTAATCCTGGCATTTCCTGATTTCAATAAAGTCTTTCAGATAGAATGTGATGCAAGCAACATAGCCATAGGAGGTGTTCTTAGTCAAGAGGACAGACCAGTAGCCTTTTTCAGCAAGAAGTTCAATGAAGCCAAACAGATATATTCATCATACGATTTGGAAATGTATGCACTTGTTCAATCCCTGAAGAAATGGAGACACTATTTTCTACCCAGGGAATTCATTGTATACACAGATAACCAGGCACTTAGTTTCATAAACAGTCAAGAGAAATTGAATCATAGGCACATGAAATGGGTGGAGACATTGCAAGCATTCACATTTTCTATCAAGCACAAGAAGGGAGTAACAAATAAGGTTGTTGATGCATTAAGCCGAAGAACTTTGACTACATCACAAATTCAGTTGGAAAATACAGGCATTTCAAATATGAAAGGTATCTATGTTGATGATGCTGATTTCAAAGACATTTATCAGGCATGTATTAATCTGGATGAAAGGTACAATAGGGAATATTCTAATTTTCTGGTTCAAGAAGGATTATTGTTCAAGGGAGGACAACTTTGCATCCCAAAGTGTTCAATGAGAGATAACATCATACAGGAGAAACATAGTGGCACATTATCTGGTCATTTTGGACTGGATAAGACTTTAGAGCTAGTTCGTAGACACTATTTTTGGCCAAAGTTACAAAAGGATGTGCGGAAGTTTGTAGAAGAATGCACCATTTGTCAGAAAGGTAAAGGTAAAAGTACCAATGCAGGATTGTATCAGCCCTTACCTATTCCTTCACGACCATGGGAAAGTATTAGTATGGATTTTGTTATGGGATTACCAAGAACTCAGAAGGGGTATGATAGCATTTTTGTTGTTGTGGATAGATTCAGTAAAATGTCACATTTCTTACCATGTAAATCCACCAAAGATGCATCATACATTGCAGATTTATTTTTCAAGGAGATAGTGCGAATTCATGGACTACCACTAAATATTGTTTCTGATAGAGATGGCAGATTTGTGGGTCATTTTTGGAGGACTCTTTGGAAGAAACTAGGCACAAATTTATCATTTTCATCTACATATCATCCATAGACCGATGGTCAAACAGAAGTTGTCAACAGATCTTTGGGAAATCTATTAAGATGCCTTACAAAACAACATGGAAAAGAAAAAACTATGGAATATTCCTGACTTAGAAAATGATTGTCTAATATTGGTAGAAAAAATATTTCAGATTCTTATCCTTTTTTTGGATAGAAGACGTTCTTCTTTTCTAAATAAGAAGAAAATGTTTCACATCCTTTAATTAGGAAAAGAAAGTCAGTTTTAAAATGAGAGCCAGTCGGCTATGTAGCAGAGGAATCGAATTTGGAGAGATATGGAATGTTTTTTTATTTTGTCTTTGTGCAAGTTTTTGATGGTCTGAGTTTTGAATGGATTTTTCTTATCTTCTCACTGGAAACAAGTTGATAGTTTGCAGAAGATTAAAAAATTTTAGTTTTGGGTCGAATTCGGTATGTTGCAGAAAATTAGTCTCAGTGCATAGGTAATATCTCCCAAATGCACTATTGGATTTTCATGAGCTTTGGATATGTTATTATAGGCCTAATTACGCCCATCTTCACTAGAGTGATTGAAGATTTTTGATCTGCTTCAAAAGTTATACATGTCTGTTCACAAGTCTATCTAGAGACAGCAAGAAGCAATGCTTTGTAGAAAAATGTACTCCAATGCGTGGTCAATATCTCAGGTTTGAACCATTGGATTTCTCTAAAAAAATTATATGTTGTTTGAAACCTAGTTATGCCAAATCTCAATGGTTAGATTGAGTAAATATTTTCTAGTTCAAAATTTATTCATGTCTGAGTGCGGGTCTATCCGAAGGCAACAAGAAGATATTTTGGAGGATTTTATTTTCAAAGTTTTGTTTATTGAAGCTGATTTTAGTTTGTGTTCCTGAAGGTTGTAGATGCCCCTTGAAGCAACTCAGTTGAGTGACTGATTTCTCTGGAGTTTTCCAAGGTGTGGCTCTACATCATTCAGGGGTTCCCTTTTTTTGTTCCCTTGTTTACTCCGCATTGGAGTTTCGTTGGTTCGATTCTTTCTTTGGGGGATCCATTATTTTGGGGGGCTTTGGCAGATTTTCTATCTCTCATATGGGGCTGGTTATACTTATGGTTTTGAGAGAGTCTCTTGAAACATTTCTGGTGGAAGTTTTCCTTTGCGGGTCTTGTTGAGGCCTTCCTTCCTTCCTTCCTTTTTTCACTATTTTTTTTACCTCCTTTTGGGGGAGGGTTTTTCCCACAAGGTTTTCTCTCTTTCCCCATTTTCAGAGGTTGCATTTCTTGCATTGTACATGGGTATCTAACATGGCCTTGTTGTTGGGACCCATTCTACATTTTCATCTTAGTTTTTGTGAGCTTAAGGCATTCCCCTAAGTTGCACTTAAGTGGGGGTGTTAGAGTAAATAATTATTTATTTATTTATTTATTCTATTACTTAAGCTTACTTAGGTAAATGCATATATTTAATAGTTGTAGTAGTTAGTTGTTGACAACATAGGGGTTTTTTCCCTTCTAGCATGTTCCACCTTTTTGTGGAAGTGTGCTTAGTTGTCAACCTTATCCTCTACCTCCTTCCAGCTTGTTCTACAAGCTTCCATGAGGCCTTTATATTCGGTCTCTCACTCATTGTAAAATCATCCATTCACACACCAATTTCATTTTCCTATTGTGAAATATTTTCTCTTGCATTGTTTTGCTTCAAGCTCTTGCTCCTTCGATTTCTCTTTTGCAAGCTATTTGCATGTACGTGATCTTGGCGATCTGTGGAGTTGGATTTCATCAACTCCTAGAATATCAAAGTCTTGTGGTTATCTAAAAAATTAGGATTGTTTTTTAGCTTTAAAAAGGTGAAAGATTCAATCCTAGTTTGCACAAAGACAAAAATAGAACCTTCATGTTGTCATGTCCCCTTTTCAAATAATTAAAAAAGATAATCTTTGCTAAGACAGGCAGGCCCAAGAAAGTGAAGTTTCGGAAAAAGGGAGTTAATCTTTGGAAACCGTTGGACTAATAAATGATAATTATTATTAAAATATGTTTCATTAACCTCTCTTGGACGTGAGTTACAGTTATGCCCTTTTTAAAGAGGTTTGGAGGCATTTTGGGGGGATTCCAGAACTTGATTTTTGCTCATTCTTTGTTATTCTTCAGAGGCCGCCAAACCTGTGGAGAAGGAGACCCAAGAATGGGAGTTTGCAGGTTTCCAGGGAGACCCAAGAACGGGATTTTGCAGGTTTCCAAGAAGGCTAAGGACGGGAGTTTGAAGCCATTCCATGTGCATGCTCATACAGAGTTTGCCTTTGTGCTGAACAGTGCAGATTTGTGAGTTTCCGAGTGTATTTTTGTAAGAGTTTGGTGTTTCCGGTTGAGTATTTCATATCAGTTTTGGTTGCTGCTGTATTTTATACTTTAAGCTGTTAAAATAGAGCTGAATATATATATTGGTATGTGATTAAACTTCTGAGATAGATTATTAGTGTTCTTGTGGTGTTTCCGGGCATATTTTGTGCTATTTCGGGAGCCCGATGAGCATAGTTTTGGTCCTACATTTTCGAGCTGTTGTGTAAAGGCTATACGGATCTGGAAATGTCAATTTGTAGGCTGTTATGCTGCTGAAAGTTCTGTAAAAATTTCCATTTTCAGATTGATTAATAATTTGTGAAGTTGTGAAGCTTTTGGCACCATTTCTGGCATACCCGATTTGGGGTTTCTTGAGAAATTTGGTGGATCTTTGGGATATTAGCTGTTTGATTTTAAAGATCTGATTAGAGGTTGAAAATATCATGAAAAATCAGAAAAGGGACATTTTAGTGGTATCAGAGCCATGATCTTGCCAGCCTGAGGGTTTGTAGAAGTTGCAGGTCAGTTTTGACAACTACCCAGATCTTGCATTTCAGTTTTTAGAACTACCCAAATCTTGCATGCCATAATTTATGGTTGCATGTTGCTTCTAATCAGATGCATGTCAAAATTTATGGTTACATGCTATTTCAAATCATTTTCATGTTAGTTCTTGGTAAATTTGGTGGTTGTAGAAGTTTGCATTTCAGTTTTGACAAGTACCCAGATCTTGCATATCAGTTTTGACAACTACCCAGATCTTGCATGTCATAATTTGGTGGTTGCATGCTTCTAATCAGTTGCATGTCCAAATCTATGGTTTCATTCTACTTCTAATCATTTTCATGTTAGTTCTTGGTGAATTTGGTGGTTGTAGAAGTTTGCATGTCAGTTTTGACAACTACCCAGATCTTGCATGTCATAATTTGGTGGTTGCATGTTGCTTCTAATCAGTTGCATGTCCAAATCTATGGTTGCATGCTACTTCTAATCATTTGCATGTTAGTTCTTGGTGCTTGAAGAAGTTATATCCTATTGGGGTTACACTCTACTTTATCCAGAATGGACAGGTATAGTACAGAGTCTCAGAGGGAACGATCTTGGACAATTGATAGCCAGAGTCAAAATAGTAGAAAGGATGGTTATATAGACATTCGAGATAAACTTATGAAAATAAGCCATGACATGTCTAAACAGTTGGTTGAGCACCACCGTATAAATGACATGTTATCTGACCCAGCTAAGGTGGATAAGTTGACTGGATTTCTATTTGGCAGATTTTCTCACAGGACAGATGACACAATTCCCAAGAACTTGCATGAGGAGTTTGAGAAACTAGCTGATAGCCAGGTAGTGGTCTCAGATTCTACTTTGCCACAGGAGGTGATGGGAAAGGATATTACACAGATTGATAGTAACGGTCAACTTTATACTCAAATTGAGACAATTGTTTACAGGTCTTCAAAGGGTGATGCCACAGGTATTCAAGATGGTATAGTTACAACAGGCAGTGACTACAGTGTAGTGGGTTCAGATGATGATTATGAGGATGTTGTTCTGTAGGATGGTGAGATACCTGGTAGAGATGAGCAGACATTGAGCATTCATGACTTTTTTGAGAAAGAGTACCAGACACAGTTAGATGCTTCATCACATGAGGTTGAGGCTAGTAGTACTTCACATGATTTGTCCAGCCAGCTGAAGGTGAACAAAGATAGTAGTGTGACTTCATTATCTCATCATGACAGGTATGTGGAGTTAGTTGGTATTGGTCATATTACTCAGGTGAGGAGTTTGCTTGAGTTACCAGTTGATTCTAGTTTACGGATATGGACTCGAGATTGTTATATTGGCATTTGGGATTCAGTTGACTGGAGATCTTTAACACTTTTTGGTAGCAGTGTTTGTTTGGGTGCTATCATGGATTTGATTAGCAGATTACACGGTGTTGTCTTTTCTTGTGCCAGTATCTTGTCTGATGTTGGTATTAGTTTTTATACACCAATGTTGGGCTTTGTTCATATATCCAGTCGGCCATACTTGCTGGAATGTGTTGATGATATTTCATATTTGGTAGTGTGTATAGATGAGTCCCAGGATCATATTGGTATTGATGACATCCAGAAGGATGCATTGGGCAGTTTTGAAGACTTAGTTTCCTTGGGTATAGAGGAGTTGGACAGCAATGCTAATGTTTTTGATACTCTGTATGTTGATATGAGCTTTAGATTTGATTCACAAGATATGGATGGTAATACTCTAGAGACTAGTAACTTTGAGGACACTCCTTCAGACAGTGCATCAGAGGAGGTTTGTAGGAGACAGTCAAACCAGTGCCATCATGTGTCTAATCAGTTGAGAGTTAGTGACCAAGACATTGCTATCACTTGCCAACATTTTGATGCTGCTCGTCAGTTGTTAGCAGTTTATGGATGGGGTTCTACTAGTGATGAGCAAGGAGGAAGTTATCTTTCCTTGACAGAGATCCACTCTTTATGGGAGGCTATTCAGATTTTGAGACAAAATTATATGCAGTTGGTAGGCGACAGAGATTATCTTATGAAGTGGGGCAGTACAGCATATGATGCATTGTTGGCCAAGGAAGATGAGGTGAGTGAGCTTACTGAGCAGCTTGAGGTGACTTCTGAGATTCTTGAGAGTACACAGTTGGCTCTCAAGGAGTCACAGTTTCATTTGGCTAAGGTGACCATGGAGTTAGAGCGACTACAGTCTTTACCTGATTCTATACAGTCACAAGTTGTGGTATTTGGTGATCCGAGGATGTCCATGGTCGATATTGTTAGAGACAGTGGAGATGGGGATGCATCCATCCTTGATACTAACATTGGCATATCAGGTTCATTCCCACTAGAGTCAGGTTCAATTGAGTTGGGTGTTGTAGCAGATTTTTGTGGTGTGCCTGACATGGTGGTGGCCTCTAGTACTAATGGCACGAAGACTAGAGATGTTGTATCAAAGACCATGTGTGATGTTGGTGAGCTGATAGTTGGCATGGTTCCTACTAGTAATACTACTCCCTTCGCAATGTCTTCAGAGGTAGTAGTCAGTTCCAACTTGGTTAATGATCAATTGCAGTTAGTTACATCTGGATTGCAGTCTGAGCCACTGACTGAGATTGGTGCATTCTATCAGCATTACACTGTGAGGTTGATAATACATGACTTAGAGAAGGAGTTTTGGAGTGATGCTTTAGCAGGGTATGTACATCAGTTAAAAATTGATCCTTATGTTGAGGAGTTGATGGCAGGAAAATTTGGTTTGGGTTCCATTTCTTGTTGTTTATCTTGTGATGGCTTTTCACCATCAGGGGTGCATGGGAGTTATGGTTATGAGACAGTGGCCAATGATCTACAGAGTTGTGTTGACTGTAGGAGTTGTATAGTGTGTGGATTCTCCATACTTGGTATAGTTTCATTTGAGAGCATTCACCATTGTTGCAGAGTTGGATTGTACATTCCATATAGGCCAGTGGAATGCATTGATGGTATTTACTATGTTGGTAGTCCACTTTACTTGGGTTTTGATATTCTAAGAGTTTGTGTCTCATGGGTTTTTGACTGTGGTAATGGTGATTTTGGAGTTTGGTTGAGCTATAATTGCCAGTTTGATTATGGATTCCTCTTGGTCATATTGCAGAGGATCTTGCAGGAGTCTGTGTTAATTGGTAGTAGTATAGTTCATGACTACATTTGGGATCCAGGAGGATTAATTGGTTTATTGTTCAGCCATTGCTTGAGGACAAGCAATTTTTGGGAGGGGAGGACTTGTCATGTCCCCTTTTCAAATAATTAAAAAAGATAATCTTTGCTAAGACAGGCAGGCCCAAGAAAGTGAAGTTTCGGAAAAAGGGAGTTAATCTTTGGAAACCGTTGGACTAATAAATGATAATTATTATTAAAATATGTTTCATTAACCTCTCTTGGACGTGAGTTACAGTTATGCCCTTTTTAAAGAGGTTTGGAGGCATTTTGGGGGGATTCCAGAACTTGATTTTTGCTCATTCTTTGTTATTCTTCAGAGGCCGCCAAACCTGTGGAGAAGGAGACCCAAGAACGGGAGTTTGCAGGTTTCCAGGGAGACCCAAGAATGGGAGTTTGCAGGTTTCCAAGAAGGCTAAGGATGGGAGTTTGAAGCCATTCCATGTGCATGCTCATACAGAGTTTGCCTTTGTGCTGAACAGTGCAGATTTGTGAGTTTCCGGGTGTATTTTTGTAAGAGTTTGGTGTTTCCGGTTGAGTATTTCATATCAGTTTTGGTTGCTGCTGTATTTTATACTTTAAGCTGTTAAAATAGAGCTGAATATATATATTGGTATGTGATTAAACTTCTGAGATAGATTATTAGTGTTCTTGTGGTGTTTCCGGGCATATTTTGTGCTATTTCGGGAGCCCGATGAGCATAGTTTTGGTCCTACATTTTCGAGCTGTTGTGTAAAGGCTATACGGATCTGGAAATGTCAATTTGTAGGCTGTTATGCTGCTGAAAGTTCTGTAAAAATTTCCATTTTCAGATTGATTAATAATTTGTGAAGTTGTGAAGCTTTTGGCACCATTTCTGGCATACCCGATTTGGGGTTTCTTGAGAAATTTGGTGGATCTTTGGGATATTAGCTGTTTGATTTTAAAGATCTGATTAGAGGTTGAAAATATCATGAAAAATCAGAAAAGGGACATTTCACATGTCTTTGCAAATACCTATAAAAATTTTGGGAAGTAGAAATTTAATGCAATATCAAACTTATAAAAATACAGATAGGAGCATGCAAAGAGAAAAAAAAAAAATTGAAAAAAAATCGCACAATTTACTTGACATGTGCATGTGTGAAAATAAAATCACAAGTTGGAAAAACTTGTTGTAAAAACTTGATTTTTCCAAACAAATAGATGTGATTTTTACAAGAAAAGACACCCATAAATTTGTAGTAAGCACTAGCTTGAGTCTGATTTACTGTAAAAATAGTGAAAAAAAAAGAAACTCTCAAATTTTCCATCACAAAATGCATCAAAAATGTTTTTCTCTAATACCACAAAACTTTACAAATTATTTTCTTGATTAATGAAATCATAAAACCAATGGGGTACATGTAGAGATTTGCAAGAGCTTCACTTTGAAGGTAATAAAAGATTTAAGAAAATTAAGACAAGAAACACCTAAATGGACATTAACTAAAGAATCTAAATGGCTGGTTAAAAATGGAAAAAATATTCTAAGACGCTAAAAAATAAAAAGAACCTATGGTACAAAAATATCGTAATAAGAATTGTTGAGATCTCTTCAAAGAAAAAATATTGCTAGATTAAAAGATTTAGACTATTGGAAATATAAGAGGAGTAACTAAGAGAGGAGGGTGAATCAGTTACCACAAAAATGAATCCTAGATCCCTTAGATGTCAATACAAAACATAAAATCTATTGAAAACATTTTTACTTGGTTAACACACAGGCACTCGGTTAGCACTAACAATATGTTGTAACTTGGTAACTATTGAAATAACAATTATTACTTAGAAAATACTAAACATGAAGAACTTAAGATATTATATGTGATTAAACTTAATTAACTTAGTTTCATACACATAAAATAAATAAGATGAACACAAGTGACACTGAGATTTAACATGGAAACCCAATTTGGAAAAAACCACCAATTGCAACTAGTTATTAATTTTTACTCTTCTAAAGTGAGCCATGTTAGGAGCCAAACTTATTAAAGGTTACAAAACACATTGTTAGATGTGACCCTATTAGATGATTTAATCATATTTTTAGGAGTGGCCTTGTTAGAGGTCTTTAGACTCTCAATCTAGAAATACCACCTTGTTAGAGGATTTACAAATAGTTGTTAAGCCGACTCTATTAAGAGATTTAGCTCACTGCTACAATAGTTTGAGAGCAACAATAATATAACCTAATTTTTGATGAAACTGTATTTCTAATTTTAGATCTCAATTCTTGCTCGAATACTTGTGTTGGATACAATTGTTCAATTGTGTCTTGTCTTTGATGTCACACAAATGTCATATCAGTCATCAAACAGTGTCTATCGAGCTTAGAAGGTTAGCAAGGCAAAGGACAGTGTCTACTGAGCTCAGAAGGTTAGCAAGGCAAAGGAATGTGTCTACTGAGCTCAGAAGGTCAACAAGGCAAAGGAAAGTGTCTACCGAGCTCAGAAGGTTAGCAAGGCAAAGGACAATGTCTACCAAGCTCAGAAGGTTAGCAAGGGAAAAGAACAGAATCTATCGAGCGCAGGAGGTTAGTAAAGAAAACTTGCAGTATCTACTAAGGAAATAGTTCTTACTAAGCTCACTCGGTCATCAAAGGAATAGTGGCAGAAATAGTTCTTACCGAGCTCACTCGGTCATCAAAAGAAATGTGGCAGAAATAGTTCTTACGGAGTAAACTCGGCAGCTAAAGGATTTTAAGGATATTGCAATGTTAACCGAGTCAAGAAGGTTAACTTAGGAAATTTTTGGAAGTAGTATTTACCGAGTAGGTTTGACTAGTAAAGGATTTCACTAATTTATGATATAACATTTTTGCAGCTGACTGATAAATGGTTTATTGGTAAAATGTAAAAAGGCCGACTTGACAATCTAAATGGTATAAGTAAGAGGTCAAGTTGTGAATTCTAAGAGTGAGGATGTGTGAGGAGTTAATGTGATACAAGAACTGATTATTATGGAAGTGAATTTGAAGGATGATCAAAGATCATTAAGGAGAAGCAAAGCTATATTTGATCAAGGAGGATCTAACAATGTTGAACAGAGACCTACAGCTAGCAAATTCAGTTACATCTTATTTAGGTCAATTTATTGTTTCTTTCTAACCATTTTAGCAGTGATTTCAAATCTCTTAACAAAGTTGGTTTAATAGCCATTTTGTAAATCCTCTAACAAGGTGATAGTTTAGTTGAATTTTTCTAGCAAGGCCACTCCTAACAGGGTGGTTAAACCCTCTAATAGGGTCACACCTAACAGTGTGTGTTGTAACCTTTAACAGGGTTGGCTCCTAATAGGGCTCACTTCAAAAAAGTGAGAATTGGTAGCTAGTTGGTGTTTTTTCCCATATTGGGTTTCCACGTTCAATTTGGTATTTCTTGTGTTCATTTTATTTAACTTTTGCATACATGGTAAGTAGGAGATGATTTCCACAGCTAGTCAAATTGTGATGTGAATATCAGGATTTAACTGTGTGATTTTTGAGTCAAACTCGATGACCCATGTTTCATGAGTAGTGATTCAACATGAATCCATCTCTCATGAGAATAAATGGAACACTTAGCACTCATTGGATCTAGGTGATGCTCACAGGGGTGAAGCACCGGGACTTCCCGGGAGGTCACCCATCCCAGTACTACTCCAGCCTGAGCGCGCTTAACTACAGAGTTTCCTCCATAGTTAAACCCAAAGCTTGCAACCCCATTTGCAAAACCTTCACCAAGTGTTGTGCCTTATGAACCATTCATTAGAAAGCCCCTTAAGCTCATCAATTGATAAGTAGGAGACTTTCTAATGAATGGTTCATAAGGCACAACACTTGGTGAAGGTTTTGCAAATGGGGTTGCAAGCTTTGGGTTTAACTATGGAGGAAACTCTGTAGTTAAGCGCGCTCAGGCTGGAGTAGTACTGGGATGGTTGACCTCCCGGGAAGTCCCGGTGCTTCACCCCTGTGAGCATCACCTAGATCCAATGAGTGCTAAGTGTTCCATTTATTCTCATGAGAGATGGATTCATGTTGAATCACTACTCATGAAACATGGGTCATCGAGTTTGACTCAAAAATCACACAGTTAAATCCTGATATTCACATCACAATTTTGCATACATATTAATAACTATGAATGCTAAATGATCAGTAACTAGTTAACCTACCGAGTTACAGTATTCCTGCATTGTTTACCAAGTATCAGCAGTAAATAAGCATTAAAGACATCTAAGGGATTTGTGAATTTTTTTAGTGATAACTGATTCACTCCCCCCCCCCTCAGTTACTCCATCTATAATTCCAACAATTGGTATCAGAGCTCTTCGTGCTTGTAGAAAAATATTTCAAGGATCTAAGCCAAAGGTCAGGATGTCTTATAAGAGGGAAATTCCAAGACTTAATAGGGACAACTTCTCAACATGGCAAGGGTTGATGAGACTTCATCTAGCTTCTATTGGAGATTCAAGACTGAAGTACCTTGATGAAAAATATGCAAAACCTACTATACATTATCTATCAATGATATTGCTAAAAAGAAAGACTCACAAAAACATGATGATAGTTATAGCATTTGCTCTAAGTTATGAAGAATTTTATGACATCAAGGATTGCAAATCCACCTTTGAAATGTAGAACAAGCTGAAAGAAATCTATGGAGGAGATGATAATGTAAGAAGAGCCAAAGCAAAAAGTTTGAGAGGACAGTTTGATCAAATGAGGATGAGAGAGGATGAAAACATTGCAAAATATGTGGAAAGAGTTAAAGCATGTGTTAGTGCAATCAAAGCATCAGGAGGAGATATCAAGGAGGAGACAGTTATAAGTAAAGTTCTTAGAACTCTACTTCTCATTTATGCAATCAAAGTCTCTGTAATTCAAGAAAGAAGATGTGAAGAAAATCATAAGATAAATCTAGAAGCCATAGTTGGAAAATTGATTGCATTTGAGCTAAACAACTATGATAATTATGTTCCAGTTGCCAAAAACATTAAATCAGCATTTGAAGCCAAGCTTTCACTCAAAGAAAAGGGCAAAAAGCTAAAGGATCCTCAATTAGATAGGGATGAAGAATCATAATAGAGTTCAGATAGTGATCTTGAAGTTGTTGAAGCTCTACTAGCAAGAAAATATTCAAGAGGCGAAGAAAATACAAAGGTAAGGTTCCTCTAATCTATTTTTCTTGTGAAGAAATTGGACATATTGCTGCTAGGTGCCCAAATAAGCAAAACAAGGATGAGAAGAAAGGTCACAAGTACAATGGCAAGAGTGACTTCAAATCATTCAAGGATAAAGGTAAGAAAACATATTTTATGGCTAAAGATTCTAATGATTCTGATGATGAAGAAGAAAATGAAATTGTCTACATTGTTGTGAAAGATGAGTCTGATAATGATGAAGAAATGGCACTTATTGCTCACATAAGCAAAAATGATACATGGATCATAGATAGTGGTTGCTCTCATCACATGACTGGTGATAAAACTAAGTTTGAACACTTTGAAGACTGTGATGGTGGCGGTGTAAAATTTGGTAATAATGAACCTTGTTGTATAAAAGGAAAAGGAAGAATCTCACCGACCAAGGAACTTGTATGTGACAATGCATATTGGGTAGAAGGACTAAAGAATAATTTGTTGAGTGTGGCATAGCTACTCAATAATGGATTCAAAGTAGAATTTATGCATGGAAAAGAAAGATTGTTGGATGGTAGAGGAAAGCTGATTGGATCAGGCACTCAAACAAAAGGTAACTTGTTTTATCTCAAACTTGGTGAATGTTCATGTTTTATTGCTAAAATTAAAGAAAATTGGTTATGGCATAGAAGGTCGTGTCATGTAAACTTTGACAACTTGGTAAAGATAAGTAAATTCAGGAAAGTAAGAGGCATTCCTAACATCAAGAAACCTGAGGATGGTCTATGTAAAAATTGTCAAATTGGCAAAATGGGAAAAACTAGTTTCAAGAGCAAGAACTATCAGTCTAAAGAAATTCTAGAAATTGTGCATACTAACTTGTGTGGACCTATTGGAATTAAAATTTATACTGCTAAGAAATTCTTAATTCATGTACCTAAGAGAGAAATTAGAAGCATTCAAAAAATTCAAATGGTATTTGGCCAAAGTTGAAAAGCAAACAGGCAAAAGACTAAAATGTTTAAGGTTTGATAGAGGTGGAAAATGTATTTTACATGAATTCAATAACTTTTGCATTGAAAAGGGAATCAAAAGATAGGTTTCAACACCAAGAACACTTAAACAAAATGGAATAGCTGAAAAAAGGAACAGATCTATCATGGATTGTGCAAGAACCTTAATGATTGAAAAAAACATTGCTATCAAATACTAGAAGGAAGCTATCAGCACTACAGTTCATACCTTAAACTGAGTACAGCTGAAAAAGGACTCATTCAAAAATCTCTATGAATTATGGTATGGCTACAAACCCAATGTAAGTTACCTAAAAGTATTTGGAAGCAAATGTTACATTTTGAAAGAATCTAGAAAAGGTAAATTTGATTGTGATGTGAATATCAGGATTTAACTGTGTGATTTTTGAGTCAAACTCGATGACCCATGTTTCATGAGTAGTGATTCAACATGAATCCATCTCTCATGAGAATAAATGGAACACTTAGCACTCATTGGATCTAGGTGATGCTCACAGGGGTGAAGCACCGGGACTTCCCGGGAGGTCACCCATCCCAGTACTACTCCAGCCTGAGCGCGCTTAACTACGGAGTTTCCTCCACAGTTAAACCCAAAGCTTGCAACCCCATTTGCAAGCTTTTTGGGATATTCTTGCAAAAATAAAGCATATAGATGTTTGAATGTGTCTACTCACAAAATCATAGAAAGTGCACATGTGAAAGTTGATGAGTTTGTAGAAAGATCTTAAGAAGAAAGCAAAAGGGTACCTGAAGACTAAAAGAGATTTGTTTATATTGAACCTGATACAATGCCAAGTATACCTATTAATTAGGAATCCTAAACTCTAAAATCTTCAGTTACTGAGTCACAAGAAGTTCAAACTGAATTAATGTCTCCTAAGTTGAAAGAACCCGAGTTAAAAGAAACCGAGTTGCAAGAATCTAAGTTGCAAATAGAAGCTACCGAATCAACATCTACCAAGCCCAAGCAACCAGATCTAGAACAAGAAGCTGAAACATAGAAGAATAACAATGCAAGTCATTCAAAAGGCAAGGAGCCCATGTTAGCCAAGTATGTTAGAAAGCATCATGCACTAGATCAAATCATTGGAGATAAGTCAGAAGGAACAATGACAAGAAGTAAGTTGAAAGGTACTTGTTTACTTGCTGATTTTGAACCTAGAAATATCAAAGATGCATTAGAAAATGAAAGTTGGATTGAAGCTATGAATGAAGAAATAGAAAAAATAGAGAAAAACAAATCATGGACTCTTGTACTTAGACCTAAAGACAAAAATGTGATTGGAACTAAGTGGATATTTAGAAACAAGTTAAATGAAGATGGTAAGGTGTCAAGGAACAAAGCTAGACTAGTGTGCAAAGGATACTCTCAAGAAGAAGGTATAGACTATGCAGAAACTTTTTCTCATGTTGCAAGATTGGAAGGTGTCAGAACCTTACTTGCATATGTTGCATACAAAGGATTCAAAGTTTATCAAATGGATGTCAAGTCAGCATTTCTCAATGGCATATTAGATGAAGAGGTTTACATTGAATAGCCTAAAGGTTTGGTTGATCAAAACAAGAAGAACATGGTTTGCAAACTGCATAAAGCATTATATGGTCTAAAACAAGCTCCTAGAGCACGGTATGAAAGATTGCATAACTATCTTATTCAGATTGGTTTTCAAAGGACTAATGATAATAATAGTTTGTACATAAAGGAAGGACCGGATAATAAGATTGTTTTAGCAAAAATATTTGTAGATGATACTTTGTTCACAGGAAATGATGATCTTTGCAAAGAATTTTTAGAACAAATGAACAAGGAATTTGAAATGTCAATGTTTGGTGAAATCAAATTCTTTGTTGGTCTCCAAATTCAACAAACTAAGAGTGGCATGTACATCACTCAATCTAAATACATCAAGGAGATACTAAAAAAGTTTGGTATGGAAGACTGCAAACTAGTTGGGACTCCTATGTGTATTGGATTGAAACTTACCAAAGATGATGAATCTAAAGAAGTGGATTAGACATTGTATAGATCTATGATTGGAAAGTTGCAGTATGTAGTACATACAAGACTAGACATTGCCCTTGCAGTAGGAATTGTAGCAAGATTCTCTACAAAACCAAAAGAAAATCAAATGATGACAATCAAAAGGATCATGAGATATTTAAAAGGAACTGAAGATTATGGATTATGGTTTAAACTTGGAGGAAATCTAAATTTAAAAGTATTCACTAATGTAGATTGGGCAGGAAATATTGATGACAGAAAGAGCACAAGTGGAGGAGCTTTCTTTCTTGGAAAAAGATTGGTTTCTTGGAAAAGTAAAAAGTAGAATTGTACATCCCAATCCATAGCAGAGGCTGAATATGTTGCAACAATAGTAAACTGTTCAAACATTATGTGGTTCAAACAGTTATTGGAAGGTATGATGCAAGAAATCAATGAAATTGTTGTTATGTTTTGTGATAACACAAGTGCAATTAACATCTCCAAGAATCCTGTGATGCATTCAAAAACCAAGCATATTGCCATAAAGTATCATTTTGTTAGAAAATTTGTACAAAAAAAGAAAATAAGATTGGAATATGTCCATACAAAGGAACAAATTGTTGACATATTCACAAAGCCTTTACCTAAGGATGCATTCTTATATCTTAGAGGTAAGTTAGGGGTCATTTCCCTATCTGAAGCTCACTAAAATATAGTTTTAGTGATGCATCAACAAAATCTATGAGTTGATGTAGCAAATCAATGAAGTTATTACATATGAATTAGTACATTAGGTACAATGCTATTTAGTTGCTTTGAGTTGTCTTTGGCATGTGTTGTCAAAGAGGGAGAGTATACTGTCATATCTTTCTAAAATTTGCAATTAATAAGAGTTTGTGTAAGAGGGAGAGATTATTATAGAGGGAGTTTGTTTTATTTAAAGAAGCAAGTGAAGTATTATATCAATAAAAGACTTGTTTTCAAATTTCATTCTGCTTTTACATGTTGTGTTACCATCAATGCCAAAGAGGGAGATTGTTGGATACAATTGTTCAATTGTGTGTTGTCTTTGATGTCACACAAATGTCATATCAATCATCAAATAGTGTCTACAGAGCTTAGAAGGTCAGCAAGGCAAAGGATAGTGTCTACCAATCTTAGAAGGTTAGCAAGGAAAAGGACAGTGTCTACCAAGCTCAGAAGGTCAGCAAGGCAACGGACAGTGTCTACTGAGCTCAGAAGGTCAGCAAGGCAAAGGATAGTGTCTACTAAGCTCAGAAGGTTAGCAAGGCAAAGGACAGTGTCTACCGAGCTTAGAAGGTTAGCAAGGCAAAAGAACAGAATCTACCAAGCACAGGAGGTTAGTAAAGAAAACTTGCAGTATCTACTGAGGAAACAGTTCTTACCGAGCTCACTCGATCATCAAAAGAAATGTGGTAGAAATAGTTCTTACCAAGCTCACTTGGTCATCAAATGAAATGTGGCAGAAATAGTTCCTATCGAGTAAACTCAACAGCCAAAGGATTTTAGGGATATTGTTATCTTAACCGAGTCAAGAAGGTTAACTTAGGAAATTTTTGGAAGTAGTATTTACCGAGCAGGGTCAGCCAGTAAAGGATTTCAATGTTTTATGAAATAATATTTTTGTAGCTGACTGATGAATGGTTTATTGGTAAAATTAAAAAGGTCGACTTGACAATCTGAATGTTATAAGTAAGAGGTCAAGTTGTGAATTCTAAGAGTGAGGATGTGTGAGGAATTAACTTGATACAAGGACTAATTATTGTGGAAGCGAATTTGAAGGATGATCAAAGATCATTGAGGAGAAGCAAAGCTATATTTGATCAAGGAGGATCTAATAATGTTGAACAGAGACCTATAGCCAGAAAATTCAGTTGCATCTTGTTCAGGTCAATTCATTGTTGCTTTCTATCCATTGTACTAGTGATTTCAAATCTCTTAACAGAGTTGGTTTAACGACCATTTTGTAAATCCTCTAACAAGGTGACAATTTAGTTGAATTTTTTTAAAGACCTCTAGCAAGGCCACTCCTAATAGGGTGATTAAATCATCTAACACGGTCACACCTAACACTATGTGTTGTAACCTTTAACAGGGTTGGCTCCTAACAAGGCTCACTTCAGAAAAGTAAAAATTGGTAGCTAGTTACTTGATGGATTTTCTCATATTGGGTTTCCATGTTAAATCTAGTGTCTCTTGTGTTCATTTTATTTAACTTTTGCATACATATTAATAACTATGAATGCTAAATGATCAGTAACTAGTTAACCTACTGAGTTACAGTATTCCTCCCTTATTTACCGAGTATCAGCAGTAAATAAGCATTAAAGACATCTAAGGGAATTGTGAATTGTTTTTTTGATAACTGATTCACCCCCCCCCCCACTCTCTCAGTTACTCCATCTATAATTCCAACAACTTGATCCTTCTTGATTGAATGTATCTTTGCAGCTACTTAAGGATATTTTGCTTATCCTTCCAATTTGCTTCCTCTTAGCATCTTCTATTTTTACATCCACTTACACACATTCAATCCTCAACTTGACCTTATACTTATATCATAAATATTGTCAATTTTACTTGAATACATCTTTAAATAATTAATATTCATCTGCTTAGTTGGCTAGAACCAACAAACAAATCAATTAAACTTAATATGCCAAAAAAAAAAAATCATTCATCAGCCGACCCTACTTGATAGATAATAACTCAGAAATGATTTTCTTATGTTAACCAAGTGAACTTAGTTAACACTAAATCTTCACCAAATTCTTTTGGTAACCAAGAGAGCTTAGTTAGCACTACTTGTATCCAACTTTCCTTTGTTAACTAAATGAGCTTGGTTAACACTCAACTTCTATTAACTTCTCTTCAACGCCTAAGTGAACTTGGCATACACTATCTTCTGAACTTGGCAAACACTTGAATACTCGGTAGACACAAGAAATTGTCTTCATCACCCAAGTGAGCTCAAAATACACTGACTAGTAAATATATGACATTTTGTGTAACATCAAGGACAATATACAATTAACCAATTGTTTTCAACATAGATAATTCTAGGTGAAAAAGAATGGTGATTTCATGCAAAAGGATAATCCTTTTCTAGTCCTTAACAATAATATTTTTTATTATCTCTATGAAGAAAAAATAAATATTGAAACCAAAAAATATGATGAGTTATTCACTTAATTAAACATTAAAAAATACTGTGACAAGCACTTTGATGTGAAATCCATACACTTGATTAAGAAGATGTTCCAACGAATTGTGATGAGAGTGAAAAAGGTGTGAAGTCAAAATGGGTTCTACCATGATAATGAAAGGAAAGAGTTGTAATGCCCCACTTGGGAATCTGATGTTGTGCAAGGCAGGAGAATCCCCAATGGAGATTTACAAATCCTAGCTAGCCTAGATCCACAATTTGGTAGAAAACCCCAAGAAGAATCTAAACTTGTGCTCACAAGCCACCAAGCAACCTTCTTGTTTCCCAAGCTGCACCTACTATCTCTTCTCACAAACTTCTCTCTTCTTAGCTACTCCTCTCTCTACTTGACTTCCTTTATGCTGAATAATGAGAAGACAAGACTCTCTACTTATACCAAACCAAGCCACAAGTCAACTTAGAAAGTTAAATTAAATAAACCCTCACATTAAATAAATCCTCATGCCACAAGTTACATTTATTTTTATTTTATTTTTTATTACTTTTTTCTTCTAAATTTTGTCACTTTCTCTCTCCAATTTTTTTCTTTAAATATTTTTTTTTAAAATTTTTAATAAATATAGCATACCCACTCTTATTTTGAGATGCAAGATGCTCCTAGATCAAAACCCAAGAGAAATTGACCTAATATGTCATAATTTTTATTGAACCATTTTTTTAAAGTTCAAACAACATAAAAATGCTCTGCAACCTTTGCTGGTGATTCCATGGTTTGATTTTTGAGCTGCCATAGCCTTGGAGGGTCTAGGCATGTTGGAGGCTCTGGTATACCTAGACCTGCACATGGTGCTAGATCTATGCAAACAAGATTCTCTCTCTTTGTTGGGTAATGTATTGGGTCAGACTAGCACTTATGATCCCCCTTTATTGTCTTTTAGAGTCGACTCTACTCAAAATGAGGTTGGTTCTACTAATTCTCTGCCCACCTCCGAGGGAGGGTGGGAAAATGATCTTGTGGGGGGTAAGGAGGGGAAAACCAAGCTTGAGGATCCCAAAATCACCCACAGTGTTACCAGACCAAAAAATTCATTCCCAAATAGTGTTGTGGATGATATTGTTGCCTCCCTCAAGCATTGTGTTGTGGGTCATTTTATTTCCTATAGCTCATTGATAGAGATAACCAGGAAGTGGATGGCATAGAAATGGTCCATAAAGGGTAGTGTTTGTGTCTTAGCCATGTCCAGTGGCCTCTTTTGCTTCTACTTCATGACAGTTGAGGACTTGCCAACTATCCTTTCTGGGACCTAATACTATGGCAAGAATTGATTGAACCTAGCAAATCGGCACCCTGGCTTTGATGCCACATGGAGCTCCAAAGCTTGACCCAGGTTTAGGTCTATTTGCAAGGACTACTGCTAGAGTTCTAGGATGAAAAGATCCTGAGATGTATTGGGAACACTTGTGGATTTTTTGTTGCTTTGGACCAAGTAATTCTGCTTAAATATAGACTTGTCTTTGTTAGATTCTATGTGAATGTTACCAATAATAGGACTCTTATTAATATGATCATCTTGTCCACTAAGTGGGGGAAAAGGGTCCAGCTGATAGATTATTAGAATTTTGGCCTGTATTGCCAAAAATGTGGGTATTTTGTCCATGTGTTTTCAACTTGCAATTCTCCTTCTCTAAAGGAAAAACAAAAGGTGGGATCACTAGACATTGTTAAAGACTCTACTATGTTAGGGGAACGATCGACTACTCCTACAAGAGTAGAACTTGAAAGTAAGAAGGATAAACCTGGTGCCAAGTCTTTAGAGGAAAGAAAATAGAATTGCAAGGTTGAGGAAGCTAACAAGCTAACTAAGGTGGCAAGTGTGGAAGCAAAGAAAGGGATGGATATGGAGGAATACTCATTTAGGAAGGAGATAGATAATCTACTGAATTCCCTAATAGTGGGAGAGGTTACTATTAACCATGCTATGGAGGAAGGTGGAATTGGAACCCCCAGTGGTGACCCCATGGAACAGGAAATTACAAGCAATGCTTCTACTAGGGGCCAAGTGAGCTCGGCCAAAAAGCCTTTGGAGACTTTGAGTTTCATGGCTAGGAATCAGACCATAGTGTTGGTGACCCTTGTTAAGAACTCCCTACCACTATTGGAGCTCAGGGGATTCCAACAATGGTGAACCTTATACATTGGGTCACTACAAGACTTTTACCCTAAAAAGACTCAAATTGGTGTCTCCTAAGGAAGTGGCAACCAAATTCATGAGAAGAATTGAGAAGGAGAGGGAAGGATGGCTATCATGGTCCCATCCTCCCCCCAAATGATTGTTATGGGAGAGTGAGAATTCCCTAAGAGGAAAACTAGGGGTGGCAAGAAACCAAAGGTGGGGGTAGCTAATATAGTGCATCGTCCTAACAATAGAATGACTTGAATGAAGCACATAGTAAGGGAGGTGACTAGTAGAAGATAGCTTACATTGGAGACAATTAAGAAACTTAAGAAAAGAAATTCCTCTCCTAGAATATTAGGGGGTTGAACAACTCCCAAAAATAGTATGATCTTAGACAATGTTTTCTTACTGAAAGTATTGAATGTATCCTCATTCAGGAAACTAAGATGAAGTACAAAATTTTTACTAAGTTGGCTTATAATTTATAGATTGGTGTTGCTTTATTTCATTCACAAGTTAAAGGGGATTTGAGGGGCCTAGAAATTATGTGTAACCCTAGTGTCCTAATAGGTAGGGAGGTCCATAAAGAAAAGAACTTCATGGTTATAGAGTTCAGCAATAACATTATGGTGTGGAATCTGGTAAACATTTATGTCCTAAATACTAGGGTTAGAAGAAGTGAATTTTGGGAAAGGGTTGGAAGAGAGGTGGGAAATATGAAGGAAAAAATCTTTATGTATATATGGCACTTTAACACCCCCCATACCCTTTGAAAAAGCTTGAGGGGATCAATTACTTCTCAGGCAAGTATACAAGATCTCTTGGATTTCATTAACACTTATGACCTCTTGGATGTAGACCTACAAGGTAACCCATTTACTTGGTCCAACAATAGGAAGGGTTAGGACTTGATCCAAGTCAAGTTGGATTGACTCTTAGTTTCAGTGGACTGGCCTCACATCATCCCCTCCTCCTTGGTCAATCTTTTAAGAACTATTTCTAACCACTCCCTAATTTTATTCAATTGGGAGAATGAACTTATGAGTAGGTCTAACCCCTTTAGATATGAAATCTTGTGGAAATCCCATTTGGACTTTAGGAACAAAGTGGAAGAATGGTGGAATATCAAAGTGGATGGGACTTTTATGTTATGACTAACTTAGAAATTAGATAATGTAAGGAGGAATGCTAAGGATTGAGCTAAGAGATCCTTTAGGTATATGTTTAAAATCAAAAAGGATATAGAGGAGGAGCTCATAAGGCTACAAATAGCCATGGCAATGAGGGATAACACTAATGATACCACTCTAGAGGAGGATAATTGTAGTAAGAAGTGGGATGATACTATTAGCAAGGACAAGATCTTTTGGAAGCAAAGGTCTCACATTACTTGGTTGATAGAAGGTGATAGGAATACCTCTTTTTCCATAGTTCTACTTCAAAACATAAAAATTGAAATACCATTACCTCATTGGAAGACGAAGGAGGAAGGATACTAAAGGAGTAGGAGGAAATGGGAAAACATGTGGTGGAGTTCTTCATGAATACTAATAAAAAAGAGGACAAGAGGAGAAACAATTCAATCAAGAGAGGTATGCTCAATAACATTCCAACAGTATTGGGGGGTGAGGAAAATTATAAGCTAAAGGAGAAAGTCTTAGAAGAGGAAGTGAAGAATGTTGTGTTCTCTATGAAAGCCTTCAAGGCTCCAGGTCTGAACAACTTCCTATCAACCTTCTTCCAACACTTTTGGGAAGTGATAAAAAAATGAACTAATTAGGGCCACTAGGGACATGATTAGAATATGGAGGATGATAAGAAGGATCAATAAAACCTTCATAGTCCTTGTGCCTAAGATCTAGACACCCAAAACTATAAGGGATTTTAGGACAATTAGCCTTTGCAATGACATTTATAAAGTCTTCTCCAAGGTGCTAGCCAACAAGATTAAACCCTTTTTGGATATGGTTATTGGGAGCCCTCAGAAAGGGTTTGTCCCAAGTTGTCAAATTTTGGATGCAATGATTACCACTAATGAAATCATCTAATTCATGGAGAAAATTTGAAGACTGGGTATGGTCTTTAAACTTGATATATCTAAGGCCTATGATAGAGTCAATTGGACCTTCCTTTATCATGTATTGGAACAAGTGGGGTTCAGTAAGAAAAATGTGAAGATCATAAAAACTATGGTGGAAACCACACAATTTGAGTTGTTTCTTAATAGGACCCCTAGGGAAATTGTCATGTTGGTAGAGGCCTAAGACAAGGTGACCCTCTACCCCCTTACCTTTTCATTATGGTGGTTCAAGTGCTAGGAATGTCGATCAACAGATTAGCTTTGTCAAGTGACTTGAAAGGTATTTAACCAACTATTTCACTAATGCCTAAGGTTATTCAAAAATTCATGGATGACACTTTCCTCTTCAGAAAATCCTCCATCCAAGAAGCTCGTGCTTGGAGGACCCTCCTCACCAATTATGAAACTGTTAAGGTCAGCAAATTAACCTGGTAAAAAGTAAGATCTATTTTTTTAATACACCTGAGATTTTGTAGGTTAACATTAAAAATATTCTTCGATGTCAGTGGGAGAACCTTCCAAAAACCTACCTTGGTCTTCCCCTAACTATCAAGGAGGTTTCTGCCACTTTTTGTAACACAATCCCAGAGAGAATACAAAAAAATCTTGCTAGGTGGAAGGGTAAATTACTTAGCAATGTGGGAAAACTACAACTCTTGGTGGTGGCTCTATAGGGAATACCAATCTACTTCCTCTCAATATTCAAGATTAATTAGAATATGGCACACAAACTTGAAAGACTGCAAAGGAACTTCCTATGGTTTTGCACCTAGGAGAGAAATAAATGGAACCTTATTAATTGGGAGACTATGTGCAAACCCAAAGATAAAGGGGGGTTGGGAATAAGAAGAATTGCTGATATGAATAAGGCACTACTCACTAAAGTGGGGTGGAGACTAGTTGAAAATAAGATGGGTTGGGGAAGAATTATGAGGGCTAAATACCTAGCCAACACTCTCTTTAGATATAATCTCCTTATTAATGATCTCCCCAGTGGCTCTAAGATTTGGAACATCATCCTCAAAAATATGTCCCTTCTATAGAAAGGTGTGAGATGGCTAGTTGGGAATGGTTAAAGAATAAGATTTTGGGAGGGCAACTAGATAGGGGGGAAACCACTCATCTACAGAAAATTCAATGGCCTCCAAAAACCTTTGAAAAGAACAGTGAGAATGAAGATGGAGAACCATATTGATGATCAAAGGAGATGGAATTTTTTATCCACTTTGGATATTCCTAAAAGAGTGGACCCTCTGATTAAAGAATTGGTGGCTATGATCAACCACCATATACTTCCTCTACATACCTAGTTGGATGAATAGGTTTAGGATAGGAGGACTTATGGTCTGTTCTTGGTTAATTCTTCTACCAATTTACTTTTGAGAAAGATCAAACCTCAATCAGTTGGAGTAAGATCTAGAATAGTCAATTACTGCTAGATATCAATTTTTTTTGGTGGACAGTAATGCATGGCAAGATCCTTACTACTAAAAACCTTTGAAGGAGGGGTATATTTATTACCAATAGATGCTACCTTTAAAAGAAGGAAGAGGAAAGTATTGTTCACCTCTTTTTGGAATGCTCCTACATCTGCAATAAATTCTTGTTGGTTTGGGTCATGAACATAGGGATGGAACAATTCATGGGGAATTAGAGCTGCCCCTTCTACAACCCACATCTTAGAGTGCTTTGGAATATCCTCCCTCCACATGTATTCTAGGGAGTTTGGAAGGAGAGAAATTATCAGGTCTTTTAGGATGAGGAAAGGGGTGAGGTGGTTGTGGGAGAGATTTTGGGGAATCTCATCATAGAGAATGTTATGGTGGCTAAGCTTAGAGTGCCACAAGAGCCCCCAAGTAGAAAGTGGGAGGATATTTTTGTGACATGGAATATTCTCCTTGACTTCCAAAAATTTGACAATTCAAAAATGGTAGCTAGAAACAATACCCATTGGATCCCCCCACTAGGCCCGCTATAAAACTCAACATTGATGGTATTGTGTGAGGTAGGGGGGTTGGGGGGGTAAGCGACAACTTGAGGTTTGTTGTGAGATGAAAAGGGTGATGTGTTGTTTTCCTACTTAGGATATCTGGTTCAGGGAACCAATAACATGGCAAAGGCCACTGCCTTACTTTTGGGGAAAAAATTTATTGTAGAATTAAAAGTTAGAAGACTAACCATAGAAGGGGACTCTAAACTCATCATTGACTCTATTCAAGAGTGTACTCAACTAGGTTGAGCCCTGTGTCACATCTTGGGTGACATATGGCATAACCTCATGACCCTTGATCATTATGACTTACAACACACTTACAACGAAGGCAATGTGGTGGTAAACACCTTGGCAGGATTGGGGTTTGATTTTGAGAACATAAAAAGATGGAAGAGTGTTGAAATGTTACCTAACTATATAAATTCCCTCATTAGTAGGGAAAAGACACCTCTAAATTAGGTTTGATGACCTTCCAATTTTGGAGAAGGGGAAAATTTGGTGGCATTGTTATTCTTATGATAGTTAAGATTGCCTTGATTTTTACAACATGTTTCGCAAGGATCAACTATGTGGATCACTTCACAAAAAGGTACAAAAAAGGGGATGCAATAAATAACATCAGCTTTAGCACCACCATTGATTGGTATTATGAAAAGATTACTAAAAGAATTCACATTATTACTAAGGCCAAATCATTAAGGTGTTATGTGTGGATTTTTTGCACTCCCTATAATGATATTTTAAACTAGTTAGTACATTATAGAATTTGTATTCTCTTGAAGCATAAGAAAGAAATCATCTTAGCTATCAGTTATTGGATTTTTAGCCCTACCTTGGTGATTTTTTGGGTGCAAATAAGAATTACTAAGATTGAGGAAGGAGATATTATTGAGGAGGTAGTTTCCATGGGTGGGGACCTTAATAGATTGGAGCCCACAAAGATGGATAATTTTTCCAAAAGGCAGGCCACATGGATATTGTTGAAGGAAAGAGGGTTTGTCCCCTACATGCAGCCCATGGCTAGCTACAATGACAATTGTTCACAAAAAAATTTTGCCAATTGGAAGGATAGGCAGGTGACTATCAATGGAATTACATTTTAGGTGAATGAGGAGTCCATTTCCATGGTGACAGGCCTAGACATTATGGGCGAGAAATGGCAAAAGATTATGAAGGTGGTAGATGAAGCTAGCCTATCTAGTTTCTTTAGAGGAAATGAGGCCCTAGATCGGTACTACAATGGTTTTAGGATGGATAAGCTTCCAAAGCCCTGGGATGATGTGTGTCTAATGATTATGAAATATTTGACACTAGAAGGAAAACACAATGTGTATTACTTTTACCATTTCCCTCTACTTAACAATTTTTGTAATAGGGAGTTAGTCTTCATTTCATTCTTTCTAATGCACACCCTTGAAGAGACCATGATGGATGTTAGAGAGAAAAGGAAGAAAGGGGCCAATTTCACTATCCTACATCAAGGGCATATGTTTCATCTTTTTTAGTTTCACGTAGCCCTTTTCCCTTCCTCTTTGATAGCCATTGATAATGTCCTCCCCTCTAAGGGGGGCTAAATTTGGAGTTTGCAGATGGAAACTATGCCCCCACCCCTAAGCCCTCTCCTAGGAAAACCCCTATTAAGGTTAGGAAGAACAAAACTCTGGCCCCAAAGCTAGCTGCCAATAAAAGAGTTAAAATGGATAAGAGGGTGGAGGTGGAAATTGGGGATTTGGATGAGGAAATTGGTGGGAGAAAAAGAAGGTCAAGAAGAATTTCTAAAACCCATGGTAGATATAAACAAATTTCTAGTCACTCTTAGGAGGAGGAGTAGGAAGATACAAACTCTAAGGAGAGTGACAAGATCTCAAGGGATGGCTAGGAAAAGGGTAAAGAAGAGATAGACAAAGATGTGGAGAAATGGGATGATACTCTGGATGGCACTTGGGATTATAAGGCAAAAAATGCTACTAAGGACCCCTCCCTTGACCCCACCCATGTCTCTACCACCATCACCCTTCCTTCTACTAACAACTAGGAAAACCCCAAAGTTGTTAATGACTCCCCTAAGACTATATCCTCCTTGGTTAGGAAAGATGGTCTAGAAAACCTTAAGGCCCCACTAATAATCTTGTGGTATATGAAAATAGGAATTATTTGGTGAAAAATAGGGCTCTAGAGTTGGGAACTAAGGAGGAAGCAGTTGTTTCTTGCAAGGATCTCCAGGAGCTAAAAAATAGGTGCAATGTAGTGGAGGAGGGCTTCACCCTCCTCTCAAAGTTCACTCTTAAGGTGACTCATGTGGATGCCACCACTCTCTAGCTATTGGCTAATATGTTGGAAGAGGAGAGCCTTAGGAAGGAGGACTTAAAGCTTCTCTATAGCCTCCTTGTTGAAGACTAGGCCAAGGTGCTCCTAGCTAGGAAAGGAAAGAAAAAAGATGCTAGTTAATGGCCCCTTAGTGCCTAGTTTTTTTTGGTACTCTGTTGGTTATTACTATACATCCTTTGGTGATGGATTTTTTTTTAATGTGGAACTTGGTTTTGGGTTATAAGTGGTATGATGCGATGACCACTATATGCAGTTTGTTAATTTGTTAAACTCTACTAGTTTTAAGAGTAGGATCCTAGTACTTTTAATTACTATTATATTGTTACTTAGTTTTTGATATCATCCATTAGGGGAGTGTATGTGGTTGTCTTTTGGTTGTCGGCTAGTTTTTTGTTGGTTGTGCCACCACTATTGTAAAGGGCCAGTGCCCTATCAATAACAATGCAGAAGTAATATACACAAACACAAATTTACACATATGAAATCCCAATATATATTTCATTCCTCATGGGTTCCTTCATGTTGAGTCACATTTAAGAAAATTTAATTAATTAGTTTTAATATTAAGTACAATATCCATAATCACAAATGAATGATAGATAAATAATCACATAGGAAATATACATAAGTACAACTGATATAAAGAAGCACGTCCAATAAATAACATTCATTGTACATATTGTAGGGTATGTACTAATAAATACAAGTACATAAAAATACTATACAACAACCCATACGATCTCAAATAAGAGATACATGATGCTTAAATACCACATATGACTATAAATCTCCAAGATAAGAATAAAAATGATAATGGCACAACTACATCAATAAACATCCAATCACTGTCAATCTATGGGGGACCCAACTGGTAAGAAGTCGCTACCACCCGATCATGTCATCACATAATCAAGCTTCCACTCCCATCATACAAGAGAGATAATATATGATCAAAATATGGATATCAAATCATAAAATTAGTCCTAGGAAAGCAATGTTAGAATGATTTAGAATAACTGAGAAGGGAGATGAATTAGTTATCCTTAGGTCCAGATGTACCAATTAAACTTTTGAACTCTTCAAACAACTTAGATCTTATTTTTAAATAAATTGGTTTCTATATAGTACTATGACATATACTAACATCCAATTTATTATCCCAATAGTAACTATCTTACAAAATGTAAAATATAAAACATATCAAATAACATCTACACAAGTATGACACCAAGATTTAATATGGAAACATAATTTTGGAAAAACCACCAATAACATGCTACAAAAAAATTCACTCTTCTGAAGTGAGCTCTATTAGGAGCCAACCTTGTTAAAGGTTATACAACACACTATTATCTGTGACCCTATTAAAGGATTTAATCACCCTACTATGAGTGTCCCTATTAGAAGACTTTAGAACATTCCATTAGAATGTCACCATGATTGAAGGGTTTACAAATGACTGTTAGGTCAACCTTGATTAAAGGATTTTAACTAAAAATTGGTTAGAATACAATAGCAGGTTGACCTAATAAATTCAACTCACTTTTCAAATACATATCTCAATTTGGCTCAGCAATTGATTCTTTGACTAGCCTCCATTATCATCTGCATCATTGATTCACTTAGAAACCCTTCCAACAATCACTCTTCACCTAAATTCTTCATTGTTTATCCTTTTTCTCAAGTTTGCTAATCAATAAAATCAATAAATTCTCCAACCTTCTTAGGTCTTCTAACCTCTCTTGGATTAATCTTTATGCCTCTTTAAATAGGTATCTTTGATCTTTTTCCTCTTAAACATCATTGTCGATCTTAGGGTTATGACAAAATACAAACAAATTTAATGAATATATCCACCTTCTCATTCATCCTCTTCCTTTCTACAAACTTCTCAAAACTTCTCTTTTAATCCATGCCTTTGATTTCTCAAACATGGTTTATAATACATTAAATGTTTTAGCTCATCAATCCTTATCTTCAACATGGTTTACATATTTCAAGAATCCAAACTGTGTTGGCTAGGAATCTCAATTCCTTCACAAACTTTCAACTACTGACACTTGGTCAATAGTTTGTTCCTTAGCCTTGATCATCACTAGACAACTTATTGATTACTAACTATCTTTCTTAGTTTATGCTATCTTCACTTGGTCCAACTTTTCTAATACTATGAATTTACTAGTGCTCAATCGACACTATATTTTCTCATCTTCTACTGTTCACTCAATCAACACTAGTAAAGCTTGGCTTCAATTGTAAATTGCTTAAATTCCCTAATGTTTTTCTTTGAAGCATATTTTATCCTATTTATTTTTTCCTTCATTAATCATCTCTTCTAGGATTAATGTTATGATTAAATAACATATTATCCTGTCAACGTCCAACTGATCAAGTGCCCATTGTAGTTCTACATAACTCAACCTTTCCACTAGGTCCTCTTGTTATTTTTTATTCTCAAATCCTATTCATCAATCATCTTGATATGGCACTTTACTCAAGTAGAAACTTTCTCACCAATAAGGTTTGACATCGATAAAAACATAACAATTGTTCCAATTGTAATTTCCAACAATCTCCCTCTTTGGCATTGATGGCAACACCTCTAGTTATCATGCAATCCAAAATATTTGATTTGCTTCAATTAATTCTCTCTCTGTTCAATAAAAAATCTTAATTAATATCCTTAGTTTCATTATGATTCTTATCCATGAAACTTTTATATAAAACACCTCTAGTAACAATTCCAATAGCTCCCTCTATCATATCAGAACATAGATCTCTTCTTAGATATACATCTTCTGAACTTCTTCACAATCTCTTTCTTTTTTCTTTTTTTCAATCTCTTGATGGTAACACCTCATCATACTTCTCCCTCTTTTTAATTATTTATCATAACTCTATTAATCCCCCTTAACTCATTCTTAATGGTAATTATATAACTCTCCCTCTTTGACAATAATGCCAAAGACACTTCACCATCTTCAGTTTAACTCTATCTCATACATCTTCAACATGTAGATATTTCTTGTCAATTTTGGATTCTCTCTCTATCATCTTTCTTATGACTATTTCAACATATTTTATTTATCTCCTTACATCTTTAGGTAGCTCCTAAAGTATGACCTTTTGAATCAATGTGTAAGATATTTTGATCAAAACATTTGATGTATAGGTCCATCTCATCTTAGGTAGCTTCAGCTATAGGAATGACTCCCAATTTACCTTTTAGATATTCATGTACACCCTTAGGTAAATATTTTTTGAATATATTAGCTATCTATTTCTTTTTATTCACATACTCCAATCTTGCTTCTTTTTCTTGAACCAACTCTCTCAAGTAATGATACTTTATGGAAATTTTCTTGGTCTTGGCGTACATCATAGGATTTTTAGATATTTTTATGTGTTATCATAGAATGTAACAAAGGGGTTCAATTATCTCTTCCTTTATACCCTTCAAAAATTTCTTGATCCACATTATATTTGAACAATTAATTGCTACAACTACATACTTAGTTTATGTTGTAGATTGGGAAATATAGTTTTATTTCTTTCTTTTCTATGAAACTAATCTCTTTCCTGGAAATAAAGCTCCATCACTTGTGCTCTTTTTTTCATGAACATTTAAAGCCCTATATATATTAATATACACTCTTAGTTTAAACTTTTCATTTTTCTTGTAATACAATCCATAAACCTCTGTCCCTTTCAGATATCTCAGTATCCTTTTGACAACCATAATGTGATCTTCTTTAGGATTTGCATAAAATCTAGTAACTATCCCAACTGCTAGTGCAATATCTAATCTATTATGTGTAACATAATGTAACTTTCCAATCATTGATCTATATAAAGTTTGGTTCACATTAGTAGAGTCGTCATTCTTTTATATTTTATGTCTAATAGTCATGGGTGTTCCAACTAGTCTTGAGTCTTCCACACCAAAAACTTCAATATCTCCTTTATGTATTTGGATTGTGTAATGTAGATTCCTTTGTTTATTTGATATACTTGTAGGCCAACAAAGAATTTGATCTCTCCAAACATAGATATCTCAAATTCTTTTCTCATTTTATCAGCAAATGATTTGCACAATACATCCTTTCCTATAGATATGAATCATGCACAAATATTTTGACAAACAATATCTTGTTATCAAACTTATTCATCAAATATAGATTTTTGTTATCATTAGTCCTTGAAAAATAAATTTTCACCAAATATTTACGGAAACTTTCATTCTATGCTCTAGGGGCTTGTTTCAATCCATACAATGCTTTATGTAGTTTGTATACCATATCACTTTTGTTTGGATCAACAAATCCTTCAAGTTGTTAAACATAGACTTCCTCTTGCACAATTAAATTTAGAAATTTTGACTTGACATCCATTCAATGCACTTTTAATCCTTTGTAAGCAACATATGCAAAAATATTTCTTACTCCTAATCTTGCAATAGGAGCAAGTGTATCCCCATAGTCAATACAGTATCCTTGTGCAATTCCGTTAAAAACTAATCTTTCTTTATTTTTTGTGACTTCACCTTTCTCATTCAGCTTGTTTTTTAATACCCACTTGTTAGCATGAATGTTGATTATACTACATTGGGGGAGTATCCGGAGCATTCTAGAGTATTGATATGTTGCTTTCATGAGTATATTTGTCATTGATGTCAACATAGTAGTAATTTTGTTAAGACTAGAAGACTAGAAGTCAGTAATCTTAAGATGCATAGAAGTTGAGGAATTTTTAGATGATGCACAGTGGAGGACATGTTCCTAAGATTATCCTAATGATGTGGTTTAAAGGACTAAGTCCGATTCAATGTTGTAAAGAAGTTACACTTGTTTTATTAGAAGTGTAGAAATGGAGCATTGGAAAATAGAATTGTAATGATATAATACTATCTTTCATCTAAGATGTAATGAAGTTGATGTGTGGATAATAGTAATAGAGAAATATTGTGTGGTGATGACACCATGTGTGCAAGACATGGTTTCACATGTATAAACTTTTTTTATAGACTATCAGCCAACAGTGTTGTTTACAACTGTGAATTAATTAATTATCTTATTTTAATTAATTGGGAAAGCCTCAAGGCCAACTCAAGGAATTATTATGAAGATATTGTATAAAGGAAAGCTATTATCCTTATTTGCTACAAGACTTGGATTTAGAGGATCAAGTGGAATGCAAAGTATTAGTGTGCAATGCAAGAAGAAGCAGAATGCTTGCTGAATGCATGTAAGCAATCCAAGGGATCAATGGATTTGTAGTATGAGATCTAGTTACAAGATTTGAAGGAGAAAAAGTATGGTTGATAGGAAAAAGATATAGGAAGGAAGTATATTTAAGTTATATTATTCTGCAAGGAATAATATAAAGATCATTTGGATAATGGGTTCTTTGATCTTAACCTTGAAGTTGTTTGGGCAGTGGGTCCAGTTGTCTTCCACAACTCTTAACAAGGTTAAAATATCCTAACAGGGATTCAAAGTCTCCTAGCAAGGACTACTATGTACTGAATATTGTAACAAACTCCTAATAGGGTCTATCCTCTAACAAGAAATATTTATATTATTACATCATCTTGTGGGTACCATCTCCACTGAGGTTTTCCCTCTGATCAAGGGATTCCCTAGTTAACATATCTAGTGTTAATTGTGAATGAGTATCTTGTTGTGCTTTTAGTTTATTACTCACATGGTTAATTTTTTTTATGGTTAATGTTTGTGATAATAGTTGGATAACTGATTCAATGCCCCCCCCCCCCCCCCCCTGCTACATTAGTGGACTATACAACCTAACAATTGGTATCAGAGCATTAGGTCCTTGAAGATAAGGCTTAATAGCTTTGAGAGATGAATGGAAAGTTATTTCAAAAAAGATAGTCCTAAGTTTGATGGAGGAAATTTTGATTGTTAGAATATTCAAATGGGAAGATTACTTCTAAGAGGGGGGGTGAATCAGAAGTACCACACTTTAACCTTTTCAAACCCTTTGAAACAAATAACTAAAAGTAAACTGCAACATGTAAACATATTAAATAAACATAAAGTAAACACATACATTAACACATGGCACCAAAATTTGGTAACCCAAAAACCCTCTAGGAATAAGAAGGTAAAACTGGGGTGGGGATGATACCCACAAAATCACTACAGCAATAATTGTTTGACCACTTCTGATAGTCTGCCCTGTGAAAGGCATGCCTTGTTAAAGCCTTTACATTGTGTCAATAGTGACCTAGTTAAAGGATTTACAAACACTTTACATGAAGTGTCACCCTATTAAAGGATTTAGTCACCTCTTCAAAGGATCTACAAAATAGTTGTTAAGCTAACCTATCATCATAGGATTTTTACTATCTAATACAATCGCTAGAGAGTATTAGAAATCTTTGACCTAATTTCTTATAATCTTTAATTGCCAATTTTAGGCACTTGATTTGCTCATTATGATGTGATCCTTTCTTGATCTAATATCTATTTGTAGGCCTTGTTCTATTCTAATCAACTGGATAAGTAATTGTTGCTCAATTCACTGAGTCTTTGATGCCCCTGCTATTTTCCCTGTTCCACAATTTTGCTATCTATTAGCAACTTCCTTAACTTCTATTCAACAACATGAAATCATTGGGTCTAAGCCTTCTTATAAAGACTTCATAGAGTTAGGGTTAGGTATGGATCTATGATCCATATTGAATCTTTAATTCTCACTCATTCCTTGCACTTTTCTCATTGGTTGCATGCCTTCTTCATTTTTCTTATTGGTTGCATGCTAATTGCATAGGAAATATAAAAGATTCATTCTTATCCTTATTATCCTTCAAAATCCTTCTATGTAAACTCAAAAAATGGTTTACATCTAATTTTTTGTAGCCACAAACTCATATGTTGATTCTGTGTTACTTGGCACATACTAGATTATTGGTGCTTGGCACATATACTATCCTACTTTGCTTGGCATCTATTGCACTCTATCTTGCTTGGCACATGTATGACTTTGGCTCACTCAGCACATGTTGTATTCTAACTTTCTCAGCATCAACTATGACTCAGCACCTATATATCACTTAGCACCTGAAGTCACTCAACACCTATTGGAATTTTGGCTCAGCACATACTATAGCTCAGCATACATAGTGTACTCAGCTTCTATGTAGAAAGTGGTTAAGTCTGTCCAAACTCAAATGTCAAAACATTCTGAGACCAACAATCTCCCCCTTTGACATGCATGTCAAAAACACTTAACTAAACATTATTGGTTTGACCTTATGAGTACATTAATAATTCTACTCTATATATGTACAAAATTTCAAAATTTGTTCAAAATACCCTATAACTCCCCTTAAGCTGATTGTCCCTTGTCTATTCTTGTAACCAAAATTTTGTGTTGAATGTGCCTGATACTCTTTTCCTTTGCCATGTTTCTGTAATCTATACCTACTTGTTGAATAGTTTTGTCTTTTCTATCTTTTATTCATATCTCCCCCAAAACATTATTTCTCCCCCCCACTATTTACATATTATGTCTTATCTCCCCTTTTTGGCTATCTACAATCTTTTCACTTTTATTCTCAAAAGAATGAATGAAAAAATAAAAAATGTAATCAAAATGCTTAGTATTCTCCCCCTTAGTTATATCTTATTATTTCTCCCCCTTTTTGAAACTTATGTCAAAGGGTTCTAAGGAGTAATACTATATTTAGCCAAAAATGTACTATTTACCTCCATTATCATTTGCAGAGTTGCATCCCATTTTTCCAAGGCAATTTCAAGTGACTTATGATGGATGGTAGTCTCTGCAACAAGATGTACAAGCCCATCAAGTGTATAAAGATTAGTATCTTTCTTTAAAATAGTTTCAACATATACTTGCTCTTTGTGGAGGACCTCCAAATGCGGGGTAATGGAGGATTGTATCTACATCAATTTGGCCTTTATATTGGCCTCTTCACTTGCTAGTGCAGCTAATTCTTTTTGAGTGTGAAGTGATTGGGAAAAATGCTTCTCACTTTGAGCTAGATCTCTTGGTAATTGCATGCTAGAAATCTTAAGATTTCTCTCCAAGCTCAATATCCTATGGCCTATCTCTTGTGTGAAATTTGAAAAATCACATAGCTTTTTGTACAGTTAGAAGATATTCTCAAGTGTAGTTTTGACCTTTTCAATCTGCTTGGCCAATTCAACTTGTTGGAGTGCTATGCCACTTGATATTTTCTCATCTACCTTTCCTTGAAACTTCCTTTCAGACCATTCCATAAGTTTAACATTTGTATCCTGGTCTTCACTAGTCACCTAGTCATCTATATTTGATAATTGTTCCATTATAGGTTTTCATTCATCTGGTGACTACAAGCTTAAGGCATCCATAAAGATGTCATTAATCTCATGTAGTGCTTGCTTATGTTTATACTCCTTTCTAAGTATTTCTTTTCTTTTCCTTCTATTTAATGCATCTTGCATCTTTGTACTCTGCTCCATGCTGATAGTCTTTGAGTCATAGGTAGGTATTACTATCTCTTCATCTAGCTTAGGGTCTCCATAGTGAAGTACCCTAGTCACCTTGGTTGAGCTCAAGCCTGGTGTGGAGATTTGCAAACGTATGGCTTCAGTGGTCAGCTTCTAAAGAGTTTTTGTAGGAGTGCCAATTTTGGGTAGCTCTACCAATGTTTGAATAGTAGCCTGCTCTTCATCCTTTGATGTATCCTCCTCATCATACTTCCCTTCTTCTACACTCGACTTCTGAATGTTGTCACCTGCTCCTAATGTATCAATTGTTGCAATTTTTGGAGATGGTGGTGGAAGAATTAAAATTTGAGTGCTAGTAGTTATATAGATGAAAGGTGGTTCTTGTGGTTTCACCTTGTCTCTTTTTGGTTCTACTACTACCTTTTGTAACTCATCTATACTCACCAATACAAGATTTGTGCATAATTGTGCCTGTAGAGTGGATTGGTGAAGGATCTTGGAGAGATCCTTTGTAGTTAGGGGATTGATGTTCTTAGCAAAGTTGGAAGGAACATCCTTGATAGTTATTGTGTTTGTAGGTGTGATGGTTACATGAGGAGGGCTAGGAGGTGGCATTTGTGTGTCTTGGACACTCTCTTCCTCTTGTTGCTACTACTTAGTTGTTGCCATGTCTTCTCTCTTTTGTGTCTCTACCTCCTCACCTTTCTTCTTATCTTCTTCCTCTTTCTTCTCTTCTTCTCCTTTCTTTTCTTCATCTCCTTTTTTCTGTTGCTTCTTCCTTCTTCTCTTCTTCTTACTTCTCTTCCACTTTCTTTTCCTCTATCTTCTCCCTAGCACTGGCCTCTACCTTATTTGCTTCTTCATCCTTGTCATTAGTCAACTTGTAGATTGTCTTCCATAATTGTGAGGACTTATTCACTACATCCTCAATCTTATTTTGTAGAATGTTGAAGGCTCTATATTTAGGTGCAAATTTTCCACCATGTTTCTTATTGGCTTTTTTATTTGACCTCTTGTTGGGTCAGGCATTACTTGTGCTAAGGTAGATTCTCTGATCTCCTTTTCCATTTTTAGAAAATAATTCCATTTGTTTTCAATTATCTCATATAATACCCTAGGCATGGTATTGTCTAGCTCTAGAGGTGTGTTCTTAAATTCAGCCATCATGGAATACACCGATTCCTCTATATTGTTTTGCTCTTCTCTACTTAGCTTATTGAAATCAATGTTTTTCAAATCATTCAAATCTGCATTCTTAATATTTTCACAAATTTTATCTATATCAAATTTGGGATAATGGCTTACCACTCAAAATTGGTTGATATCCTCTATCTCAGTCTTTTCCTCATCATCAATGTCTAGTTTGCTACATATTTTCTTCTTTTCTTCTACACTTCACCAATTTTCTTAGTGGCCTTTTTCTTCTCTTTTGTTTCCTCCTTGGCCTTTTGTGAGGAAGCCCTTGTGGTAGCTCTTGTTACTAGTGCCTTTGGTTTGGATTGTGTTGTTCCTATAGCCTTCTTTTCTTTAGGTTGTGCTAGAAGTGAGTTTTAGCCTTTCTCTTCTTAGACTCAGCTTGTGTAGATGCTTCCTTGGCTTCTTCTTCCTCAACACCTTCCTCCTCATCTTCTCCTAAGCCCTGTGTTAATTCCATAGGGCCTTGCCCTTACTCTTCTTCTTCTTCACTCTCACCTTCTTCTTCTTCTTCAACACTTGCTTTTGCTTCAATTTCTGCACCAAATTTCTTCTTTATCTTCTTTACTATTTTGTCTTTCATCTTTATAGAGGCTATCTTCAATTCTATTTCAGCTTTGGATTTCACAACATCATATGTGCCAAAATGGGGTGCCTCTTTATCAATCTCTTCTGCAAGCAATGTTGTGATTACTACTAAGGCTTCATCCACATCAAGTTCATATCCTAATGGCCTTAGCCATCTCACCCTTTGAATTATTGCTTGTATGTAAGTATAGTCAATGTCAACCAAAAATCATATGTCATTGATATGTTTTTCCACTAGAGAAACTGGTATTCTAACCCTTTGCTTCATGGATTTCTTGAAATCCTTGAAATAGCTTGTCATTTGGGCTTCAAAGTTTTCACCCATCTAATCAATGTACTCATTGATTTGAGTAATTTTAGTTTTTTTTGAACTCTAGTTTACCTTTCCAATTGAAGGAAATTCTTCCATGACATAGAAAAATATGCAGACAAGAACTGAGCCAAACTTGCATTGAGCACCTTTTGACCTTCTTATTGCTCCTAGGTTCTCATTTATTTGCTACAACATCAGTTCTACTAGATCATATGTATGATATTTCTTTATAAGCTTGTAAGCTGCATCAACAGTTATACATGGTACACTGCTCAATATGCTAGACTAGTAGAATTTGTGAGAAATCACTCTCACTACAAAATCTAGAAGAGGATCTGTTACAGTATCAATTGTCATACCCCTCTTATTCCACTTAGCCCCTATATTCCTTTCAATGACCTCTTTTGAATCACTTCTTAGGGTCTTAGGCTGATCTAGGGTTGGGAAACTCATAGCCCTATGCACTATCTTCTTGGTAATATTAACTAGTCCTATTTCTAGCCACAAATAGCCATTGTGAATTCTACTAAGAAAAATCCATATCCATTCAATTTTGAAACTTGTGGGATAAACTAGGGCATGAGTCAAACCATTCTTCTTGACTATTTGGAACTCATCCTTCAGAATCCTATTATCACACAACTTGTCATAAGCTTGAAAAATTTCAAGGTCTCCAACTGCACCTATCTTACAGTTGTAAAATTTCCTTACATCCTACACCATGATAACCTTCGGTGGAATTATGGACAATGTGCTGACAAGGTCATATCTGTAGGCTACCTCAGGAATGGTTCTAAACTCAATTTGTTTTACTTCATTACTAACCAGCTAGACCTCATGACTTTCCTTTCCCTTGGGGTTCTTAGAACTAGAAGCCATTATACTAGAAGCATTATTAAAATTTTAACACTGCATAGCTTGGCACAAGATAAATAAATTAGATCGATGAAATTTATGCTAAATCACTATTGAAATTGATGCAAATGGATTCAAGGTTTCTATTTGATCACATCTACACTCTTCTTGTCTTTTCTTTGTGTTTGAATGGCATAAAAATGATCAAAATTTGACCTTATACCTTTTAAAACCTAGCATTAAATGCTTAGTGCATATAGTTGTAAACTTGGCACTTGAAGGTTTCAACATGACTCAGCTTCCATTAGATTTCCACTTCACTCAACTTCCATTGACATTTCTCAACTCGGCACTAACTATCAACTCGGTTGCTATTAGCAACTTGACATCCACTGGAGCTTTACTCGGCATCTAAGGACAATTTGGCAGCATTTGCAAAAACTTCAAATTTTGACTTGGCATCTTTGCTCATGCTGATTTCTTCTTTGCAGTACTTCTTTGTCTTGGGACTAATGTATGATATAACTTTGTATGTCAATCCCATACACCTATTCATGATTAGTTGGATGAGGTGTGATCACTTGACCTCTTAGGTGAAGTGATCCCTTCATTTGATGTGTTTCACTCATCTTTCTTCTTCCAAGTCTTGTTCATTTTCCCTGTGATGTGTTCCAAATCAATCTTCTCTTTTCCTTTGTTGACTTCTAACTTGGGTGCTTTTGACTTTGTTGGGAAATTCCTATTGATGTGACTAGTCTTCAAGCAACTAAAACATGTGGTTTGGCTTAACCACCTACTGTAGTTCCCTCTAAAATGTGTTCTTATATAGTTCTCAGGAACAGGCCCCTACTCCTGACAATAATGATAGCTCTACCTAGTATTATAATCCCAGTTGTAGTGGTGTGCATGGTTGTTTCTCCTTGTAGGCTGATTATGTGTCCACATAGGCTTTGATTTGCACTCAAATGCTCTATGTCTATATTTCTTGTAGTTGTACCAGTGCCCCTCAAATCTTGGTGTCCTCATTGTCTTGGTTCTGCATTCATGTGCTTAATGTCCTTTCTTTTTGCACTTGTGACAAAAGCTTGCATTTTTAGGGTTATCATGTTGATGGCCATTCTTGCTCCTGCATGCATTAGAGGTATGTCCTTTTTTACCATAGAAATGACAAGTAGTTTTAGTATTCTTAGCTTTGTTACTCCTTTCTTCTGCAGTCTTGGATGATTCTTCTTGTTTAGTGCTGGTGTAACCAAGTCTTGAGGTATCATTACTAGCCCTTAGTGATTTTAATAACTACTCAAACTACTTGATAGCCTAATTGGGTTTGTTGAAGCTTTCTGCTATCTCCTTCTCTCTTTTTTAGGTTATTTTGTAGTTGTTCATTCTGTATCTTCAATGTAGAGATCTCAATGTCCTTCATGTTTAGCTCATGATGTGCATTCATCATCTGGCTTAAGGTGTCAAGCTACATGTTTGAGATTCTTTCAAACTCAATTGTCTTCTCCCCCAGTGTATTGGTAAGATTTTTCTTGTCATCTTCTATCATGGCCTTGTCTTCAATGGTTTTCTTCTTCTGTTAAGTTACTTCACAAAGCATTATGGCTTGTGATTCTTATTCAAGCTTGAGTATTTTGATTTCTTCTACTTAAGCTCTATTCTTCTCCATCAATTCAGCCATTGCTACATCAAATTCCTTGGAATCTCCATTTGAAAACACTTGTGTGGTGTCAATCTCCTTGTAGTTTATGTCATTTTTGGCTATGGCTATAGCCTTCCTTTTTTTCAAGGACTTTCTCAATTCCTCTCTAGCTTCCTCCAATTTGTGTAGAGTGAGGTGCACATCAATCACCTGATTGTCTATGATCTTCCCTAGTTTGAAGACTTCCATCTTCATATTTTTTCTCTAAGTCGTTAGGCTTCTCCTTATGAGAACCTTGCTCTGATACCAATTTTTAGAATATTCAATGGGAAGAGTACTTTTGAGAGGTGGGGTGAATTAGAAGTACCACACTTTAACCTTTTCAAATCCTTTGAAACAAATAACTGAAAGTAAATTGCATGCATGTAAACATATTAAATAAACATAAAGTAAACACATGCATCAAACATGACACAAAAATTTGTTAACCCAAAAACCCTCCAGGAATAAGAACATAAAACTAGGGTGAGGATGATACCCACAAAATCACTATAGCAATAATTGTTTGACCACTTCTGATGGTCTATCCTGTGAAAGGCCTACCTTGTTAAAGGCTTTACACTATGTCAACAGTGACTTGGTTAAAATATTTACAAACACTTTACATGAAGTTTCACCCTGTTAAAAGATTTAGTCAACTCTTCAAAGGATCTACAAAATAGTTGTTAAGCTAACCTATCATCATAGGATTTTCACTATCTAATATGATTAATAGAGAGTATTAGAAATCTTTGACATGATTGTTTATAATCATCAATTTCTGATTTTAGGCACTTGATCTGCTCATTCTAATGTGATCCTTTCTTGATCTAATATCTGTTTGTAGCCCTTGTTCTATTCTAATCAACTAGATAAGTAATTTCTTCTCAATTCACCAAGTCTTTGATGCCCCTGTTGTTTTCCCTATTCTACAATTTTGCTATATGCTTAGCAACTTGCTTAACTTCTATTTAGCAACATCAAATCATTAGGTCTAAGCCTTCTTATAAAGACTTTGTAGACTTAGGGTTAGGTATGCATCTATGATCCATATTGAATCTTTAATTCCTATTCATTCCTTGCACTTTTCTCATTGGTTACATGCCTTCTTCATTTTTCTTATTGGTTGCTTGTTGATTGCATAGGAAATATAAAAGATTCATTATTATCCTTATTATCCTTCAAAATCCTTCTATGTAAGCTCAAAAAATGGTTTACATCTGAGTTTGTGCAGCCACAAACTCATATGCTGATTTTGTATTACTCAACACATACTAGATTACTTGTGCTCAGCACATATACTATCCTACTTTTCTCGGCACCTGTTGCACTTTGTCTTGCTCGGCACATGTTTGACTCTAGCTCACTCCACATATGTTGCATTCTACCCCTCTCAGCATCAACTATGAGTTGGCACCTATATATAAATGAGCACCTGTATAATTCTTGGCACCTAAAGTCACTCGACATCTATTGGAATTTTGGCTCAGCACATACTGTAGCTTGGCATACATAGTGTTCTTGTGTATTGACACTCAAATGTCAAAACCATTCTAAGACCAAAATTGACACCTAGAGGATGGAACTTCTTGGTGAGATATCATAATTGTGTACATAATTGAGCATTGAGTTTTTGGATAGAGGCACAAGTAAAAATAGATTCAGATCTAAAGAAGACATGAAGTTCAAGGAAGGTATTGATCTAGTTATGAAAAGAGAAAAAGAAGGTATGGAAATTTTTTCTTGTTGGACATGTAATGTGTTTGGTCATTATACATCTACATGCCCTACGAGAGTAAGAAAATCTAAAAAGAGTTCACTTTCTATTTAAGATGAAGAATTTAAAACTAGTATGGAAAGATTCTTGAATGATTGTGATGTTAAGGATAATCGTCTTAAATTGGTTAATAAATAGGAAGTATTACAAGAGATAGTCATGCTAAATATTATTGATGATTTTGAAGAAGAAGATAACTCTCAAATTGTTAGACAGAATGTTGAAGTTATTTTTGAGACTAACAATGACTTGCAGAATGATGTATCTATTGAGCATAGAGAAGATTAGAGATCTAGACCCAGGGAAGAGATAAGAGTTGAGATGTTAACTCGTACTTGATGACACCAATTATTGCCTCTATTTTATATTAATTTTAATACTCTATTTTTAATAATTCCAGGACATTTGTAAACTCATAACCAGTTGAAGTTATGATAAAGTCCAAATAAAACTGTTAAACCATGGGTAGATAGTTATATCATATTTTGCTAATATTATACTTATAATGAAGAATTTCATATAACCATCAGAATGTGTGTTCTAATATTTGGATTTAATTTGATTATTCTTATTTTCATAAATATTTTTGCATTATAACTAACTTGCTAGGAAAGGAAGAAGCTGGAGAGTGGTCGACAACATTCAAGAAGGAGCATCAAGGCGTAGCTGCAGTGGAGGAATCATTATGGCACTGGAAGACATGGCTACTATAAAGGAGGAGCCATTATTCTAGGAATGTAGGGATGAAGTGTTGTTGTATTCCCTTTGTATTTACTATTGTACTAAATTGGTCACCCAAACTTTGCTTCTTATTCTATGGGCTATTATTTCCCTCTTCTTCTTTGGTAGATATTTAGTCGTGTTTTTTTTTTCTTCTATTTTAGAATAAGTGTCAATCCTCTATTAATAGGGATTGGATCAATAGTTTTAGGAGGTTGGAAAAAGTTTATGGAAAAACTTTGTTGTCTCTTGTAGCAAGTTATCTGCAATTTTATATATTATTCTTATGTAAGGAGTTTTTGGAATATAATGAAGTAATTCTTGGTTTACATTCTATGTTAGTAGATTAGCAGAAGCTAACTAAGGGATCCCACTTGGGAGGTGGATTAGATTAGAGTAGTGTAGATTTACTTCCAAAATTTCTAGAATTTTAGATAGAAGTTATAGTTTCTTCCTACAACATTGTACTTTGTGAATGTTCCTACAACATCTACAAGAGTAGTTATAGTGGATGATCCAAGTTGAAATATAGGTTAACATAGAGTTTAATTTATAGCATTCATTTCAATAAGGAGTTAAGTGTGTTAATTTTCTTCAGCACTAGTGTAGGTTCTTTATATGTATTTTACTTTCCTATAGCATAAGTATAATGACTCTTCAAGGAACCTAGTGCACATACTATGCCGACCATTTCAAGTATATGTCTCGGGGTTGACAAATTAAATGCATTTCATGGTGGAAGAAGTAATCCTTAGATTGAATAAATTATTCCTAAGTAAGGCTTTAGGAATGATTATCACACACCTATTGTGAAGCAGACCATTTTTGGATTCATTACTAGGGATGGTATCAAGCTAGGAACATCTTTTTGAGTCATAGTTCTTTTTTATTGCTAGTTTTTATTAAATAGAGATTTGTAGTCCTAAAAATTGCTTCACAAGTGTGAAGAATTCAATTACATCCATCAAGGAGGAAGAATATGAGATGAATATGGAAGATTTCTTTCGTGAGGGTCTATTAATTTGAATGAAAAAATTGAATAAGTTGAGTTGCCTTTTGAGGATGCAAGTCCTAATTTTCTTGTAGAATCTTCCTCTAGAGCATAATCTTTGGATATAGGCAGTATTCAGCCTTTTGCTAAAATCTTGGCCATCTTTCTTGATAGTTCTAGTCCAAATTCTGTAGCTAATGCTCCTTTTTAGTAGGAAACCCATAATCAAATACCTCCAGTAATGGCACACCCTACTTTTCCATTTCCTCTCCTAAGCCTCATAAATAATGCTAATCTCAAAAATATACCCATAGCTACTCTTCCAAAGTTTTATGGCCTTCTAACTAAGGATCCTGATACTTTCTTATTTGAGTTTGACATACTCTATTGTAGCTTTTAGTACAACACCAATGCCCACAAGCTCAAGTTGTTTCCAGAAACACTAAAAGAATAAACCTTATGATGGTTCATGGGCTTAAAGAGCCAATGCAGCAGGTACCTGGGATGAGATGTAAACTCTATTTCTAGAGAAATACAAAGAGTACTGCAAGAGGAGTAATCCAAGGGGAGATGACATTTCTAGAATATCACAAAAGGAGGATGAAATATTGGAAGACTATGTTTCACAATTTTTGTACACAATGCAAAAGAACCCCTAGCATGTACTAGCAAAGGATTCATAGAAACTAATCTTCTTAATAGGGGTAAACAATAAATGTCTGGAAGCATTAGACATGATGGCTGGTGATGATATATACCAATCTTCTTGGGATGACTTCAAGAAAATTTGTCTTAACTACTCAAGGCCAACTATGAAGAAAGGCAGAAGGTACCAGTCCATAGTCACTAAAGGTATCAATTAGCGCATTTCAAAGCTCAAGATATCTAATTTACTCTTAGATTTCAAGAAAGACATCATAAATGATGTCGCTACACATCTCAACACCATTACTGCAAAGAAGAAGCATGCAAAGGTTGAATCATGATTGGTGGAGTATTGTCCTTACTACCATAAACAGAAGTAACACTACACATATAAGTTGGTAGCCAACATAGAGAATCAACATTTGCCAACTAAGTACATGAAGAGAGATGGGGAAAATGATCAAGTGTTCTTCATTGCTCAATGTGGACAATGGGTTTCAAGATAAGGTATGCCTCAAGATCCTCTAAAATTTTCAAATCTTTAGAATAATTAGTGGCAAAATCAAAGTTATCAAAATCCTTCTTAGTACTCCCAACCTCCCTAGCAAAACTAGCATAACAACTAGTGGAAAAATTAGCAAAATCAATGGCAACCATCGCAAGGAAATTGGCAGCAAAATAACCAATGGAGGGGGCCTCCATAGTAGCTTGAACAAAAAAAATTTAACCCACATCTACCACCTCCAATGAAACCACCTACAATAATGCCACTTCGTGCACCAAATAATGCTAATCCTAAGCCAACCCAATTACCTACTTAATCTCATCCAAATCCAAACAACAAGCAACAATAGTAGAAAATGTACACTACTGATACTCAATAGTGCCCTACTTATTCACTAGAGATATCTGATATCCATTTGAGCTCTGGTACAAATCTACCTACACTAGAATATCCTATTACCAAGAAAGTTGCAGACACTCCTATAGCGCCACTTCTAGAAGCTACATTGTCAAATACCAACCCACCAACTAATATACCCAACAAGACTATTGACCACACCTCAGTGAGTCCTCCCTTTCCACACAGGCGAAATAAAGAGAAATCTATATCCCAATAGGAAGAGCCATTTGTTGTTGAGCAACTAAAAAACATGCACATCCAAATCCCTTTGTTCCAAGCTATCAACAATGTCCCTCTTTATCGAAAGTCTATTAAGGAAGCATTCCTTAAGAAGCTAGGGTGGAAGAAGAAAGATCCTCAAATAGTCCATGTTGTTAGGCAATTAGTAGATATCATGTTAGGGAAGGTAGTGATACCAAAGTATTCAGATCCTGGTAGTCTAGTATTTAATCTCATCATAAATGGATAGGCTGTGAAAAAATCTTTAGTTGATTTGAGAGCTTTAATAAATTTGATGAGTAAAGATACAATGCATATATTATGCATAGAAGGCTTAAAGACAAATCCCATAGTGTACAACTTGTTGATAGTTCAACTTTCACTCCAAATGGTCTAAAAAAAGATGTGATAGTGACTTTAGATTCATGAGAATACCTTGTTGATTTTCTTATCCTATCACCTAAAGTAAAACTTGCTAACTATCCTATCATAATAGGGAGACCCTGTTTAGCCACCACTAATGCTGAAATTAATTGTAGATCAAGCAGTATGACAATTTCAAATGGTCAAACCATATGGGAGCTAGCACTATATCCACCTACCCAACCCCAGCCAGACATGGGAGAACCTATTTGGCTATATTTAGGGGATGAAGAGGAAGAGTTGAATTATGTAGCCTAGTTCATAATGTTGCATAAGCACTCCTTTCTAAAAATGTAGGAGGAAGATTATCATGTAATATAGAGAATTCTTAAATGAATGTATAGTGGCAAGAGATATTGTTGAGAGTTCTATCTTAAAGCTATGTACCTATGAAGACTATGTCTACCTAGCAAGCACTGAGATAATTGATAAATTACTACCAAGTGAAGTAGCTACAAGTCTAGTACCAGAAGTTTCAATGGTAGAGTTAACAACTACTATGGAACTTTCTCCTAGTCATAATCTCCATGTAAACAACAAGTTTTCCTAATCACAATTGGGATTGTTAACCAAGCTCCTCAATCAACATGAAAAATCCTTTGCTTAGGATTATGAGGATATGGTAGGACTGAACCCTAAACTTTTTACCCATAGGATCTACATCAATGATGGAAGCTTGCCACTCTATTAGCCTTAGAGGAGAATAAATCTAGCATTGCACAAGATAGTTAAGACTGGGTTACAAAAGTTGTTGGATGTTGGATTCATCTATCCAATCTTTGATAGTATATGGGTATCACCATTAGTTATTATACCTAAGAAAGGAGGTAAGTTTTAGATATGTGTAGATTATAGAGAGTTAAATAACACCACAAAGAAGGATCACTTTCCTTTGCCCTTTATTGACCAAGTTTTTTATACTTTGGCTAGAAAGAAATAATTCTCATTTATGGATGGATACAGTGGTTATAATCAGATAAGTATTGCTCCAGAATATCAAGAGAATACCACATTTACATGTCCTTGGGGTACCTATTCTTATTTTGTATTAACATTTTCCTTATGCAATGCACCTACTACTTTTCAAAGTTTGCTAACATATCACATGATTGCATGAAGATATACATGGACAACTTCACTACATTTGGTTTCACATTTGAGAAAGCCCTAAAGAATTTGGAGAAAGTACTAATCTAATGTGAAGAACACAACCTATCTCTCAATAGTGAGAAATACTTTTTGATGATGCAGGAAGGTGTGGTCTTTGGATATTTTATTTATGAAATTAGAATCTAGGTAGACCCTATGAAAATAGAGGTGATTCTCACACTCCTTATTCCTACAAAGCAAAATGAAGTTAGATCTTTCCTAGGACATGCTAGCTATTATAAGAGGTTTATCCAAAATTTTAGTTAGATAGCTAGTCCTCTATTACTTTTCTTATCAAAGAGGCTAAATTTTCTTGGACAAAGGAATGTGATGACTCTTTCTAATAGCTCAAGTCACTATTGAAAACTGCACCAATATCTAAGGGTCTTCATTGGACTTTACCTTTTCAAATATATATAGATGGTTTTCACTATGTCATAGGTGCAGTCTTAGGATAAAAATCTCAAAACCTTAAAAATTTCATCTACTATATTAGTAAGAGCCTTCATGGACCAGAGTTAAACTATATAGTGACTAAAAAAGAAGTATTAGTAGTAGTTTGTGCTCTTAACAAATTCTAGCATTATGTAATTGGTTATCCCATATTTTTTCATACTGACCATGCAGCAATTAAGTATCTCATGAAAAAACTTGCCATCACAAGTAGGTTAGTAAGATGGCTACTTCTTTTCTAGGAATTTGATATCACAATCATTAACAAACTTGGGAAAGTGAACGTGGAAACTAATTATCTATCCAGAATCTACCATGATTAATAAGATACTACTTTGGTAGATGATACATTTCTAGATGAGCATTTATTTTATATTTCTATCCAAATTCCATGGTATGTAGACATAGCTAATTACATTGCAGCTAACAAAATGCCTACACATTTCTCTTACAATGATAAGAGGTTGCTTGTAGAGAAAAGCTTCCATTTTTGTTGGATTGACAACACAGTATTTTACACTAGACTTGATCAAGTTATGGGGAGATGTGTGTGAGAAGATGAGACATATGGAATTCGACATGCATGTCATAATGAACTATGTGGGTGGGCAATTTGTAGCAAAAAGAATAGTGTTGAAGATTTTAACAACTGGTTACTATTGGCCTACACCTCATAAAGATGTAGCCAATTATACATGAAAGTGTGATAAATGTTAGAGGATGGGCCAACCAACAAGATCCAATAAAATGCCTCTCAATCCATAGGTGGTGGTAACACCATTTGACAAATGGGGAATGCACTTCATTTGTCCAATAGATCCTCCATCCAATAGGAAATCATATATCCTTGTATGCATTGACTACCTAATAAATGGGTCAAATTCAAAGCCATAAAGCATGCCCACAACCATAAAGTTTTCAAATTTCTATATGAAGAAATCCTTACTCGATATGGCATACCCAAAGAACTTGTTGCTGACCATGGTGCTCAGTTCACTTCCAATATAATAATAGAACTCATGAAGGAATATAATATCAGGCATTAGAAATCAAGCCCCTATCATCCTCAAGCTAATGGATAAGCAGAAGTTACAAATTAGGAGATAGAAGCCATCTTGACAAAGACAATTCATTTGCAACATAGAGATTGAAGCAAGGACTACTAGAAGCTATCTAGGCATATTAAACAATATGGAAGACCACCACATACCATTAGAACTATTGTATGGAAAAGAAGCAATGCTACCAATTGAATTTGAACACAAAACTTTAAGAATAGTGCTAGAGTTAAACATTGATCTTCTTGTAGCATAGATAAAGCACTTACTGCATCTTAGTTCTTTGGATGAAATGTGCAAGTCTGCCCTAGAAGACACAAAAATCATATAGAAGCAAAGGAAATAATGGCATGACTCCCACATTAAGAGCAAGAAATTTCATGATGGAGATTGGGCATTACTTTATGATTCCAAATTCAAAGAAATAGAAGGTAAGCTATAGACATGATGGCTAGGTCCCTATGAAATAAGCCATGTATTTGCAAATGGAGTAGTCTAGTTAACCACAATTGATCTAGTACACTTCAAGTTATTAGTCAATGGACATCAGCTAAAGTTGTATCACTAGCCCCAAATGAAAGAAGACTTCCTACAACAATTTCAATAGCCAGCTTCAAAAGAACAACAGGTAACACTTCTTGCAGCAAAGGGTGCCAACCTTCTTCCTACAACTCTTCAATAAGAATTCCTTCGAGCATGTCCATAATAAAAACTTTATGTTTACATAAAGTTCAATTCTCCTTTAACTTTTGAAATTCTTCTTTTTCAACTCATTTCATTTCTTTCTCTACCACCCACCCACCTTCCATGTCATTATTTTTCTACACATTCAATAATATCGTGAGTTTGTTGACACATGTTGTCACTATAATTCTTCCACTCTCACCACCTTTATCTAGCACATGCAATATTCAAATTGATAGGTATAAGATTTTAAAATTTTATTCATAGATTTAGTTGGCTATATCTACTACTGCATTAAATATATCATTCCAGCATTATGCTAGTTTTGTACCTCCTGCCAAGTAAGACAAGTGAGGACACTTGTCCATGTTTCATAGTGTTGGAAATATAAGAGAAGTAACTAAAAGGGGAGGGATGATTCAATTACTACTAAAATAAATCCCATATCCCTTATATGTTAGTACAAAATAACCTCTAAAAATTGAACTTTGCTAAAGCTCAAAAACACACAGAAAATGTTGTAACTTGGAAAATACTGAAAATGCTTTGTAAAAAATTAACATGAAAATATTAAGATGTTATATGTGATTACTTATTACTTTAACTTAGTTTTAAAAATATAAAAAAAATAACATCTACACATTTGACACCAAGATTTAACGTGGAAACACAATTTGGGAAAAACCACCAATTGCAACTAGTTACTAATTTTTACTTTTCTGAAGTGAGCCCCATTAGGAGCCAACCTTGTTAAAGGTTATAGAATACACTATTAGATATGACCCTATTCGAGGATTTACTCGCCCTAGTAGGAGTTTTCTTGTTAGAGGTCTTTGGACACTTCAATTGAATGCCACCTTGTTAGAGGATTTATATATAGTTGCTAAGCCAACTTTGTTAAGAGATTTAGATCACTACTACAATGGTTAGAGAGTAACAATGACATGATTTTATTTTAGATGCAACTAAATTTATGATTATAGGTCTCAATTTTGGCTTGTATACTTGATCTTTCTTGATCAAATGTATCTTTTTAGCTTCACAAGGATATTCTACTTATCCTTCAGATTCACTTCCTCTTAACATCTTCAATTATCTTCTATTTTCATACACTTCTAATCCTCAACTTCACCTTATATCTTTCATATTGTCAAGTCAACTAGAATAAAACATAGAATAATTAGTATTCATCTTCTTAGTTGGCAAGAACCAACAGATAAGCCAATTGAACTCAATATGCCAAAAAAATCAAATCCTTCATTAGCTGACCCTGCTTGGTAGATTCTAACTTAGAAACAATTTTCCTATGTTAACCAACTAAACTCGGTCAACACTTCATACTCACAAAGTTCTTTTGGTAATCAAGTGAGCTTGGTTAAAACTAGTTCCATCCAACATTTTTATTAATTGAGTAGACTTTCCTTTGGTGCTTGAGTGAACTCGGTAGATACTATCTTCTAAACTAGGCAAACTCAGGAATGCTTGGTATACATAGAAAAATATCTTCAATTCTTGAGTGAGCTCGGCATACATTGACTGGTAATGATATGAAATTTTGTGTAACATAAAAGATAATACACAATTAATCAATTATTTCAATAATCTCCCTCTTTTGCATTGATAGCAACACAATATGTCATAATACAATGAAATTTTGGAGCAAGAATAAAGTATGGAACATATCTATAGTTTCATTCTAATTCTCATCCATGAGAACTCCCTCTATTAGTGTGAACTCTTTCTATCTTCAATTTCTCCCTCTGTCAAAAAGCTTATGTCTGCTAGAATTTCTGCCAAGTTCATTCTCCCTCTTTGACAATAGCAAACTTCTCCAAAAATTTTCTAAAGATATGACAAAAAACTTCTCCCTCTTTGACATCTCATGCCAAGGACAATAATAAGTTAATATCAATGTACCTCAAGTGCTGACTCATTTGCAATATGCCCTTGTCAATATTGCACCAACTGATTGATCTTTAATAATTTTTTGGTTGATGCATCACTAAACTTCATTTAATGAGCTTTGGATAGGGGAATGACCCCTAACTTGCCTCTTAGATACAGAAATGCATCCTTAGGTAATGGCTTGTTGAATATATCTACAATTTTCTCTTTTGTATTTATATATTCCAATCTAACTTCTTTATCTTGTACCAATTCTCTCAAGAAATGATATTTTATAGCAATGTGTCTTGTTTTGGTATGCATCACTGGGTTCTTTGATATATTGCTTGTACTAGTGTTATCACATTATATGACTACTATATCTTTGATCTTTGTCTTCATACCTACCAACAGTTATTTGAAGCAAACAATATTAGAACAATTAACTGATATTTCCACATATTCTACCTCTGCTATGGATTGAGAGTGTAAGGTCCAGACCAAGTAAGGACTAGAAGGATCATTAATTTGTCTACAATATAATTTGATTAGAAGTAAATATTAATTTTTGCATTAGAGAACATTATATGGCTTATTCAATAACATGATTAGGGAGGATCCTTATGTGACTTGCTATAATTAGTATTGTTTAAATAAGATTGACTTATCATTTGTAACCATCTAAATATTAGGTGCAAATGTGTATGTGATACATTGTATAGTGGAATCTTGCTTATTTAATCAACGTACAAAGTTAGACTCAACTTATGATAAACTATATATTTTGTTCATACAATTGACACTAATTACAAATAGAAATGGTTGGACCTCTTTACTTATGATATGATAGTTTAGATAGTTTATGAGACTGGTAGCATTAGAACTATTTCACACTATGATGGGTTATCTAATTTATGTTAACATATTGATTAGCTAATGTGTGTTACCTTATGGATAAATACCTTATATTGTTCATCTTATCTCATCATGATAATTATATAGTTTTAATAATTGAAATTATGGCCAATTGAATTGAATAGATATTGTGTTGTAGTGAATGCATTCTACATAAGGTGACTGTGAAAATAGAAATCAAGTTTGGGTTATGTGATTATTGTTTTGAAGTAAATTATGTATCATTTAATTCTAAATAAAGAATTATAGAAATGAATAGAATATAGATAAAAAAATCAATACCATTGATACTTGTTATGTTATTCTAAGAGATGTTATGATTTGAATCCTATAATTAGTGAAAATAAATACTTATGCTTGATGAATTTGATTAATTTATGTATAAGGTGTAAGGTGTTTTGATACATATTCTATGAATTATTAATGTCGTTATTATTCTTGAAAATTTTGTAATTAGAGCAGTTAAAGTAGAAAGAATGATACTTATTTGTAAATGAATTTCATATGCAAATTATTTTGAAGAAATGATGTTGGAATATGGTATTGATCTAATGGGTTGATCTATGGTTAATTCAGGTATATGTATTAATGTTTATAGTCTTATATTTATATGTTTGAGTTACTGATGTTAAATTTGAATTTGTGTAGTGGATGATTATGAAGGCCTAATTGGATGATTATAAAGACCTTCAAGAAAAATATGCCAACTCTTGTACAACAATCAAAGTCGACCTCAATGCAAAATTTTTGTAAAATCGGATATGAACTAAAGTTGGACTTTAGAGGGGTTAAAATGGATCCTAAAGTGCATTCTGGGTTAAAATAACCTAACCCACTTATACTACCTAAGGTTGGGGGTTAGTTGAGGGTCAAATCATGGTTAAAACTTAAATTATGACACCTCAAAAGGGCCCCACTTCAAATGTGACGAAAATGAGTAGTGGGAGAGAATGGGTTATGACACATTGATAAGAAAGCCATGTGCCTTCATTAAAGGAGGGGAGGGTTATGGAAGAAGAGGGAGGAAAACTTTGGAGGATTGACCATTCACCATTGTTGGAGAGGAAAAAGGGGAAGTTATATGCAGAATAGGAGAATGGAGAAGGGGGAAGAGGATGGTAGAACTAGTATGAGGAGAAGAAGATCAAGAGGGAACTTGAGAGAGAGATGAGTCTTTCTATCCCTTTTCTCTTGTAGTATTTTTCTTTGAGTTGGATTCATGTAAGTCTGAAATGTATAATAAGTGTAGTTAAAAATATTGTTCTTGTATTAGGAACTCACTCATATGATAACATTTATGATCCTTAGATGCAGTGAGTTCTTTCTCGAGGGTATGGCTAGGGCACCAGAGGCCTCATGATGCCATTAATTGGTAGGGTGTAAAATGAGCATTGTTTGAGTATTTGTAGTTGTCTTTATTGTATCTTGCAAAGAAATGTAAATGAAACTTATAAAAGCTGAGTCTTGTTATTTGTTTTAAGCTTGTGTATATGACTCTGTGCAAAAGGGAAGTTTGCAATCTTACATTTGTGATGTATGAAAGGTTTCCTATTTGAATATAAGAAAACAAGAAAAAAACAAAAAAACAAAAGTGGGGGGGTAGTTCTATATCTTATTAAGATTTGTATTTGAAAGACTATAAAATGGAAATCTAAATCTAATGCTCTTTTGAGTTGAAATAAATTAGTTAATCAAAGTTTTGTTTCCTTATAGTGTAGATCTAAAATTTGTAGTAGAAAATAGTTATCTAAATCATACCTTCCTTTAAAAGAATCTATGTTTTATTCTGGGTAAGAAAATATGGGCATTCACCCCTGTGAGCATCACCTAGATCCAATGGGTGCTAAGTGTTCCATTTATTCTCATGAGAGATGGATTCATGTTGAATCACTACTCATGAAACATGGGTCATCGAATTTGACTCAAAAAATCACACAGTTAAATCCTGATATTCATATCACAATTTGACTAGCTATGAAAATTATCTCCTACTTAGATACAATTTTGTTTCTTTCTTATCCAAGACACTAGTCTTTTACCAAGAAAGAATGCTCCACCACTAGTGATTTTTCTGTCATCAATACTTCCTGCCCAATCAGCATTAGTGAATACTTTTAAGTCCAAATTGCCTCCTATTTTGTACCATAAGCCATATTCTTTAGTACCTTTCAAATGTCTCATGATTCTTTTAACTTCCATCATGTGATTTTCTTTGGGATTTGCTAAGAATCTTGCCACCATACTGATTGCAAAAGCAATATAAGGTCTTGTATGTACTACATGTTGTAATTTTTCAATCATTGATCTATATGTGGTCTAATCTACTTCTTTGGAATCATCATTTTTGGAAAGCTTATGTCTAGTAGACATAGGGGTTCCAACTAGTCTTGAATCCTCCATTCCAAATTTCTTTAGTATTTCCTTGATATATTTATATTGAGTAATGTAGATACCATCTTTCTTCTACTGAATCTGTATTCCAACAAAGAATTTTATCTCAGCAAACATAGACATCTCAAATTCTTTACTCATTTCTTCTAAAAATTCCTTGTACAAGTCATCATTTCCTGTGAATAAAGTATCATCAATAAATATTTCTACCAACACAATCTTTATGTCTAGTCCTTCTTTGATATGCAAACTATTGTTATCATTAGTTCTTTGAAAACCAATCTATATCAAGTAGTTATGAAGTCTTTCATACCAAGCTCTGGGAGCTTGCTTGAGACCATATAGTTCCTTGTTTAATTTGTAGAACATGTCCTTTTTGCTAGGATCTATGAAAAAAGTTGTTCAATGTAGACTTCCTCATCAATAATTCTATCTAAGAATACAAATTTTACATCCATTTGATAAACTTTAAATCCTCTATGAGCTACATATGCAAGTAAAGTTCTAACACCTTCTAATCTTAAAACAAGAGCTAAATTTTTACCATAATCAATACCTTCTTCTTGAGAATAGCCTTTACATACTAACCTTTCTTTGTTTTTGAAAACTTTTCCATCTTCATTCAGCTTGTTTCTAAATACCCACTTTGTGCCAATTACATTTTTATCCGTGGGTCTAGGAACAAGAGTCCAAGTTTTATTCTTACCTATCTATAAAATTTCTTCATTCATTGCTTGAATCCAGCTTTCATTATCCAAAGCATCTTTAACACTTATAGCTTCAAATTTAGTAAGTAAACATGTACCTTTCAATTTGCTTCTTGTTATTATTCCATATGTTTGTCTCTAATGATATGATCAGGTGCATGATGCCTTTTCACATATTTTTCTAACACAGTTTCTTTGGATTTGGAATGATTTTTATTGATTTCATTATGAAATTTAATATCAAGCTCAGGTCCCACTATCTATAACTCGGGTCCATCAGACTTGGTTTGCTCTAGTTTGGTAGCCTCTGACTTGGGTCCTTTAGAGTATAACTCGGGTTGAACTGTTTGCAAATTGGAAGCTACTAGATATTTTGGGGACTCAAGAGGTGAAGCATCCTTTCTTCTAGATAGGTTTGGCAGGGTATCAAGTTCATAGTAAACAAATTTTCTATAATCCTTAGGTTCTTTGTTTCTTTCTTCCTCACTCTTTTCTACAAACTCATCAATTCTCATATGTGCACTTTCTATGTTTTTATGAGTAGAAAAATTCAAACATTTTTATGCTTTACTTCTATAGGAGTATCCTAGGAATATGCTTTCATCACCTTTGACATCAAATTGGCCTTTTCTAGATTCTTTCAAAATATAAAATTTGCTACCAAATACTTTCAAGTAACTTACATTAGGTTTGTAGCCATACCATAGTTCATAAGGAGTTTGATTTGAGTCTTTCTTCAGTTGTACTCTATTCAAGGTATGAACTACAGTGTTGATTGCTTCCTTCTAGTATTTGATTGCAACATTCTTTTTCATCATCAGTGTTCTTGCACAATCTATGATGGATATGTTCCTTCTTTCAGTTATATCATTCTGTTGAGGTATACCAAGGGGTGATACTTATCTTTTAATTCCTTTTTCAATGCAGAAGTCATTGAATTCATTGGAGATGAATTCACCACATCTATCTGATATTAAACATTTTGACTTATTTTGAGTTTCTTTTTCTACTCTTGCCCAATACCACTTGAATTTTGGAAAAGCTTTTGATTTTTCTTTTTAGATACATTATAGTCATCATTCTAGAATAATCATCAATAAAAAGAATTAAAAAATTTCTCCACCATAGCTCTCTATTCCAATAGGTCCACATAAGTTTGTATGCACAAGCTCTAATACTTCTTTAGAATGATAGTTCTTGCTTTTGAAACTAGTCTTTCCTATCTTACCAATTTGATAATTTTTGCATAGACCCATATCAGGTTTCCACAAGCTAGGAATACCTCTTACTCTTTTGTGTTTTCTTATCTTAACCGAAACTTTCTTCCTTCTACTTGAGTAGTAAAACATGAACTTTCATTGAGATCAAGATAGAATAGGCCAACTAGATTTCATTTTCCATCTAGCAATTTGGCCTTCTCATTCATGAATTCTACCTTGAATCCAATGTTATTCAATTGTGTCACACTCAATAGATTATGCTTTATTCCTTCAAACCAATAAGAATTATCACATATAAGTTTTTTGGTCAAATAGATACATCCTTTTCCTTTTATGTAACAAGGTTCATTGTTTCCAAATCTCACACTACCACCATCATAATGTTCCATGTGCTCAAACTTTATTTTATCTCTAGTCATATGATGTAAGTAGACATTGTCAATAATCCATCTATCATTTTTTCTAACATGAGAGATAAGTGTCATCTTATCTCCTTCATCATTAGATTCATCTTTTATAGCAATATATACCATTTATCTTCATTGTTATCAGAATCTTTAGCCATAAAACAAGATTTCTTACCTTTGTCCTTGTAGTCCTTGTAGTTTTTGAATTCCTTCTTGCCCTTGTATTTTTTACTCTCTTTTTTCATCCTTGATTTCTCTATTTGAGCACCTAGCAGCAATGTGACCAACTTCTTCACAAGAAAAATAGACTAGAGGAATCTTAACTTTGTACTTTTCTTTGCCTTTGGAATATTTCCTTGCAAGTAAGGCTTCAACAACTTCAAGATCACTATCTAAACTTTCTTCTTCTTCTTCTTCACTTCCAAATTGATTGGTCTTTGGTTTCTTACTCTTTTCTTTGAGTGAGAGTTTGGCTTCAAATGTAGACTCAATACCTTTGGAACTATGAACATAGTAATCATAGTTATCCAACTCAAAAGATGTCAATCTTTCAACTAGAGCATCCAAACTTATTTTGTTATTTAGATCACATCTCATTTCTTGAATATTAGATACTCTAATTGCATGGATAGGAAGAAGGGTTCTAAGTACCTTGATTACAACTATTTTTTCATCAATGTCTCCTCCAGATGCTTTGATTGCACTCACACTTGCTTTGATTCTTTCCACATATTTTGCAATGTTCTCATCTTCTCTCATTTTCATCTAATCAAATTGACCTCTAAGACTTTATACTTTAGCTCTTCTTACATTTTCATCTCCTCCATAAATGTCTTTCAATTTGGTCCACATTGCATGAGTTGATTTGTAGTCTTTTACTTCATCAAATTCAACATAACTTGGAGCAAATGCAATATCAATCATTATGATGTTATGATTTTTCTTTTCAGCAATGCCTTCAACTGATAATGTTCTAGAAGGAGTATTGTATTCAATATCAAGATACTTACAACCTAAATCATTGATAGTTGCTATATGTAATCTCATAAGTCCTTGCCATCCTACAAAGTTGTCTCTATTCAACTTGGGAATCTCTCTTCTGTAAGACATCCTGATCTTTAGCTTAGGTCTTTGAAACCTTCTCTACAAGCACCAAGAGTTTTGATACCAATTGTTGGAAATATAAGTGGAGTAACTAAGAGGGAATGGATAAATCAATTACTACTAAAATAAATCCTAGATCCCTTAGATGTCAGTACAAAATAACCTCTAAAAATTGGACTCTGCTAAAGCTCGACAAACACAAAAAATGTTGTAACTCGACAAATACTAAAAATGCTCGATAAAAACTTAACATGAAAATCTTAAGATGTTATCTGTGATTACTTATTACTTTAACTTAATTTTAAACATATAAAAGAAATAGCATGTAAAAATTTGACACTAAGATTTAATGTGGAAACCTAATTTTGTAAAAATCACCAATTGCAACTAGTTACTAATTTTTACTTTTCTAAAGTGAGCCCTATTAGGAGCCAACCTTGTTAAAAGTTACAAAACACATTGTTAGGTGTGACCCTATTAGAGGATTACTCACCCTATTAGGAGTGGCCTTTTTAGAGGTCTTTGGACACTTCAATAGAAATGCCACCTTGTTAGAGGATTTACAAATAACTATTAAGCCAACTCTATTAAGAGATTTAGATCACCGCTACAATGGTTAGAGAGTAACAATGACATGACCTAATTTTAGATGCAACTAAATTGCTGATTATAGATCTCAATTCTGGCTTATATACTTGATTCTTCTTGATTGAATGTATATTTTCAGCTTCACAAGGATATTTTGCTTATCCTTTAGATTAGCTTCCTCTTAACATCTCTAATTATATTTTATTTTCACACACTTCTAATCCTCAACTTGACCTTATACTTATATCTTTCATATTGTCAAGTCAACTAGAATACAATATAGAATAATTAATATTCATCTTCTTAGCCAGCTAGAACCAATAGATAAGTCAATTGAACTCAATATGTCAAAAAATAAATCCCTTCATTTATCGACCCTTCTTAGTAGACACTAACTCAAAAATGCTTTTCTTATTTTAACCAACTAAACAAGGTCAACACTGCATACTCACAAAGTTCCTTTGATAACCAAGTAAGCTCGGTTAACACTAGTTCCATCCAAAAATTTCTTCGTTAACTGAGTGGGTTGGGTTAACACTCAACTTTCATAGACTTTCCTTTGGCACCCAAGTGAACTCAATAGATACTGTCTTCTAAACTAGGCAAACTCAAGAATGCTCGGTAGACATAGAAAACTATCTCCAATGCTTGAGTGAGCTTGACATACACTGATTGGTAATCATATGACATTTTGAGTAACATCAAAGATAATACATAATTAATTAATTATTTCAACACTGTAGGGGGTAGGGAATGTTATTAATTCTAAATAACATTTCTATTTACTCATTAAAGATCCTCAAATCTGTACTTTCACTTTGTTTGATTCAAATCCAGTTGCCATAGTATACAAGTGGCAAGTGTCATACCTTTACTCCCAAAATAATCCCTCATTTTCAGACTAAGATGTGCCCTAAATTAAATTAGATATGACCTGAATTAAATTTTGAAGTAATTCTCACATATCTTTGATTCATTCTATTAAAACTACATTGTTATTGTTCATGAAAAAACCACCAGAGAAATGTAAAAAGGGTCTGTGGTTTTGTAAAGAAGTCGTCTAAAATTCATAGAAGGGAAGAGGATAATTATTGAAAATAGAATAGAGGTTGAGATTAGTAAGCATAAATGGGAGGTTAGTTGCAATGAAATGAACTAGTAGAACATAGTGTTTTACTTTTTGATGTAGAAGCAGTAAAAAGATTCAATGCATCTAGTTGGCTAGGATATATCTTGAAATTAATAAAGTTTGATGACGAAGTAGCTACTAAATTTGCAAATACATTTCAGGACAGTGAAGCAATAGTATGGGGATTGACAGTCATTCCCACAAAGGAATAAATAATGAAAGTAATCGGGCTACTAGTAGCAAGGGAACACTACCCCAATGAGAATTATACCAAATTAGCTAGGGCCTAGTTTTGCCTACCAGTTGACCATACATTAGAGATTATAAAGTAGGGGTGCAAAAGGATGTCTATTCCTCTACCATACAATGAGTTGGTCATACATATTATCAGGTATTTTACCTATGAAGGAATATTTTCTAATTTGAACAAACATCATTTAATTTGCACGCACATCATTTTAAGTTACTATGTTATGTAATGTATAATTTTCCAGTAAATATCCCTAATCTCTTCTTCAATATGTTATGCATTAATGCTGAGGAAACCCATAAAGGAAAGGACAATTCGGTTATTCACCATGCCCTAATTAAATTACTCATAGAAAGATCTCTTAGCGATGTCTCTCCTATTTCATGGCCAGAATTTGTGTAGCATAAAACCCTGCAGCCTCAAATTGCCCCTAATGTGCAACCTAGCCAAGATAATGTAGTCTCCCTTGATGTAGCTATTGAGCAAGGTACCCAATGTGTGAAAATTGAAAATATGAAAGAAAATATGTCTTTACCCACTCAAATGAGCAATATACCTACTTCTACCCAAGAAAAGAGAAAATAGATGTTACAAGAAGAAACTTTGGTTCTGGTAGTAGAAAAATAAAACCCTATAGTCTCAAAATGAAAGAAAATAAAATCAGTTCCTATACTAGCTACTCCTATAGTAGAGATACCTAAGAGGGCTAGAAAGAAAAAGGTCGCCGTGCTTGAAGAAACCCTACGCAAAGAAGCCCTAGAATGAGAGGACAAATTCCTAAAGTGTCCTCAAAAACCCAGTCCACTTTACCTAAACAATCTAATGAAGAATCTTGATGAGAAATGTAAAGTTGAGATGAATGAATTCCAAAATGATTCCCAAGTAAACCAATAGGATACCCCAAGTCATAAAGTAGAAGAAGACCCAATAGGTGCTTGTTCAGAAACTACCCTAGTTTCCTATAAGAAAACATGGTTTATAAGCTTCTTGGAACAAGCATGGAAGGAACAGAGGAAGAAAAATAACTGGGATGAAGAAAGTGGTATGATTACCTTGCAAATGCTTCTTTTTCAGCTATATAATAAACATGTGTTAACAACAACCCTATGGGAAGATGAGAAAAAGAAAATGAAGAAGTTAATAATAGATCAAGGTGAAGAAATTACAAAATTAAAAGAGTAATTGGTGACACAAAAGAAAAAGGTTGATCATGCTCTTAAGCTAGCTAACCAAATAATTACTTGTAGGCCACCACCTAGGATCTATGCCATCTTTTTTAAAGAACAATTCCTCTTATTCCACTTCATGATGACCCTCAATGATATAGATACAAAATTTAGGTTAGCTTAGGAATTTTATGGCTTGTACCAAACCCTTCCATCATGGCATCAAAATTTACTCTATGAATTGTATATGCATAATTTCATTATCCCTACAGAAACTCAATGGAACCCTCTACTTTATATAGAGGATATACACCTTAGGGCCCTAATGTCGTGGATGCACAATGAGGCCAACTATGATAGACAACTAAACAATTACAAAGAATAGGAGAGAATAGAACCCCTACCATTAAGAGTAGAAAGAAATACACTAGAAGAAATGGTTTGGGATTGGTTCAGGCTAACCTATGGAAAAAATAACAAGGAAATAAGAAAACAAATTTTCGAGGCTAGAACAAAAGTGTATGTAGAGTATGACAGCATGCCTTACTTTTCCTTTCAAATAGCTATGGCCAGTGCCAAAAGCAAATGGAGTAGACTACCCGAGGGATACAAAAGGTTAGAACCACATAGCCCTATCAACCTTGAGGAAGCCCTTCACTGTGTACCAAAATAGTTTCAGGAGTAATAGGCAAGGGAGGATTGAGGTTGGAGACTTTCGATCAATTGTAGAAGATGCAATGCTTGAGGACATGTATTAAACTTACCATGGGGTAAATGATGAGGCCAATTATTGCCTCTATTTTATATTAATTTTAATATTCTATTTTAATACTACCAAGACATTTGTGAACTCATAACTAGTTGAACTTATGATAAAGTATAGATAGAACTATTAAACCATGGGTAGATAGCTATGTCATCTTTTTCCAATATTATACATATAATGCAGTATTTCATATAACTATTAGAATGTGTGTTCTAATATTTGGATTTGATTTGATTATGCTTATTTGCATAAATATTTTTGCATCGCAACTAACTTGCTAGGAAAGGAAGCAATCGAAGAGTGGTTGACAACATTCAAGAAGGAGCATCAAGGACTAGCTATGGTGGAGGAATCATTATGGCACCATAAGACATGACTAATACAAAGGAGGAGCCATTATTCTACAAATGTAGGGATGATGTGTTGCTATATTCCACCTACGTTTACTATTGTGTTGAATTGGTCATCCAAACTTTATTGCTTATTCTGCGGGTTTTTATTTCCCTCTTCTTCTCTGGTAGATCTTTAGTCAAGTTTTTTTTGTTTTTTTGTTTTAGAATAACTGTCAATCCTCTATTTATAAGGATTGGATCAATAGTTTTAGGGGGTTGGAAAAAAGTTTATGGAAAAATGTTGTTGTCTCTTATAGTGAGTTATCTACAATTTTATATATTGTTCTTATGTAAGGAGTTTTTGGAAATTAATAAAGTAATTCTTAGTTTACATTCTATGCTAGTATATTAGAAAAATCCAACCAAGGGGGCCCACTTGGGAGGTGGATTAGATTAGAGTAGTGTAGGTTTACTTCCAACATTTCCAGTATTTCAAATAGAAGTTACGGTTTCTTTTTGCAGCATCATACTTTATGAATGTTCTTGATGAATCTACAAGAGTAGTTATAGTGGATGGTCTAGGTTGAAATATAGGCTAACATAGAGTTGCATTTCCAGCATTCCTTTCAATAAGGATTCAAGCGTGTCACTTTTCAACAACACCAGTGTAGGTTATTTATATGCATTTTACTTTCCTACAGCATAAGTATAATGACTCTTCAAGGAACCTAGTGCACATATTGTGCCAAACATTTCAAGTATGCATCCCTAGGGTGACAAATTAAATGCACCTCATGGTGGGAGAAGTAATCCTTAGATTGAATAAAATATTCCTAAGTAAGGCTTTGGACATGATTATCACACACCTACTGTGAAGCGGACCACTACTTCTAGTAGAAACATGACAAAAAATCACCCTCTAGTTAAGGTAATTGGGAGCAAGGATAAAGGTGTGATGACAAAAAATAGAGTGAATGAAGAATTGTGTTTAATTTCTAAAGTGGAACCTAAGAAAACAAATGAGGCATGTAAGGATGATCACTGGATGCAAGCTATGAAAGAAGAACTAGATCAGTTTGAGAAGAATGTGAAATGGGAATTAGTTCCTAGACCTAAAGACAAGAATGTGATAGGAACCAAATGGGTATTCAAAAATAAGATGAATGAGCAAGGAGAAGTTGTGAGAAACAAGGCCAAACTTTTTGCAAAGTTTACTCACACTAAGAAGGCACAGATTATGAAGAAACATATGCACCCATGGCAAGAATGGAAGTAGTAAGTGTTGGGTGATGCGACATGCTCCCCTGCCCACAGGTGGTTAATTATGTGGTGTTCCATGTTCACTAACAGTCATGGCTTTTGGTGCAACGGCAAGTGGGCCCAACAATTGGTATCAGAGCCTGGTTTTGGCCTGGTCATGGGTTCAAATCTCCTCGGTGCCATCCCGACCCGCGTAAGCACCTGGTATGCGCATCGAGGGGGAGATTGTTGGGTGATGCGACGCGCTCCCCTGCCCACATGTGGTTAATTATGTGGTGTTCCATGTTCACTAACAATCATGGCTTTTGGTGCAACGGCAAGTGGGCCCAACAGTAAGGATGTTCTTATCTTATGCAACAACCAATAATTTCAAAGTTTATTAGATAGATTTCAAGTTAGATTTTCTTAATGGAGAACTTGAAGAAGAAGTCTACATTGAGCAACCTAATGGATTCCCTCTAACAAAAGATAAAGATTTTGTATGCAGGCTAAAGAATGCATTGTATGGTCTGAAGCAAGCACCTAGAATGTGGTATGTAATGTTAGATAGGTGTTTATCAAAGCTTGGATTTATCAAAAGTACAATAGATGGTAATTTGTTCTTGAGGAAAATTGATATGGTCTATTTATCATTGTAATATTTGTGGATAAAATAATATTTGGAGGAAATGATAAAGAAAGTGAAATAGTTTTCCAAAGAGATAAAAAAAGAATTTGGAATGAGTATGATAGGAGAAATGAAGTTTTTCCTAGGATTGTAGATTACATAGAACAAAGATGGCATATTTATATCAAAAACTAAATATCTAAAAGAATTTTTGAAAATATTTGGTTTGGAAAGTTGTAAACCTATTAGTACACCCATGATAATTGGTCATAAGTCATCTAGTAAAGATGAGATACCTACAGTTGAGCATAAGAATTATAGATCTATGATTGAAGGATTGCAATGTCTAACTCACGCTAGACAAGATATAGCAAATGCAGTGGGATTTTAGCAAGATTTCAAGATGATCCAAAAGAGTATCATTATGTAGCAGTAAAGAGGATATTCAGATATTTGAAGGGTACATCTAATTATGGGATATGGTATGATAGGTCAAGTGATTTTACCTTGAGTGCATATACTGATGCAAATTAGATAGGTAGCATAGATGATAGAAAGAGCACCAGTGGTGGAGCATTCTTTCTTGGAGGAAGATTGGTTTCTTGGTTGAGCAAGAAATAGGATTGTATATCTCAGAGTACAATTGAGGTAGAATATGTTGCAGCAGGCAATAACTGTAATTAAGTTATGTGGATGAAGAAAATGTTGAAGGATATTGGAATTGAGTTTACAAAACCTATTATCATTTACCGTGATAACACAAGTACATTAAGTATGTCTAAAAATCTAGTATTGCATTCTAAGACAAAGTAGATATCCATAAAGTATAATGTTTTGAGAGAGAAGGTAGTAGAGAAAGAAATAAGGTTGGAGTATGTAAGCACTAAAGATCAAATTGCAGTTATATTTATGAAGCCTTTGCCTAAAGATTCTTTCGAGTACCTATGAGTTATGCTAGGGGTTATGCCCCTACCTACTTCAAAGTAGTTGATGCAAGGAGTGCATCAGTCTAGTGGTACAAAGTACTATGCTTAGACTGGACTAAATGATGATGCTCCCTATATGGGGGAATATCTGATATGTACTAAGTCATGAAGGACTCTTCGTAATTGGTATTTGGCATTGAATAGTGTCTTTGGACACTTGAGATGGTTGATGATTTGAGTAGCTAATTAGAAAATGGTATGTAACAATTGGTATTGTGATTAACACCTTTGATATTGATGTCAATGGGGGAGAGAATGTACATGAAAAACATATTGAGAGAATGTAGATGGGAAATAAGAAGAGAAGCACCTATTGAGATGGCAATGGGGGAGAGTTATCTCTTTAGGGAGATTTAGAAAGATTCATGTAAGTGCACAGAAGAATGTGTAAGTGTGCAAAAGAATATGTAAGTGCATAAAAGGATGTGTAAGTGCACAAATATAGCTAGGAAGTATTAGAAGTTGTTTACTATGAACAACTATTGCCAATCCTAAAAGAAGAAGAAGAACAGTATAGTGTTCCAAAATATTTCAAATTAATGAAGAGGATTTGAGAAGATGACAACAGCAAAGTATAGTTTGGTAGATTTTTTTCATCTATGTTGCCATCAATGCCAAAGGGGGAGATTGTTAGCATGAATGTTGATGATACTAAATTGGGGGAGTATCCTAAGAATTGTAGAGTATTGATATGTTGCATTCATGGCTATATTTTTCATTGATATTAGCATAGCAGTAATTTTGTTAAGACTAGAAGAATAGCAATCAGTAATCTTAAGATGTGCACAAGCTAAGGAAGTTTTAGATGATACATAGTGGAGGACATGTTCCTAAGGTTTTCTTGATGACATGGTTTAAAGGAATAAGTCTAATTTTGTGTTGTATGAAAGTTTTTTTGTTTTACTAGAAGTAGTACAGAAATAGAGCATTGAAAAATGGAGTTATGATGATCTGTCATTATCTTTCATTTGAGATGTAATGAAGGTGATGTGTAGATAATAGTGATAGAGGATGATCATGTTTTGATGATAACATGTGTGCAAGATGTGGTTTCACATGTATGAAGTTTTGTATAGATTGTAAGTTGACAGTGTTGTTTACAATTGTGAATTAATTAATTATCTTATTTTAATTAGTTGGGAAAGCCTTAAGGCTGACTCAATAATTTATTATTAAGATATGGTATAAAGGAAAAAAAAAATCCTTATTTTATAATAGACTTGGATTTAGAGGATCAAGTGGAATGTGAAGTATTAGTGCATAGTGCAAGTAGAAGTAGAATGCTTGTTGAATGTGTGTAAGTGATCCAAGGGATCATTGGATGTGTAGTATGATATCTAGTTACAAGATCTAAAGGAGCAAAAGTCCAGTTGACAAGATAGAGATAGAGGAAGGAAGTATACTTCAGTTCTATTATTCTACAAAGGAATAATACAGAGATCATTTGGATAGTGGGATCTTTGATCTTAAACTTGAAGTTGTTTGGGTAGTAGGTCCATCTCTCTTCCACAACTCCTAATAGGGTTTGTACAACTCCTAGTAGGGATCAAATCTCCTAACAGGGACTCAAATTCTCTTAACAGGGACTCATATATACTGAATATTGTAACATACTCCTAACAAGGTATATCCTTTAACAAGGAGTATTTATATTATTACATCATCTTGTGGGTACCATGCCCATCAGGTTTTTCCCTGTAGTCAAGGGTTTCCCTAGTTAACATATCTAATGTTAATTATGTATGAGCATCTTGTTGTGGTTTTAGTTTATATTACACACATGGTTAAGTTTGTTTAAGGTTAATTTTTGTGATAATGGTTGCATAACTAATTCACCCCCCCACCCCCAATTATATCAGTGGACTATATATTCTAACACCACTTTGCTTCAATAATATTCTTGTCCTTTGGTCTAGGTACCATTTTCCATTTTTTTCTTCTCTATCTGCTCAATCTCTTCATTCATTGCTTGAATCCAATGTTCCTTCTCCAAAGCATCTTTCACTGATATAGTCTCAAATTCAAATAGTAGACATGTTTAATTTCTCAATTTATTCCTTTTTGTGACTTCCAAGTCTTTATCACTAGTAATTTGATCTTGTATATGATGGCTCCTTACATATCTTACTAATATAGGCTCAGGTCTTCTTACTTCTTCTTTAGGTTCATCTTGTATATTCACTTCACGTATACCTTCATGTATCTCGGCTTCTTCTTCTAACTATTTTTCATTTTCTTGTTATTTCTTAGCATATTGCTACTATTACTCAACATGTATTGACTATAGATGATCGACATCTCTCTTCTTAGGTTTAGGTAAAGTAATGTGCTCACCTTCTTCAATGTATATGAAATTTATAAAATCTTCAGGTAATTTTTTTCATTCAACTTCATTCTTTTCTTCATATTAATCAACTTTCAAATTTGCAATTTGCAAAACTTTGTTAGTGTTAGAGTTCAAACACTTATATTCTTTTCTCTTAGTGTAATAGCCTAGAAATATACCTTCATCACTCTTTGCATCAAGTTTTCCATATCTATTTTCCTTCAATTTGTAACATTTTCTTCCAAAAAAATTGAAACATTTCACATTAGGTGCATTTCCATGTCATAACTCAAAAGGAATAAGGTTTGTACCTTTCTTGACTTGTACTCTATTTAAGGTACAAACTATAGTACTTACAACTTATCCCTAGTACTTTGGTGCAACATTATTTTCCATCATCAATATTCTAGTGAAGTCAATCATTGATATGTTCCTCCTTTCAGCTATACCATTCTATGGAGGAGTCCTAAGTGTAGACATTTGTCTCTTGATTCCTCTACCATTGCAGAATGTGTTGAATTTCCCAAATATAAATTCACCTCCTATATCATATCTTAAATGTTTTAATCTTTTACATGTCTCCTTTTCAACTCTTACCAAGTACAACTTAAACATTTGAAATGTGTCATATTTTTTTTAAAGAAAAATCACAGCCATCATTCCAGAATAATCATCAACAAATAGAATAAAATCTTTTCCAACACAATAGCTTTGCACTCTAATAGGTCTACAAAGATCAATATTAACCAACTCCAAATATCATCATAAGTAGAGGTATTTCTCTTGAAACTAGACTTAGTCATTTTTTTTCCCAATTGACTTTGTTTACACATCACATACCAAGTTTCTTCAACTTTGGTAATCCTCTTGCTCTTTTTATCTCACTAGTGCTTGCCAAAATATTAAAGTTCACATGACATAGCCTCTAATTCCATAGCCATTTATCATCACATTGTGCAAACAAACATGTATCTTTAGATAGGTCTAGGTAGAGAAGCTACCTCTTGCTTGATCACCACTTCCAATTAGTTCTCCAGAACCATTGTATATCTTAGCCTTCTTGAGCTAAAATTCAAATTTGTAGATTAACTGTTCAACTATGCCACCCTCAAAAAAATAGTTAAGTCCTTCAACCCAATAAGCATTATTATGTTTGATCTTATTAATCGATCTTATTGATCCTTTACCTTTTACAAGTCATGACATGTCATGACCAATCTTTACACTACCTTCTTTTTAATGTTCTAAGGTTTTCAATTTACTTTTATCACTAGCCCTTCATTGTGAGAAACCACTATAAATTATCCATCTATCACCTTTACTCACATATGAAATAATTTCAATTTTATCACCTTTCATAGAAACATAAACAACTTCTTCTTTATTACTATTAGAATCATCATCAGTCTCTTCTTCAAAAATGTAACAAGACTTCTTACATTTTCCTTTGTAGTCTTTCTATCCCTTGTTCTCTTTTAAATCTCTTCTTCCCTTGAATTTTTTGTCCTTTCTCTCATCCTTATCATCCCTGTCAGGACATCTTAAATATGGCTAACTTTATTGCATGGAAAACATATTATAGGAAGTTTACCTTTGAATTTTCCTTTGCCTCTTGGTAGTCTCCTAGCCCTTAATGCTTCAAGATCCTCATGATAATCATCAGAAGATTCACTCTCACTCTCCTCATACTTTCCTTTCTTCTTAGATTTATGTAAAACTAATTGTGACTTAAAGAAAATTCACTAGCAAGGGTAGTAAAACTATACAAATTTGACAATTCAAAAGTAGTAAGTCTACCAACTAGAGTATCCAAGGTTGGGTTATTTCCAAGAGTACATCTCAGTTCTTATATTGTAGAAAATATAATAGCATAAATAAGAAGTAAGGTTCTTAATACCTTTATGATCACAGTCTCATCACTAATCTTTCTATCAGATCCTCTGATTACATTCTCAACTTCTTTTATTCTTCCAACATATTGAGAGATATTCTCACCTTCTACCATCTTTGTGTCATCAAACTTACCTCTTAAGCTTTCTAATTTGTCACTTAGTACATTCTTATCTCCTCCATGGATCTTTTTCATTTTTTCCCACATCTTCTTTGTAGTGTTTCATTCCCTTATGTCATCAAATTCTGAGTAAATTAGGGTAGATGCAATCTCCAACATTGTATTATTGTTCTCTTTTTTCTCTTTTATCTACTAAATTGTTAGAGGTGTAGGTACTAAAGTGTACTCATAATCCAAGTAGTATGTTGTTTAATCTCCAATTCTAGCAATGTATGACTTCATCAAAATTTTCTATGTTGGTAAGTTCTTGTTCAACTTGGTTACCTCCTTTTTGTACATATTGATATGATACCAATTGTTAGAATGATTTAGAATAACTAAGATGGGGGATGAATCAATCATCCTTAGGTCTAGATGTACCTATGAAACTTTTGAAGTCTTCAAAAAACTTATATATTATCTTTAAACAACAAGGTCTTTATATAGAACTTTGACATACAGTAACATGTAGTTTATTTTCCCAATAGTAACCATCTTGAAGAATGTAAAACATTAAATAGTAAAACATCTCGAAAAACATCTACACAAGTATAACAACAAAATTTAATATGGAAATACCATTTTAGAAAAACCACTAGTAGCATGTTACAAAAAAATTCACTCTTCTAAAGCGAGCTCTATTAGGAGCCAACATACTATTAGGTGTGATCCTATTAAAGAACTTAATCACCTTGTTAGGAGTGGCCTTGTTAGAGAACTTTAGAAAATTCCATTAGAATGTCACCTTGATTAAAGGATTTACAAATAAGTGTTAGGTCAACCTTGATTAAAGGATTTTAACTGATACAATGGTTAGAATGTAATAACAAGTTGATCTGATAAATACAACTCACTTTGCAAGTATAGATCTCAATTTAGTTCAATAGTTGATTCATTAACTGGACTCCATTTTCCTCTCAATCACTAATTCACTTGGAAACACTTCAAGCAATCACTCTTTACCTTAGCTCTTCATTATTTATCCTTCTACTCAAGTTCATCACTAAATAGAATCAATAACTACTCCAACCTTCTTAGGTCTAATAAACTCTATTGGGTTAATTCTTATACCTCTTTAAATAGGTCACTTTGATATTTTTCCTCTTAAACATCACTATCTATCTTAGGTTAATGATATGATTCAACAAACATAGTAAATTTGTCCACCTTCTCATTCATCTACTTCCTTTCTAGAAACTTCTCAAAACCTCTCTTTGAATCCATGTCTTTGATCACTCAAATGAAATTTATAATATATTAAATGTTATAGCTCATCAATCCTTATCTTCAACACACTTTACATATTTCAAGAATCCAAACTATGTTGGATGGGAATCTCAATTTCTTCAAAAACTTTCAATTGTTGAAAACTTGGTCAAGACTCAATAATGTGTTCCTTGACCTTGGTCATCACTAGATAACTTCATCAATACTAATTGTCTTGCTCAACTTATACTATCTTCACGTGGTCCAACTTCTCTAATACTATGTTTTTACTTGTACTCAGTCAACACTATATTTTCTTAGCTTCTTTTGACTTAGTTGACACTAGCAAAATTCAACTTCAACTATAAATTCCTTAATCTTATACTTTGAAGCTCAGTTTATCCTATGCATTTGGTCACTCATTAATCATCTTTTCTAGGCTTAGTATTATGATTAAACAACATATTATCATGTCAAGGTCTAATTGATCAAGTTCCCATTGTAGTTCCACATAACTCAAACATTCCACTAGATCCTCTTGTTATCTCTTCTTCTCAAATCCTCTTTATCAATCATCTTAATATGGTTACTCGAGTAGAAACTATCTCACTAATAAGGTTTGACATCAATGACAACATAAAATTTGTAGTTTCCAACAAGGAATCCTCATAGCCCATTCTACTTGAAGGGTACACAATTGATGATAAAGAAAAGATAACCTAAAGTCAAAAAGAAAATCATCCAATACCAAAATTACCACCTACCAAAGTCAACAATAAGATACCAAGTCCAAATCTAGTAAAAAAAATAAAGACATACAACATTGAAAGGAAACCACTTCCAGACTAAATACCAAGTGTCAAAAGAATGTGAACCAATAAAGAAATAACTGTCATCAATAAAATTCCACCACCCATAATAAATTAGATCCAACAATGAGTATCAACTCATAATAAAATAAGATCTAACAAAGAATATAAACTTATAATAAATAAATCCAACAAGATTACCACTAGAGGCAAATATAAAAACTATAAAGGAGACTTGAGCTACATACTAGGGAGTTTTATCACATGGTCAAACTATTTAAATTACCCTAGAGTAGTCTCCCACTAGACCTTGGACCCTCAAGTGTTGAGTTACCCTAGATTGGTCATTGTGCACCCCAAATCCTTAATATAAAACATGCATAACAAGAATACCTTCTCATGAATGAGGAAACTAGTCATACTTCTCAATAGGAATCGTCCATTCACATCTTTAGTCTATACAAGAACCCAAGGTATGGGAAAAGGAAATCTATATCAGAGTGGGGGCATTCTCTTATAAAAAAAGTAGTATGGATCACTATTAAACATAAAGACTTTGGAGATCCTTGAGATCTATTCCATATATGGTCCAAATGATCACAATGATAGAATTAGTCTATAGAAGGAACTTGTAGATTTCTCAAATATTCTTTAGGTTATTATTGGTGATTCCAATATGGTATGGAGATCCCAAGATAAGAGTGGAGGTAAAAAAAATTCTTTGAAAGGTAATTAAAGATTCTTTTGGAACAAAACATAGAGAAAATATATTTGAAGCTATGGTTAGCGCCAAAAGCTAGGGTTGTGGCATATGGTACACCTAGTCCAATTTTCAAAAAGGAAATAAAAGGTTCTACTCAAGATTGGAAAGGGTTTACCTAAACAATGATTTCTTTGGGTGTGATGAAAAACAAATTAGAAGAAGTGTTAGAGTGGTTCCTTACTCTATGTCTTATCATCATCCCATTGTTGGTTATGTGTTCACCCTCTCAATTACCAATACAAAAAATTGTTCTAATTACAAGTAGAAAGAGTAAACTTTCAGGGGTGGGAGGGTGAATCAATACTTTAAACTTGGATCCATAAAAATTTCACTATATATTCAATACATTTTAACAAGTAAGCTGAAATAACATGTAAATCATATGCATCTAAAACATATAATCATGTAAGCATTCACACGCATAACACAAGATATGATTACCTAGAAACCCTCTAAGTGAGAAGGTGAAATTGGGATGGGGATGAAACCCACAAATCTTTACTACTGTAGCAATAAAGTGTACCCAATAAAGGCTACAATGATTTGACCATGAAACATGATCTACCCTATGAAAGGTCATCCCTGTTAAAGGCTTACAAAGATGGTTAGGTCTTACCCTATTAAAGGATTTCAACACCTTTTTAGAAGTGTTCCTTTTTAGAGGACTTTAACTTACAATTAGGCAAGCACCCTGTTAAAGGATTTCATACAGCCTATTAGGACTACTCTATTTAAGAGATTTAACATAAATCACCTATTAAAATGTCTCAACATAGATCCTACGATTGGCACTTTCTTGCATGATAATATATCACCTCTTTAAAATGTCTAATTGATCCTTCATGATCAGATGTCTCAATGTTGTATCCTTTTCCTCTATCCTCTATTCTTCCCTAACTGATTATATAATTTGCTCTTTCTTCTAAGTCACCTTGAATGCTCTACATGCAAACAATCTTGTTCACTCCTCCAACTCTCATTGAAAGTTTAGGGTTATGCCCTACTTAAGAAGAGTTTTGTGGCTTAGGGTTAGGTATGAATCTATGGCTAAGATTCATCCATTTTGCTACTTAATCCTTCCTATTTTCTAATTGGTTGTATGTAATTGCATAGGGAATCCAAATAGAGATTCGTCCTTATCTCCAAAATATCAAAATCTATCTTTAAGTCGGCTCAAAAATGGTTTACATAGTTATTTGTGTCATTACAAACAAATATGTCAAAACTATGTCACTCAACATATGAAGTATTTGATGCTTGGCATGCACCATTTTGTATAGTATGACTTAGCATCTAAATTTCTTGGCATCCACTATTTACTCAGCTCCTGAATCAATTGGCATGGTCTATCTTCTCGGCACTCATTGTAACTCAGCATGGTCTAATATTTACATGTTGTGCTCGGCATGTAGTACTAGTTTGGCATGAAGAAAGTAAATGGCTTAAGTGTGTTGACACTCACTTGTCAAAACCAATTTGAGATTAACAATCTACCCCTTTGACATGAGTGTCAAAAACACTTAAATGTACAATATTATCCTCAACTTCTTGAGAATAACATATCCATGACTCAGCTTATATACAAAACTTCAAAATTTTAAAATTTTTCACTAACTTGTATACCTAAAAATTTGATAACTCCCCCTGAGTTAATATATCTATCCAGTATCCAAAATTTTCTGCTCCTTTCTAAGTAAATGTGTCTCTATTGATACACTTTAACCTCATACCCTATTTCTTTTTCATTCTCTCTGCTAGTATGTTGGCATGCTCATCTAGTATGCTCATTTTCTCTTATTTCTCTCTCTTTTATTAATCTCCCCTGATTTCTTTCATCTCCCATATTATATCTCCCCTTTGGTGTATCTCCCCTTTTGTATTATCTTTTGACACTTATGTCAAATGGGCTATACACCTATGGTGTGTTTATCTAAAAAGAATTTATGGACATCCATTATTATCTTTAGAGTTGCATCCTAGTTGTCACATACAACATCCAATAATTTTATTTGGATTGCAAGATTGGCAGCAAGGTTTACTAGACCATCCAAGGTAGAAATATTGGGGTCTTCCTTCAATAGAGTTTCAGCATAGCCTAGCTCCTTGTGCATTATCTCCATATGTGGGTTGAGGGTAGCCTGAATGCTTGTTAGTTTGGCTCTAATAGTAGCCTCATCTATTGTTATGATAGCTAATTGACTTTGTGCCTGAAGAAATGTTCTAAAATGCTTCTCACTCTAAGCTAGGTTTGATGGTAGTCTTGCACCTAATGTAGATATTTGACTTTCCAAACTCAGAATGTGACTTCTAGTTTCTTTGGTAAAGAGTGTAGGATTGCATAGTTTTGTGTACAATGAGAATATATTATCTTGTTTATTTTGATTGATCCTCCTTCCAACCATAGGGAACCATCATGAATTCAGCTTAGCACAATTCTTATCCACTCAATTTTGAAAACATTTGGAAAATCTAGGGCTCGTGTTAAACCCTTTTTCTCAACAATTTTGTATTCCTCCTTTAAGACACCATTTTCTCAAAATCTGTTATATGCACCTCTTATCTCCATGTCACCTATGCTTCATATCTTGTAGTTATAACATTTCCTCACACCCTGCATCATTATCACATTTGGCAAGATCATAGATAGTACACCATAAGGGTCTTATTTATAGGTGATGTCTGGAATGGCCTTAAATATAGGTTGCTTTACTTCATTACTGACTAGCTAAACATTCAAAACTTATTTCCCTTCAACATTTTTCAAACTAGATGCCATCTTGTCAAACTAGGGTTTATGAAAATTGAAACTACGTAGCTTGGATTTCGATAAATACCTTTGAAAATCTAATGAACTGGTAATGGATCACTGCAAAAATCTTCTATAAATGCTTTTGACAAATTTCTAGGTTGCTTCTAGCTCTTCTCACTCTTTCTCAAATTTGGAATGGTGAAAAATGAGCTCAAATCAATCATATACCCTTTGAAAACCTTGCATTTCTTGCTAAGTGCTTACATAGTTGTAAGCTTGGCAATAACTAAATTCTAGATTCACTTGGCATCTATTGATATTTTCATTACTCAGTAGCTACTATGAGTTTGGCATCAACTAACTAGTCTGGCAGCTTGGCATCAACTAACATTTCACTCCGCACATACAGGAAACTTTTCATACTCAGCAACAACATGAAAAATTTAAAAATTTGTCTTGAATTTATAAAAACATCTTACATATTTATTCATGCTAATTTAGTCTTTTTAGTACTATCTTCTTTTGGAATTAATGCATAATATAACCTTTAAATGTCAGTCCCACATAACTCTTGTTTTCCTAGTTTGATGAGGTGTGATCACTTGACCTATTGGGTGAAGTGATCCCTTCTCCATTTGATGTGTTGTAAACATATTTATTTTTCCATGTCTTGTTCATCTCATCTCTATTGTGTTCAACACTCACCTTTCTTTTTCCTTTGTCTAATTCACAACTTGGTGTCTTTGACCTAGTTGGACAATGCCTACTAATATGACCAATTTTCAAATAGCTGAAACATGTGGTTTGACTTGACCATCTCTGATAGTTACCTCTAAATTGTGTCCTAATACAATTCTCAAGGATATGTCCATATTCTTGACAATAATGATAGCTATATCTTGTGTTATAATCCCAATTATAAAAGTTGCCACTATTTCTTACCTTTGTTGGCTTGTTTGATGACCACATGGGCTTGGATCTCCATTCAAAAGATCTATGTCCATACTTCTACAAATTTTAGGCTTGAAATTCTAATTTGTGTACTTGATCCTACGCATATTAGTAGTATGTCCTTTCTTACCACAATTATGACAAGTAGGTTTTGGAGTTCTTACCTTTGTTGTTCCTTTCTTCTGAAACTTTAGATGATTTTCCTTCTTTAGTGCTTGTGTAGCCCAAACCTGATGTATCATTGTTAGATCTAGGGGATCTCAATAATTGCTCAAAGTATTTGATGGCTTCATTTGGCTTGTTGAAACTTTCAGCAAA